>BSBK01004794.1:252500-780000 GCA_027943335.1 Chamaecyparis obtusa | reverse complement strand
TAGTGGATCCCTTTCATGCTTCTTTTTGTCACGTGTTCATTTCCCTTGATTTGTCTATTCTTTGGGGCATCTTGTAGTGATTTTTCTTGTGGGTTCATGTATGGTTTTTTTAAAGTCATTTCTCCCATTGAGGTATTTGCAATCGCTTTAACATGAGGGCATACACTCTACTTCAAGTTTCACATTTTTTACACACACACACACAATGATTCAATGCAACCTCTTTTATAGATGGCTAAGGAGACAATGCTTTCCTCTTATTCATCCTTCCATTGGATCCCTTAACAGAGACAAATCTTTTCTTAAGGACTGATCCTCCTTCTTGATCCCTAAGGACACAATACTTTCCTTTAGCTTTATCATTGTTTTTTAATCCCTATGGAAATAATTCTTTCCTTAATTAGGACCAATCACCCTTGTCAGATCCCTTAACGGAGATAATTCTTTCCTTAAGGACTAATCATTTTTTATGGACTGATTAACATTACATAGCTTTCTAGACCTTCAATACAATATTTTGTATCACTTTCCCTTTGTATGATCCATAGTAGTGAAATCCCTTACTAGGCTAGTGATCACACTTCTCTGTCTTCTTTTCCTTCTCTTTCTCTTGAGCAATGTCTCTCTTATCTTGAATTGAGATTTGATGAAGACTTGAATCACTTGGGGGCTTGATGTTTCTTTGTCTCCTTGAACTTGATAAAATAGTTCTTATTCATTGATCTACTTTACTATGATCATGATATTGTCTCCTACTCCTACTAAAGTGGGGACTAAATGTATAGTCCTAAAAAGTTAGCACCCATAATTGGATACTTTAGGACCTATTAGGCCCCATTTTGGCAATTTTGAGGTTGGGATAACCCATTATGCTTGATCCTATAAATATTCATTTTATTTTCCTGCTTCTTTTCTCTCTCCCTGAGATCCCCCTAAAATTTAAGCATAGTTTGCATGGGACAGGTCACCAAACTCAACCTATCTATGGGTTTTGGTGCCCAAACTTTCCTTGGGGCTTGACTTTGGGGTTTTATTTCCATATTTTTATATGTGACCTTATTATAGATCATATTTTAGTCTCGAAATGATAGAGTTAGTACGAGAACCTCTTATCACTTCTCATTTTGAAATACGCAATCATATGCGAGCATTTTAGTAACCAATCTATTTAGATTTTAAGAAAGAAAAAGCAATTGGATTCAATATTTGAAAGCAAGCATCCAAGATCAAGATCTCAAAGTCTCAAATACTTTTAGATCATTCAAATGCAAGGAAATATCCTTCATTTGATGCATGTTTCTCTCCCATTATGGTTAAGTTCTTTCCCCTCTTTGCACATGTTATCAATCATATCTACATTCAAGATCTAGGAGTGGCAAGCATAGATCTATGCATTTGTGAAGGTTTTCTTGACACCTACATCACATTCCATGGTCAAATCTTTGGATTCCAAGAACATTCAAGCATCTTCATTAGCTTTGAGCGATTTCTATTTCCATTCATGAGGGTTTATGCAAGGTAAATCAATAATTTTCCTTTTTAATTACATTTGTTTATGTAATTTATTTTATATTTCAAGGTTGATTGCTAAATAAGGGTTGACCAAGAAAAAACCTTTTCCATAATCTTACTCCCATTTTTCTATGTGTAGAGCAAGTTACAAAGGCATGGATTTAGATTTGGAAAGAACATGAATAGTTGCAGGTTCTATGAAGGTTTCAACCGAAAAAAATGGGGACACATCACCAAACTCGACATGTGTAAGGGAAACATTGCCAAACTCAATCTGTCCCTACCATTTTCTATTTAGATTTCTATCACAAGTCCATTTCATCAACTGATTTCCATTTCCATCAGTTTTAGCTCATTCTCTATCTATTATAGTATGTTTTCAAAAACATTGTAGTGTCTTTCTTAATAGATCAATTATATCACTCAATCATTCCCGTTTCATTCATTATATTCATTAAGGAAGGATAGATCTTATTTCCAATTAGCACTTGAGTTACCCCTTGAGCCTATTGGAGGCATTCTTCCTTCCTAATGTACAATCTATGTGTAGACACCTAAATTTGATTACATATTTAAGTAATACTATTCAGTTCTCTCCTAGGACATTGAACGATTAAATATTTAATAAATTTATTTAATTTATTTAATTTATATCATCCCCCTAGTTAATCAATTTAATTAATTAACTATAGTCCAAATAATTATCTAAATGGCAACCCATAGTCTGATAATTAATCCCCTTCTTCTATTAATTTAAATAAATATATTTATCTATTTAAATAATTCATAAACCCCTTTCCTCCCACTTGGAATTAAATAATGAATTTAATTTAATTTGAGCACATGGCTCCTAACTTTAACCCTCATCTAACCAAACCTCCAACCACCCGACCTTGAGTTCTAACTCAACCCAACTCATTCACACACACTAAACCTTCTTAATTAACTAATGGAGCATGATTAGATATCCAACCAATGCAAAGCCCTCTAACCAACCAACTCCAAGATCAAAACACTCCACAATTGACCCAAAAACCCACAAGGGTTCCTAGTTTCTCCACTAGGTCTCCTTGCACAAATATGGTTTAATCATTTTCAAACCCCAAGACTTTCCCAAGACATTCCTAAGGTCTTATCTGACTCAACTCAACTTGTTTCAACTAATACCAAGTGCCTACAACACCCACTATATCAGAAAATCATCAAACATGCTTCAAACTAGGCCTTCTTCCTTAGTAGCCCTACTCTCCCTAATTTTTGGACATTTGACCTAGACCTTCCATTACACTTACCAAAAACATTTATGATTCAAACACCCATTATGGATTTACACCACATACTTAAAACCCAAACATGGTTATTTTGGAACATATGTACGAAAATTGACAAACTGATAGTTTTTCAAGGGCTAATTAGCCACTTTTACAAAGAAATTATGTGACATACTTGACTCCAAACTTCAAAACTCTAAAATCTTCACTTTTGAAGATTTTTTGGTCCTCTCCATTCATTTGATAGGCAAACCCCAAAACCATCCTTAAAACAAGCCTAAAACTAGGGCTTTCTAGATCTCCCACCTTTGATCACTTCCATAACCTAAACAAAGCTCCTACACCATGTAATCAACCAATACTTTGACTTCTTCTCCATAAATGTATACCCTCCTTAAGGGAGATCTTCTACTGCACTATGTATGACACCACTTTTGTGCCCTTACCCTGCACTTCCCCATGGTGTACACCAAAAACTTGTTAACTCTCCTGCATAAATAAAGTTAGTAACATATATTAAATGTTACAATGATTCCATTCCACAAGAATCAGAGGTCACATTCATGGAATGGCTGAAAACATTATAAAAATCTTCAAAATACTTAGAGAACTTCCATTGTTTTGGGACAGTTGGTATAAATAATAAAGGAACATATTAATGGATGATCAAAATACTTCAATACTACATGGATATGAAAGTATTAAACCACTTGGCATCAAAATAAACTCATAATCAAACCCGAATCAAAATGGTCATGAAAACAACACAAAATTTGTAAGAAATGTAACTTTTATTGCTTTTCCATGCACCAGTTTGTACAACCTATAACTCCTCTTGTACAAACACCTCTCAAGGCTTTAAATAGACTCCAAAAAACTACCCCAATTGATCCAATGTAGTTATGTTTCATTACAAATGCTAATTAGGTGAGATTTAGCCTTTCCCTCCAAAATAGGACTAGCCGTTACATTTTAAATATTTGAATTTTAAACTCTTATTTAAATAAACTTTGCTAACTTCTGCCCATAACCAATGATCCCAAAAGGATCAAAATGATTTATTGAATAGACCTAAATACCCCCAAGATCCCTATCAATCATAGATTCATAAGATCCTATATTTGGTCCTATGGTCCTTCTGGGACCATTAGGACATTTAACATTTACATTAAGATCTTTATACTGGTTTACATCAAAAGCCATTATTGGGCTTGGGATATCATAATTAAAACTCTTGGTTTCCTTCCAATCTTACAAGATTCTTGGAGTCCTCATGTGTCCACTTTTTTGCCTAGGTGCACCTGCACTATACTCACCACCAACAAAAGAGCTCTTACCCCAAAAGATAAGCAGTCTTGTCTTCAAGTCTCCTTGAGTCTTCTAGAAGGAGCTCTACAACTTTTTCCTCTCTTAGGCATTTGTTGCAATAAAAACTCCTTATCCAACCTCTTAGAACCTGCAACAAATTTGTTAGAAACATGAATATAAAACATGTTATCAATGCCATCATTTGGTTTTTGTTTGGGATAGTTATAACCAAACCACTTGAACTGCCCTTTCTTTTGCATTCTAGGGCCCAAATGACCCCTATTCCTGCCCTCCATGGAAAAACCTTTACTATCTTTCACTTGTGCAATGATAGGACACTAATGTGTGCCCATAACTATACCTCTCTGCCATTCTTCCATCTTGTGTTCACTGTCTTGACCATCAATATTCAACACCAGTAGTGATGCTCCCATCTTCTGATCCTCTTTCATAGACTCTCCCTTTGTGTGATGTTGCAAATCAACATATTCTTTCTTGACAAAATAAATAACCCTTGACTCACATGAATAACTATTTTTCAAAGGTTTAATAATGAACTCTTTACCATCTGTATGAACAATATAAGTATTCTTGTATCCAACATGTATGTTTCTTCTAAGGGACTGCCAAGGTCTTCCTAAGAGGATGTGACAACATGTCATTGGCACTATGTCACACAATACTTGTTCCTTGTATTCACCAATAGAAAAATCTACATAAGCTTGTTCCCTAATAACAAGACTTTGTTCATTACATACCCATGAGGCTCTATATGGTCTATCATGTGCAAATTTCTTAAAATGAAACTTGTTAACCATATCATAGGAAACTAGATTATCAAAAGAACCTGAATCTATTATCATTTTGTATTTCTTTCCTTGGCTTAAATAATGAGTTCTAAAGATGGATACCTCTGGTCTTCTTGGTTGTTGCATAACTGATCCTTTCCTCACCATGAGAAAGTCACCTTCAGTATATAGCTCTAACTCAACACTTTCACCTTGTTCCTTGTTTTCCTCTTCTTGTGTTAAAGTCACTTTTCTATCAAGTTTCTTGGAATCTTTTTCAAGGAACTTGTAGAAGGGATTCCCTTCTTCACTTCAATTATAGCATTTATCAATGAAGGTACTTATTCCTATACCTGCACCAAATCTTCCACCACCCCTTTTTCCACTTTTCTGTTCATACATAGGCTCCTTACCCTTGTCACTACTACTCTACCCCTGGATTTCATTATTTTTGCTTCCTCTACCCCTATTTGCATGGCCTCTTCCACTTCCTTTCCTCTCTTGCCTCCTCTTCAACTTGTCCTCAGCCCTGATGGCTAACTTATAACATATTGGAGATATATTGGATATATTAAAGTACTTGGATATTTAATATTGAGGATTTCTCTTGATGTTGAGCATTCACATCAAGTTTCTCTAAGTAATGGTATTCTATTTATTTTATTTCCAATTGTGATCTAACTCTTTCAATTAGATTATGGTTTTATATATGTTTTAATAGATTCTAATATTGATTGGCAAGGCACTGAAATGATAAAGGAGTTGGAATTTACTAAGGATGTTAGAGAAGGTGATTATAAAATGATAGTGCAGATTCTCAAAGGGATTATTAGTGGGCCATGGGGAATTAAGGATATGGTGGATGAAACCAAACATATATTTAAGATAAAAATAGAAAAGCAAACTATCAAGATTAATTATTTAGCTTTGTGAGCTCATTATTTTGGATGCTAGTATGAGTCTTAGACTACAATGCAGATATAGGAAAATGATGTGGTAAGTGTACATTTTATACAGTTAGGGTATATATTCCAACACAAATAGTACAATATGTTGAATTAACTAAACATAAAATGAAACTAGTGTAATAGCAAGAAATGAAAAGTATGACTATGCAATGAAAATTACAATAACAATGGAAAACATGGGAAAATAAAGAGCTTACAAGAAGGAGGTCGAAGATTCCAAAGATATTCCAGTCCTTCCTCTGCTAAAACATGCACACAAACAAGAAGGAAAAAAATTTGGGGCTTTTTGGAGACTTGCCTGAATCAAGTCCTTGTTTTGTTATTTCCACCTCTACAATAGCTAGATAGATAGATATATAGATGATTTGGTGGTAGACAAAAAAATATGATAGATAAATGACAATATAATAACAAGAATACGATTAAGATAATATAACATTCTTAAGCAAAGTGAAATGGAATGAGACAATGGGCCACAAAGGTGGAAGTCAATGGGAGGAAGGCAAGTTCGTGTCGGAGAAGGTGAAGCTATAACTTAGTAAGAGTTTTATGTGATGATGAAGAGAATTTCCAAAAGCCAATAATCGCCAAGATGAAATCCAAAAATGCCAAGAGAGGGGGAAGAAAATGTTCAAGCAGACCAAATGCAGTTACAGAGGATTCTTGATGTTAGTGGGTGGTGGGAAAAAGAGTTACAATGTATGGGTGGAAGTTGTAATGTCTCAATAACCACATGCATGTCTACATATTTGTGGGATGAATACACATCGAATGGATGTCTCTAGAGCACACACATAACCCGAATCAAAAAGGCTACATGGTCAAGAATTTGAATAGGAAAATGACAAAGCATATGGAAGGACATGCAAGCTAATGTGGAATTTTTTATTTTTGGCTATTCTAGAGGCATCACGTAATGAGGAGTTACACATGGTATGATTCACGACACTACAGGGTCAAATTTTTCTCTTAATAATAATTTAGATGTTGATGATTAATTTGTTACCATTGTGAGTTCAATGTTGTCATTGACATCAACGTGTTGTGTGCGTTGATGCCAACCTGATGCAAATTTGTATGAGAGATGTGTTCAGTATTATATGTGATGGAGATTTGTGTTAAGGAATGTCAAGATATGCAAAAAAAAAAAAGTATATGAAGTCTAATATACAGGAAAGAGTATATGAAGTTTAATACACAAGATAGAGTATATGAAGTCTAATATGTTAAAAAGAGTATTTGAAGTATTTTATTGTATGTTCATATGTTATTATGATGTCTAGTAGTGATAACAAGTTAATATGTGTCATATCTAGAAGATGGAAGTATAAGCAACCAAAATATGCAGGAAAGAGTATTTTGAAGTCCTTAAGGGAGAATGCTTTACATACCTCAACATAAGTATTTGGTGGCTTGTGGTTTTGTGTTGTGATGTATGGTTTGTGAATCTTGAATTATCCTATTTTCAGGTCAACAAAAGTTTAGAGGTAGAAGTTGTATTTTTTTGTTTGCTAGCAGTAAGGTTGTTTGTTAGAAATATTCAAGATAGGTTTAGAGAATTATGTGCACTACTCCACATTGTATTTTTAGGTTATTCTATTTATTGGACATGTTTCTGACATTTGTGCATTGTTCCAACTTAGATATCTTATGTTGGGTTTCTTTGCAAGTTAAAATATATTGTTTTGAGTGAGATATGGTTGTCTATATTGGGTTCCAATTGGATTGGTTAATTATGATGAATTGATTTATGAATTATTAGTATAGATATACTTTTGAGGAATATTTAAGAGGTTGAGATAGGTCTTGTTTTGGTGTAACATACTTTTCCTTTCATCATATGTATTGGAAAGTGTTTTAGGGCCGATCAATTAATGTGCTTTAATCTTTTACTACACATTTCATTTGGATCCATTATTGGAAGACAATGTGACACTTGTGCTTAGATGTAATCATTTATTGGAGGCATGTTGTGATTTATTTAAGCCCCCTTTATATCTTATGGTGATTGACTTCATGTAAAAAATTCCTATCTCTATTGTGGTTGACCTAGTTATAATTTCAATTGATCAAATTGATGTGTGTGTGTGCACATAGTTGGATGAGTTGAGTGTGTGTACATGAGCATGAATCAAAGAAGATTTGTGTGGATTGATTTTGGATCGAATGCCAAGTAGAGATGGAAGAGTGCAAGTTTGATAGAGCCATTGTTGTGTTTTCTAAGGAGATCCTATATCTTTTCATTTCATCATTTCCATGTGCCTACCAGAAGATTGGTTGTGCTTTTGGTAGCTTGTGAAAGTTTATATCTTTCCCTAAGATAGTGCACCTTAGCCTACAAGTCCTTTAAAGAGAAATGTGCCTAAAATTTGCATTGTAATATTTCTATTCATATTGTGAGTAAGATTATCATTGTGGTCTTTCCCACATTAAGTTTTCATTTAAATATATTCACCATGGTCTTTCCCATATTAGGTTTCCATGTAAATTTGGTATTCTTGTGTGTGTGATTGCAATATATTTTAGTGATGATTAGTTGGATTAAAGTTAATCATTAAGATATTGTGACAAAATGGTTATGTTTTTGTGTATGGCAATTTTCCCCCCACCCCTTCTCAACATCCAAAGGTTTTCAATGTAATTTACTCATTGCGAGTGAGAGGAGGGGTATTTTAATAACGATTGATAAATATGTGCAATTCATCAACAATAAAAGTGGTGTTTGTGTGCATGACAAGATGTCTAATGTAATTAACAACCTTATTAATGATGAGTTACAAAGGATTAGATTTTTAAAAATTAATGGTCATTTATATTGCGGGATTTATGTTACCGCTGATGTGTTGAAAGACCTTATAAGTAGCTTGATTGAGAACACTTTAGATATCGATAAAAAAAATTAAGGGGTACTGTGTTACAAAAAAACTCAATTTTTTGAGAGGACTAGAAAGTTCAATTTTTAGTATTTATTTCCTAATGGACTCAAAGTTGGCTCTTGACTTTTAAATATAAAATTTTCTTTAAAATTGGTAACAATCATTGTTCCTTAATAATTGATATCGATCATTGTGCTTTTGTTCTCATTTCTAAGGTGTCTAGTGAGGATTTTGGGAAGGTTTTATTGACACTTTTGTTTGTAGTGTATGTGTTAGGTGAGTTATGGGTAGGCCTAGGAAGCGATTGGAGCTAGTGAATTGTAATTATATCCACCAAAATATGGAACTATGGGATCTCCTTGTTAGGGCTAATTTTACTCCTTTCTTCCAAGAGATGCAAGATTGTAGTGACACCCTCACTTTGAAGTTTTCTAATTACTAGTTTAAGGTTGAAGTGACTATTGACAATTCACAATTCACTATAACACTTATGTTGATTGTTGAGGCTACTAGTTTGGAGTGAGAGGGTATGAAGGTTGTCAAAAATAGTTTTGGGAAGTACCAACAATTCATTGATAAGTTTTTGAAGATGGGGAGAAGTAGGAAAGGTCTAGAATGACTATGATATGTTTAGTTTGCCTTGTCCTTATGCTCTAGTGAGTCTACAAGTTATGTATTATTTCCCTCTCAAAGGTCATTATATCAATATGTACGGTTATTATTTTTATTTCCTAAATCATATTAGGCACAACGAAAGAGTTGATATTTATTTTTATCTATTTTGTATCTGCAACAAAGTATTGAGCAAGGAGCTTTCCATCCCTTGCATCAAGGCCTCATAATGAAATTTCATAAATAAATTCTTTCCATTAACCCACACATTAACTCTATCATTAACCTACATGATAACCCTCATCCTTATTATAGCTCTGACATAATTGAGCTCTTAGTAAGTAAACCCCATTCTCTGAATAGCTTCTAGTCCTTGGTGGGGGATCCAAAAAATAATAGAGCACTAAGAAAATTGAAGTTTCCTTGTTTCCCTAGAAAATGAATTGTTAAAAATTATCTTCGTAGAAATGTACTAAGATCTCTTCCTTTCTTCTAGGTTCTTACAAAATGAGGAAGTTGGATTTTGGGGGAACCAAAATGTAATTAGTGACCATTAACATAATTGATAATTAGGAAGAATAGAATAAAGGTGGTGATTTTGTTAAAAATGTGGGTGCTTCTATTTCTTCCCAGTTGGGGGTTTGCCAATCTACTCGACTAGCTCAGGTTGCTTCTAATGCGAAAGGTAAATATGTCAAAGGAAATAAACTTGTTTAGGGTAAGGATGAAGATGACTTATATTTTGAAGAATAATTTAATCCCATGAAGAATAAAGAGAGTGGTGAGATTGAGAGCAAAGCATATAGGGAATAGGAGATCAAAGAGGAGGAGATATAGGTAGAGGGTAATAACATATAGGAGGATGGGGATATTGTTGTTGACAAGGAGGATATAGTGAATGGGGTTGAAGTCAATTAGGTAGATGATATCACAATCTAGGAAAAGGAGAGCATAGATGTCTTGAATGCTCAAGATAAAGATAATGAGACTATTGTTGCATTTAAATTGTAGACTTACACATGTTAGAATGGTGTCTTTGGAAACTACGATCAAGGGAGAAAAAAAATCAAAAAGAAATAAAAATGGAGAATGTCATTTGAACCATCATTTCTATCATTGATGGCATTATGAAAAAGGCAATCATAGGTACTATGTCTAGGTAGTCTAAGACAAATTTTTAAATTTTTTTTAAAAAAAATAAAGATCTACAAAGGATAAGGATTCTTGAAATGATAGGAATGAGACAACCAAGGCAAGATGGAATGACTCTCTTATTGCGCCTACATAGAACTTGGACTTGGTCATTACTCCTAAAAAATGGTGTTTTTCTTTGAGTTGTTGTTCATATGTTTAGTTGATTATGGGTCAAAAATTATTTTTTGATATAATGGGCTTGTTTTTTTGTTGGATCTTTCTGGAGATATAATGTTCAATATTGTCTAGGTTAATGACCTAATTCTACAATTTTTTGCTCTTTGGGATCATGGCCCTTTCCTACTTATTAATTGGAAATATAGCATGTTTAGAAATAAAAATAATTAAACAATTTAGAAACTTTAGTCAACAAATTTGAGTTTTTATATTGAAAAATAAATGTTGACAATACAAGAAAATTTAATACATTTGATTACTTTGTAGGAATGAATTCAAGTAATGTGTCAAAATAGAGGAGATGGAAATCTATAATCTATATATTTATTTTAGATATGTTGTCAAGAAACTCACACATATACATTTCAAGAACCAATGGAAAACATGATAAGGTAATTATTATGAATTGTCTTGTAGCAATTAAAATTTACATTTATTTATTGTGTTACTATAGAATAACATGGTGGATTAGTCCATTTGCAAGGTGATATTGCTATTATCCTCACTAAAGTTGCATTCTACTTGAAAGGAGTGCAACATGTACACAAGTACATAGTTGGTTTTAGATACTCCCCATGTATTGTTTTTGCAAGTGTTGGTAACAACTAGTTTAGAAGATAGTCTAATAGTATGTATTGTAAGTTTTTTCATCTATAGTTATTTTATTTTCTATATGGAATTCTAACATATACAATCGATTGTCAAAAATAAGTACGATACTTTTTTATTTTCCCCTCTAATTTAGATAAATCTTAAATTACAAAATCACGCTTTTTACAAACATGTACAAATCATTTTTTTATGTATTTGGAAAAGTTTGTAAGCTTGCTTTATATCTATACAAATGCAATACATAAATATGTTGGATCGATATGCACATTAATGCATTTGATTAAATGTAAAAACAAATATGTTTTAAATTTTAGATGGCGAATTGATGAATAAATGTGTTTATACCTAGATATTGAAATGAGCAAAGATTGCAAGTCCTCTCATGCCATTTTTCATTGAGCTCTATGATGAGTGTGGATTTAGCTATATAGAATCTTTAGAGCTGTAATAGTTTCTTTTTTCCGGTGTTCTTAAATGGGGCTAGATTTTATTTTGTCTAAAGTTGTTGACGAACAAAGGAAAAAAAATGTAAATATAGAAAAAAAATTGTAGCATGAAAATATAGAATAAAAAATTATCATGTGAAGAATTTATTTAAATTGAAGAGAATCAAAGGAAAATTAATGTGTATATGTATGTGATATTTTTTCGCCATTTTACTATTATAGTCTATTAGACCATCTTTGATCTAATAAGTTTGATGGTTGCTAATTTGCATTTCATTTATCATATTAATGACTATATTCTTAGGTGTACATGGTTATGTCTTGAAAATAACTAAATGTTTATTCTGTTTTGTATGAAAATATAATTTAATCAGCTTATAAGTATAGTTCTATGGTGATTAAATCTTTAAATAATACAATGAAATCATTATATGCTTTGATTTATCTAGTTTTTGGATTGATTTTATGCTTTCATTGCATATTTCAATTTTAGGTTGAATCTTTTTCTATATGCTTCAATGAGTTCATATCCATTATGATAACTATAATTATCATTTCTCCATTTTCATCAAGTAAATATTTTACAACGACCAAGATCAACTTGTGAAATTGAAAACTCTCCATCACAAGCAATGTGTGATTTGAGAAAATGTCATATATGTAACTTAGTTTAAAATGTACAAAGGAGCCTTGTTTATAAAGACAACCAAGAAGAGGTGATAAGGTATGTGTGAAACTTTGACCATCCCTTAAAGTATGTAACAATCCTAGGACTTAATAGATAAGTGTTGGGACACTTGGTGAGTCTACATGAGGTGAGGAAAAGTCCAGCTAACCTCTAGGTGAGCTTATGTGTAGTGTGAATAGGATTAAACTATGTACGCTAAAAACAAACTAGTTAGACAAAACTTGTTTTCGTATTAAGATCCCCCTTGAAGCAATGCCTAGGGAGTAAGCTAATCACTAAAAAAATGAGTCCAAAAAACTTGGCCTAATAAGGTAATCGTTACAAATGAAGATATTTCATAAATAGAAAAAAAGGATAAAACTCTTTGGGAGTAAAATTGCGCTCCAAAAGAGAGAAAGAGAAGGATAAGACCTCCTACAAATATGTTCATTTAAAGATGAACATGGTGATGAAGAATGTTAGAGTAATAAGTTGTTTTCTTATTAATTGAATAATATTGATTTAATAATAAGTCACTTGTCACTTATTATCTCTTTCTACTTAAGCTAAACTTTAGGCATATAATAATTAATCTTTTTATTAATTATCATTATGCAACCTAGGTTTCCTTTTAGGGTTTTGATCTCCTTTTATAAGGATTGATCTCTCTTGCAAACATAACATTCTTTCATTATTGAATTGCAACTTTTGTTTTTGCACATCAAGGATGTCTCCTCTCTTGTGGATCAATTCGTTCAAGCCTCCATTGTTATTTTCTTCTCTCTTCTTTTTATGTCAAGTGTTTGCATGCAGGTGTTATTGGGAGCTATGGGTTATTTTCTCATGAACTCCAACATGTTATTAGAGCTTTAGATCTTCATACCCTTTTCCTCTTCTTGAGAGATTTGACCTTGTTCATTAGATTTGTGTATTTAGAGGATTTTCTATCGGATTTGGGGGGACCTCTTTTTCTTGTCACTTTGGGCTCAAACGGACCTCATTGTTGCATTCAAAGTGCCCAAGAACCCCCATTTCCATATAAAATTTGTCCAATTTGGACAAAGTTGCATTCTGTGGCAATTTTTTTTGCACCAAGGTCATTTGACCCTAGTACGCATCTTCAGGTGGTCATTATTTTTGAAGAACTTTGGGCTTAAATGAATCTCATAATTGAGCTTGCAGCATCAAATAACCCTTGTTTCAATATAAAATTCATCTAATTTGGACAACGTTGCAAGGAGAAACAAATTTTTTGCATGCCAGGTCATATGACCTTGGCACACAATCCAAGGCAACAACAAATGCTAGCAGCACCGCTAAACAACATTGCCAGTGATCCTCCACTAGCAACCGTTGTGGTTACAGTTATATTTTTTGTTGGCGTGACCGCCGTAGTGACTATGTGGTCTCCTTCAGCATCTGCGGTGACCGCCAATAGTTATGCCCCTTCCTCCGCCAGTGCCAAGTTACATGGGAGGAATAGAGGACCAATAGCCAGCAAATTAGCCCCATTCGCCTAGCCCCCTGGTCACCTGGATGACTAGGGAGCCCAATTTTTTTACCCCAGGGGCCTATTGGTTTTTGTGGCAATGACCATTTGACTATCAAATTTAAGCCCGTGATGTGTTGATGTCAGTGTTGCATCAACACTCTTCTACACCATTTTGGCCTCTCCAAAGTTATTATTGGCTTTTTGCTCATAACTTGAGCATACAATGTCAAAATCAGGAAAATGAGGTATCGTCGAAAAGCTGTTTCTGAGATCTATACATATCTAGAGGTTTGAATTTATGATTTCACTTTTTTGATGGTGTTTTTTTCTAGAAAAGCCTTGAAACTTCTTTTTCGCACTCTAGGAGCCATATCTTGTGTATCTAGACTCTATTTTGGGCAAACAATATATTGTTAGAAATACTATTCTATGATATTTCTAGTGCTATGACTAATTTTTCCAAATTATTCTCAAGGTATATTTTATTCAATTTTTTTCATTTCTACACTCTGGTGAATATCTTGGATGTTTTAGGTCCTGAGATCTCTTTCTTTTGTGGAACGACTCATCTTTGGCTATTTTTTATTTGTTTTTGATGAATAAAGGTCTTTTATATTAATAATATAAAAGTATAGTATTCACAAAAAAGGGGTCGGGGGAGAAATCACCCCACAAGTCACGCTACACTTAGGCCAGAATCATACAACTATTCATAAAAAAAATATATAAAGAGAGAAACCCTCAAGCTACAAGAGCAGTAGTAGAAGAGGGAGGAGGATCTTTGTCATCAAGATTGCCCCAACCATTGGGCCTAGAAGTCTGATCAAGAACAACCTAGCCGTCTTCTAGATCTTCTTTTTCTAATTCTCCTTCCTCCCACCTAGGTGAGATAGCCAGTGCTAGGCGAGGGAACTTGTCTTGATTAGTAGGAACAAAGGTTGAGGGCCGAGAAAAGGTAGCAGTAGTAGAAGCAAGCGCATGAGGCTAGCCAAAACTCAGATCCCTTCGAGGAGGGGGAGAGGCAGAGTGGCGGCGCCATTGACGTTGAGTCCTAGAGTGTCTGGCAGAGGAACTCCGGCTATGACATCGGCCCCTGGGTGGCATACAGTCAACTGAGAGAGAATTTGGAGGTACTCAAGCCACAGTACAAGGGGAATTTCCCCAGTGCTGGAGCAACTCCTGCAAATGGGCAACCTCAAGAGCCACTTTATCTGCTTGTACCTACATTTGCATCATGACATTATTAAAAATACATGCCTTAGCATAAAGAGAGATATGAATATCCAGAAAACTATGAGAAAAAAGCACAGTGTTGCGACCTTTCCACAAGGTAAACAAAATTTCCATCCTGAAAGTATGCCATATCTGGGTGTACTAGGAAGGCATTCTGGGAGAGTCACCAAGAAGAGCCATGTGCCAAGAAAAAGGTTCAGGCCTAAAAAGAGGAAAAAATTTGTGAATCCAGACCTAGTAATTCTGGGCACGACGACAAAACCAAAAAAATGTGCATGAGCATATTAGAGTGACCACAAAAAGGGCATTTAGGATCAGGAACCCCCAAATGCCTGAGTCTAGATCCTAGAGGTAAGCCCTAGTATAAAAAACACTAGGCAAAATGAGCAATTTTAGGCTTAGTGACAGAGTCCCAAATAGTATGAAATCTCCAGCCCCAACTCTTATGAGAAGAAGAGAGATGCCAAAGCTGGTTGAGAGAATCAATCATGGGAAAATGAGGCATAAGCTAAGAATACCCAAGCTTAGGCTTGTAACTGGTGAAGGGCATAGCAGGGTACCATTTCTAGTCTTTCCACCATGGTTTGACAGATTGAATTCCTAATTTATGTAGGAGGTGAGGTGGGATGGCCAAAACTAGCAAGTCAAAAGTCTGACGATTTGGGTAGATGAGCTGAAATTGAACTCGGAGATCATACCAGGATCGGAGATTCATAGTGGCTCTGGAAAAAAGATCTTTCGGGGTTTGAATGCCACACCTGCGAAACCAAAGGGCACGAACCCCTTGAACTCTGACAAGAGGAGTCCCCTGTTGAGAAAAAAGAGGGGACCACCAAATGTTCTATTGGTTGAAAGAAAGACCATCCCAGAAACCATGCCCAACCCACCAAAGCCAGGGCTTAATAGACTCCCAGGCTCTCCAAATGCTTTTGGTGATAAAAGTACCTTGGATCTAAATGGGCTCTTTCATAACTAGAAGGGTATGAAAACCAATCCCCTTCTAGGCAAGCTTGTGAAGAGGAAAGCTTGAGGAAATGCAGTGCCAAAGTAAAATTTTCCAGGCTTCATTACTTGTGAGACACTGCACAACCCATTTGGCATAAAGGGCATGCCCTTACTTCTGGGTATCAATTAACCCAAGCCCACTGGAGATTTTTGGGAGGCAACAAAAATCCCTGGCAACTCTGTGAAAGCCTTGGTGATCAATACCAAAAGCCCAGAGAAAATCCTATAGAAGTTTCTCGAGCTTCTTGTAGGAGGCTTTGGAGGGAGCCCAACAAGAGGAGTAACAAACATGAATGGCCGCTAGGACCTTGGAGCAGATATGGAATTTTCCAATGAGAGAGAGTGGCTTCGTGATCTAGTAGGTAAGCTTTTTTTCAATTTTAGCAAGAACAACATTCCATAGATCAGTAGGGTTGCCTTGAAATGCAAAGGGAATACCTAGAAAGCGAAAAATTTCCCCATGTTGAATCCTGGTCCAGCCAAATTGAGAAAGCCAGGGAGGCTCGGGAAGAGATGACTGCCTGTAATAGAGGGTTTTGTGCCACTGAATGGTTGAACCAGAGGCCAGAAAAAAGATGTCTAAACACTGCAAGGCTACCTTGATATTAACTTCATCCTCCGCCAGAGTGAGGAAGGAATCATCGGTGAAATGGCCATTGACCAGCTGTTGAGATGAATCCGGCAAGTAGATTCCCTAAACAGTACCCATGGAAATGGAGTGAGAAAGTAGGTAGCCAAAACCCTTAGTAGCCAAAACATATAAGGCTAGAGCAAGAGGACAGCCTTGCCGAATGGAACGAAAGAGCCCAAAGGTGGAGGATTGGAGGCCATTGATGGCAATGTAAGCAAAGGCATTATTGAAGAGCATCTGCATAGATTGAAGAAATCTGGGACCAAAACCCATAGCGTGAAGCATCGCAAGGCTAAAATTCCATTCAATACGATCATAAGATTTAGCAAAATCAATCTTGAGAAAAAGGGCTTTCTGGTGAGACTTACGAGCCCATTCCATACCTTCCCAAACAATAATGATGTTGTCAAGAATAAATCTTGTTTGCTCAGGCTGAACAATCTGTGGAAGCATGTACCGAATCTTGAGAGCTAGCGCCTTGGTAATGATCTTGTAGGAGACATTGAGCAAGGTGATGGGCCACTAGTTACAAATGTCCTCCAGATCCCCAGACTTGGGAATAAACTTGATATTCCCCTAGTTAATGATATCCCTAAGAGATTGGGTATGAAACACTTCCAAGTAGACCTAGTGGAGATCTGGACCAATGGCATCCCAGAGGGCTTTGTAAAACTCACAAGGGAAGCCATCACAACTAGGGGCTTTATCATCAGCCATGGTGAACACAGCTTCATGAAGATCCTACAAGGAAATCAGTTGATCATAGAAGACATGTTGGGCAAGGGAGACACATTGAGGCACCACTGCAATATAATCCGCAAGATCTTTCTCGCTGGCAGGAGAGCGACCCTGAGTAGCAAAAACCTATTCATAGTGATGAACAAAGGCTTGCAAAACATTAGGAAGCTTCGTGAGAAGGGTGCGACCTTCTCAGATTCTAGTTATGCCCATACTGGTATGCTGAGGATGGAGGGTAGTAAAAAATTCTTTCAAAACTTGGTCTCCAACCTTTAACCAGTGTAAATGAGCTTTGATCTAAGCTCCTCGAGTAGCATGGTTGTCAGCCACATATTCCTGATGATGTAACTTAGCAAGATTGAGTTGTAGATCTTGGTTGAAAGGGTCTTGAGCTAAGGCCTCGGTGGCAACACGTAAGGCTTTGGTGTTGACATCATAGGCTCTACGATGACACTTGGCCAACTGTCTGCCATAGATGCACAAGAAATGAGTTGTACACCTAATGGCATCATTCCACCATTGAATCCATCATGTCAAGTGAGTGGGTCTATGCTCAAGGTTCCAAACCCGATGAATGTGGGCCACTGTAGAAGGATGATAAAGGATAGAAGTATTAAAGTAAAATTGTGTCGTGGGAGGCCTAGCCTTAGCTATCTTCCAAACAATATTAAATTGGATGGGAAAGTGGTCTGACAAGGTCACATCAACAAGTGGAGTGATCGATAAAGCTTGTTTTTCAAAAAAAGAGAAAAAAGATTGATCTGAGATCATAACACGATCAAGCCTTTTATGAATTCTATTAGAGGAGGCCCTGTAATTAGACCAACTATGTCAGACTCCATCAGAATGCTGGTGGTCCACATTGGGATCAAAAAGCCCTAATTTATTACGCATGTAATACCAGGCTTCTCTTTCTTCAGCTGTCCATCGAAAGGGCAAAAAGCCATCCTTGTCAGACGCTATCTCCACCATATTAAAATCACCACAAACAAGCCAGGCAGTAGGTGACAGAGAATCCACAAGCCAATGCCACAGGTGAGATCTCCCAACAACATCATTGGGAGCATAAACATTAACTATGCCAAAAGAATGATTTTCAATAATGAAAGTGGCCCAAACAACTCTCTGCATGGAGTCAGAACCATGGCTAACCAGAAAGGAATGCCAACGAGGAGAAAGGAGAGTAACAACTCTTCCTCGACTAGCCTCGTGCTAAGATCAAAGAGAAAGGATTTTAGGCCAAATAACTTTACAAGCATCATCAAACATGAAACCTGAAATCTTAACTTCCTGGAGGCATAATACATCTAGATGACAAAAATGCCGACGCAAGTCCTTGACAGAAAATTTTATGTGTAGGTCTGTCAACCCACGAACATTTAATGAGATGTACTTCATGGAATAACAGTGTCATCCATTCCATCCTTGTCCCCAAGGGAGTCAAAACTATTAGATAAATAACCTGGGGCAAAAGCAGGCCCAAAAAAATCCAAAGAACTATTGCATTATTTTTCCTGCATGCCATCAAAATTAGTCTCAGCATGCCTAGAGGGGTTGCAAGAGTGGTGAAAAGAAGTGGAAGAAATAATCTTGGCAGCCAAAGGTAGCATGCAGGCTAGAGGAACAATAACCTGGGAGTTGGAAACTTCTTCCCCCTGGGAAGCAGGGTTTGAAACCTCAATAACGGGGGTTTCCAAAGAAACCGTGTTATCCGAAGGTGGCAAATGGGAAGCAGAAGCTGAAGTAGGCTTCTTGTGTGGCTTGTTACGGTGACCGACTGTAACCCATTCATCTTTTTTTCCTTTGTCTTTCTTTCCATCCTTAGTCGACTGAGAACCAGAATCCTTGAGAGGAGTCTTGGTGCGAGGCACTACCAAAGGGTAGTCCTTAATCTTATGCTCCGTAGATTGAGAATGATAAAAAGTGTTGGTAAGGTTGAGATAGAGCACCTTCTAGGTGAAGGTGGTATCACCAACCTGAATCTTGATGGATTCTTTGAGATCCCTAGAAAGGTCAACCTCAACATAGAGCCTCTTTTGAAGTTATGGATTAAGAAAATGGTCATGCTCGACACATATAACCCTATCGAGCTTCTGCGCTATGGCATGCATGAAAGGCCAACAAGGTAAGGGAAGACCAAGGAACTCTACCCACACTGGGACTTTCAGCTTCTTGTCATCAGAGACAGAGAAGTCGTGAGACCAGCATTGGAAGATTAACAATGAGGCCCTGAGGTTCCAAGGACCTTTGGCAAAAATAGCATCCACATGGGAGGGGTTAGAAAAGAGAAACAAAAAAAATCCTTTGGTGAGGCTCTGAATGCCATCCAAGTGGATTCTGTGAGGAGTCCATGACTTCACAACCCAATCCTTGGGAACATGTTCAGGAGGGTTGTGACCCAGAAAATAGCTAATCAGGGTATACGTTTCAAGCCAAGTGCAAGCATCATTGAACTCATTAATGGGTAAAACAATATCAGGCTGAGCCATACCCCATGGAACACTTTGGGGAAAAATTTGCGGGGATGTTTTCTTGGCGACACCATTGCTATCTGAAACCACACCAGCACCAGCATCAACTACTTGGTGGGAAGTGGCTGGAGCCATATATACTAAACTATTTCTCACAATAACTCTGGTATGTGCGAAGGACAAGACTACAAAAAATGGACGCAAGGTAAAAAAACCCTAGTAGAGCGAGCATGAGCCATTTTTTTATCTATGGACCTTTGGCTATTATTTTGTTTCAGCAACCTTTGCACTTTTTGAGCAGTGTATACATCATTTTGTAAGCATTCGTTTATGTAAATGCACTGAGATAAAATACCATCATATTGCATGCTTGGGATCTTGCACATCTATGTGCCTTTTGTACTTGCACTAAATTATAAAGTGCCATGGGGGGGTTTAATGTTTTCCTTTATTTTCCATCTACCTTTATCAAGTGACTATTGCTTCCATGACATTAGCCTTAGGGTATCTCTATTTGTGTTTGTACTCTCTTTGCACCTTCGATGTTCCTAGTTCTTCTTCATCAAGCAGTTCATATTGGACATCCTTTTCACTGTACCTGTCACCTCTCCCTTGTCAGCATTATGGGGGGTTTCTAATATTCTTTATTATGCTACCTTGGTTCGATAGTGTGAGCTATGTATTCAATATTTATTCCTATGTACTAGGCAGATGTAGTGGCTGGGTACCTATGCATTCTGGTGAGATGGATCATTTACCATATGGACACTCTTTCTTTCCTATTTTTGGAGACACTCTTCCATTTTTTATTAACTAGCTCTTTAGACTTTGGTGTTTTATGCCATTTGTATCTTCAAGTTCAGGTGTTTGCCTTTATTTGCCTCTTAATTTGAGTAGTGTCTTTTGATGGCACTCATGTAGATTATAGTCTTCTACATCTTCAAGTTTAGTTGTTTTCCTTTGTTTGTCTCTTGATTTGAGTAATGTCATTTGAGGGAACTCATGCAGATTACAGTCTTCTCTACCTGGTCATTTTCTATTTCAGTGGAGGTTCTTTAGATCAACAGTTACTTCTTGCAGAGTTTGAAACTTCTTGCTTTAGTGATGTTTAACATGTTCATCCTTGTTCCTATTTTCTAGAACATTCCCTAGTTTTGGAGGCTTCTTCAGTTCTTCAGACTATTCTTTGTCTTTTTTTGGAGTAGAGTTTTTCCCATGTGGTTTTCTTTATTTCTCCACTTTATAGAAACTCTCTTTTGTACTTGGGTACCTAATTAGGCCTTTGTTGTCGATACCCATTTTCTTTCAGTTGTTCCTTATAGGTTTTTAGCTTCTCCCAAAGTTTATCTTAAGCAGGGGTGTTAGAGTAATAATTTGTTTGCTTATTCATTGAATCATAATGATTTAATTATTAAGTCACTTATAATCTCTTTCTACTTAAGCTAAACTTTAGGCATATAATAATTATTAATCCTTTTATTAATTATTATTATGCAACCTAGGTTTCCTTTTAGGGTTTTGATCTCTTTTTACAAGGATTGATCTCTCTTTCAAACATAATATTCTTTCATTATTGAATTGCACCTTTTGTTTTTGCACATCAAGGATGTATCCTCTCTCATGGATTAATGCATTCAAGCCTCCATAGTTGTTTGCTTCTCTATTCTTCCTGTGACAGGTGTTTGCATGCAGGTGTTCTTGGGAGCTATGGGTTGTTTTCTCATCAACTCCAAAAAAGAACTCATAAAGCATGACAATAATTATAAAATCTGCTAAAACATGAGTTGGTGTATGCCATAATCAATGAACCTTCAAATAGGTACATCAAGAGATATATCTACTATCTAAGAACATGATCAACAAAGCATGAGTGACTTATAATAGACTACTAGAAGTTCTTGGTGTTCTACAGAGTTACAATAATATTACAAATAATCCACTAAAATAATCCCCAAATGAGAGACATTAATAGTAGGTCTATGTGACTCCCCTACAAAATATGTGAAGTTCATAAGGCTCCATGATGTTCTACCACAACTCCATTGAACATTGAAAGAATTAACATAACCAATGCCATGATTACTCCTTAATGATGATGAGGAAGTGATAATAGAAAAAAAAACTAAAATTAGGCACAATAATGTGTGTAAGGTGAGAGCAAACATTAGATCAACTATTTCCTTCCTAAGGAACATGCATTCAATTTTGTGGTACTTTATACGAGTGTAGTAATAGAATTGTTTGTTGTGTGAATTCTTACATGTTTTATGTCAAGAGGTGAAAAATTAAGACAAATATCAAGTTGTCTTTCAAACCTCAACAAGATAGCATTTTCCAAAAATGGAACCACATCATATAGAACATGAACCCCCTTTGAAAGAATACAATGATATGTACGACACTTATTTTTGTGCATTTATAGAATTGAAAAGATGTACAAGTCCTTGAAAGAGGCATATTAAAAATATGATTTTCTAGAATATTGTCATGAAAAAATAACATAACCACTACGTAGATCTCAAAAACTAATACAAGTTAAAAGAATGATACCCAAAAATATGTATGTATGAGCCCAAACAAGCCTCTTGAAGTTATATAAACTAGGATTGTGTAGGGTGTCCTCTGAGAAACATCATATTCAAAAGCTTCCACACACAATCTTACAAAATAAATATACCACTAGATAGAGTAGAAAAATACATGGTGAAAATAATTTTACTAATTAATAAGACATTTTGAAGCCTAAGAACGAGCTTCTCAAAATTGAGGCAAATATCAAATAGGCCAATTTCGGGAAGGAAAATTGTGTCATCTTGTTGTTATAATGATTTTATCAAATGAATATTTCATAATTCGACTAGCACATTCCTCATGGACAAAATATTCCAAAACCACTTTTCATTTGGGGAAACCACCCAAAAAGTGCAAAACCACTTCATAGAAGTAAAAAAACCATTATTTTTTAGAGTTGGTGGTTTGAATGAATTTTGGAGTAGCAGACCTATGCATGAGGATGTCATACCTATGTAGTAAGTACATTCTCTAGAAAATAAATAAAAAATTTAAAAATCAACTTGTTTACTTGCACATGAGGTTTTTTGCATGTGATTTGAGGCACAACAGTCAAGGCAATGTGTTGATGTATATTTGGTACATGATGCCATACAAATTTTTATTGGCTATGTGAATTTCTATATCACTCTTATGGAAGGACCTTCTAAAACCTTGAAAATTTATATGTCATAGAAAAAATAAGTGTTATATATGGAAGTTCACCTCTTAGCCCTCTAGAGTGAAACCATGACATCTATTTCACTTCTCAATGCTCTGTTTGATGACTAAATCCCACTAACATCAGAAAATCAAGAGAAAAATGGAGAGTTTTTGTGAGAAATCTTTGATATCTTGTTTGAACAACCCGGATAAAATTGCAAAAATAAAAGCTCTCCACAATAAGAATTGTAGAAAATGAGAAAATGTCATACACAAACTAGTTGAAAATGTATAAAGGAGTCTTTTTTAAATAAACAAAACCAAGAAGAGGTGAGAAGGTAGGACCAAAACACAAACTACCCCTCCAAGTATGTAACAAGCGCATGACTCTATGGACAAGTGTTGGGAAACTTGGTGAGTCTACATGAGGTGAGATAAAAGTCTAGATAATCTCTAAGTGACCTTAAGTGTAGTGTGAATTGGACTGAACTATGTAGGCTAAAAGAAAAATAGTGAGACAAAACCTATTTTTACACTAACAAATTTTGTACATAGCATATGTTTGGTGTTTTATACTTTGTTAAGTATCTTCATGTAACCAACAACAACATCTTCATGAAATGCACTTCCCTTTTCTGAGCATTAAGATCTTCGAATGATATGCTCATGTATGTTGACTCTTGTTGTTTGTAAACATGATTCAAGTAGCCACCAACATCTTGTAATTATCTCAAGATATTGTGTAATATGTAAATTGTACAAATTTCATTTTCAATAAATGTATGTTTTTCAATTCCTTGGTTGAATGTTGTTGACACTCTCCACTTGACTTTGTCCATTTTTTTTTGGATCACAACCAACTTTCTCCTTGAAATAAATGTACATGATATCTTATCTTATGATGAATCCAAAAAGAAAATATATGCTCCCATGCAAAATGATAGCTTAAACACACCCAATCTAGAGATGATTTTGATATAGAGAGCTAATATGGATTGTCAACCTATTAATTATAAATTATAATTCCTAAATACACTAGAAAATACACATATAAGATAGAAAGGACATTTTGAGAGTTGTATTGATGTTCTAACATGATGTGTAGAAATCAAAGAGCAAAACACCAAGCTCTAGGAATTTATAGAAAAAATATTATAAAGATTATTTTAGTCCATGATATCAGTGCATAAAAAGCATGTTATGTACTATAAAATTTATAATTGATTCATGTTGATGTGAGAGGGCTAAATGGTGAACCTCTAACAAAGTCTAGAGGAGAGATATTGGAAGAAGGGGAAATAAAGGAATTGGCAATTGTTCCTTACGAAGTTGCTAAGGAGGAACCAAAAATATTTGTATTCAATGCACAAAAGAGAAAGAGAAGGCCAAGAACCAAAAATGTTGAAATGAAAATTAAACCTACTCCCCAATCTTTGGAGGCCCTTGAAACTATTTTAAAAAAGGAATGAGGCAAACCTTTGGGCTTTGCAACCAATAAAAAGGACCCTAACCATCCCAGATAATAGCTCCCTAGCTATTATAAGAGCTTCAAAGCTCCCATAGATACTAACTCTTAATGTTGTCCATGGATATTAATTGTGCCTCTTGGAATGTCAGAGGACTTGAATCCCCTGACAGAAAATATGCCATAAACAAATTTTTCATGATGAATAAGGATATTGACATTCTCTTAATTCAAGAAATTAAATCTATGGGCTTCTCACTAGATATTAACTTGAAATGTATATGGAAAGATGCTATGTGCTTCGCTAATAAACACCAGAAAGGAAAAGGATGGGTTATTATTCTAGTAGGGCCTAAATGGACTAAATACATATTAGGATGGGGTTGTTCCCCATGCCATGGATTGGTTTGGATTACTGCTAAAATCAATGGAGGGGAAGTAGGTATTTTCATAGTATATGCACCCAATGATCATAAAGAGATGATTGAAATGTGGAAATGGATGTTATAGATGGTGCATATTCCATGGATTATTGGTGGATACTTTAATGTGATTAAAATCCCTCAAGGCAAGGTGAGTGGTAGTAAGTTTGAATAGAAGGGATGCAAAAAGAACTACTTTTCAAAATGATCAATAAACATTAACTATTTGACCCACTTGCAGGGAACACAACCATCTCTAGAGGCATCTGTCCATGTGGTCAAAATTCCAATAGGGAGAGAGGATAATAAACTACAAATTGGATGGATTTTATGTTAAAAAGGAAGTATTAATTTTCAAGAAAGACAATAATGGAGCATGTGTGAAATTCATTCCCTATATCCTATCACACCATCATCCTATTATAGGAACCATCATCCTATTATAGGAAGCATATTTTGGTGCAGGAGCACTAAGGGTGAAAGCCCTTCTTTGTTTTTGTTATGTTGCTTTCCTAGTTAACTAGGTTGATTAGGAAATAATAGGAAGGTTTTGGATGTGTTAGGGTTTTCTAGGGTAAGACTTGGAGGCTTATTTATCCATCCACTAATTGTAAAGTCCTAGAGGACACATGGGTCAAATAGTGGAATGGACCCTCTAGATCTTTAGGAAGTTAATTTTGGAGAGTTTTGAGTCTTAAATTTTAGGTTAGAAGTCTATTTGAGTTAGTGATGGAGTTTAAAACAACTTAAGACCATTTAGGTAAGAGCCTAAGAAAAGTTGCTCATAGAAACTTTGCATTTTTTGCATAAGTTGCTCGACAACTTTGCTTCTAATGGAGTTTTAGACCTAAACAAAGGAATGGGTCAGTTAGGGATGATGAACCAAGGAGGAGAAAACTACTTAAGACCTTCCATGGCCAATTCATGGTTAAGCTTTTATTTTATTTTTCATACTTTTGTGTCACTGTGACCAGTAACAATGACTGTGTCATCTAATTTTGGATTGAAGTACTTGTAAATAAAATAGAGTTGTTCATGCTTTCAATATAAACAAGATTTTATGGTTTTTTATCAACTCTAAATGTAATTAGATTTAGAGAAAGATTTCATTAGATAGGTTCTTTTAAAACTTCTTAAAGTTATTGGTTTCCTGGTCCATTCTGGACCGTGTATATAAAATGGCCTCTCGAGCTTCCTAAGACCATCAAAAAAAAAATGTGCCTAGTTGAAATGCAAGAGGGGTCCATGTACATAAGTTTTCTTTTTGAATTATTTACAGAAGTGCAAGGATGGGATTATGAGCTCTTGCCCTAGGTGAGCTTAGCAATAGCCCAACTAGGGAAATAGAGGATCAGAGTGTGTATATCATAGGGTTGGAATAATTGTTGCAATCCATGAGTTGGAGCATGTTGAATCAACAAAGACTCAATTCTCTAAGAAATTATGGAACCCCAAGACATGATCTCATCGGTCTATGAAGGCAAAGCTAAGACTGTGACCCTTTAGGGCTATTTTTTAAGGATTGTGTCCCTAAGTGAAGAAGGGTATTGTATGAAAAGTGTGGAGAACCCTAACCTTGAAAATAATTTGTAAAACTAAAAAGGGTTTCATAATCAATGATTAGTTTTGGAAGTCTTTAAGCCAAAATTTGAAAGAAACTCCAATTTGTACCTAGACAAGGCTACAAGGAAAACTAGGCCTAATTCCTAGTTTGTAGGAACCTGATGGGAAGGAGATTGAATGGAGGTTCTAGACTATCAAGATAGTCATAATTTGACCTAAGAACATTGAAATTCAACCCTGCAAGTCATGGAGAGAAAGTTGACATAGGTAGCTAGAAATTCCTATGTAACTTTTAGTGAGTATTGACACAATTATTGATAGGAAGAGATTTGGTTGGAAGGGTAGTGCTCTAGGTGACTTGCCCTTGGGAATTAGGGTTGGAGAATCCCTACAAAGGTCTATTCAAGAGACCTAGCAAGTAGTTCAGATAGACTCCTAGTTAAAGACCCACGACTAGTCCTATCATACTGGTATCAGAGCCTCAAGATTGGGCTTGTGAAGTTTGAATGATCTATTCACTAGAATCAGTAGATTCAAGAAAGATGATGACTAATGTTGAGTTGAAAAAGGATGTTGAGGAACAAAGAGAGGAGAATAGACTTCTCAAGGAACAATTGGTAGAGATAACAACCAAATTGGAAGAAGTGCAACTCCGAACAACTACAGTGAGTGAGTTGATGAGAGAAAGTGAAGAGAAGGGTAAATCAGTGGCAAAGGAAGATGTAGTACCAGAACCATACCATGTGATTCAAGAAGAACCATTTTTTAAAGCCTTGAAGGCAATGAGTGGTAAAACATTGGAAGGTGTACCTCTATTTAGTGGTAAAATGGAGCCAAAGGTTGTCATGGAATGGATAGAAGGGCTTGAAAATCACTTTGAATGTGATAGTGTCATAGAGGAAAAAAAAGTAAGAGTAGCTAAAACAATATTGAGTGGAACAACTCTCACTTGGTGAAAATTTGACCAAGATGAAAGAATCAAGGAAGGGAAGAACCCCATAACTAGTTGGAAAGATATGGTGGTCAAGATAAGGGAGACTTATCTACCAGATGATTACGAGGTGCAATTGCATAAGAAAAGGCAAAATTTAAGACAAAAAGATCTTGAGGTGAGTGCCTGCATTGAAGAGTTCCATAAGCTCTGCTTGAGGTCACATGTGATGGAATAAGAGAGTTTGAAGGTAGCTAGGTACCTTAATGGATTGAAATGGAGTATCCAAGAAGAAATTAGTCTCGTAAGTCCTAAGATTGAATGCCAATGCTATCAACTAGCCCTAAAGGTGGAAGAAAAACTTAAAAAGAAACATGACACCAATAGCAGGGGTAGAGGTAGAGGAAGAGATGGAAAAAATCAGAGAGGAGGCTTTTGAGGAAGGAATTTTGAAGCAATAACTCAAGGAGAGTCAAGCTTACAGAGAACCAAGGAGAGACAAGTAGTATTAGAGGGGGTTATGATAGAGGAAGAGGCCCTAATAGTCACTCAAGGGGAAGATCCAATGGCCAAGGAAGAGGGTCTTACTTTTCATCCATGAAATGTTACAATTGTCATCAATATGACCATCCAACATATATATGCCCAGAGAAGAGCACATCATCCCAAGGAGAAAAGAGGGTAAATGTTGTCCAAGAAGAGTCTCCAAGTAGTAAGACAACAAATGTATCATTAGACTCATAAATGAGAGAGAGTTTGATGATTAGAAGAATACTCATTAAGGAGCCTATCAAGGAAGAACCAAGCTAAAGAAGTTCCTTATTCAGGGTCAAGTGCAAGATTCTAGGAAAGGTCTGCAAAGTTATCATAGATTCTAGTTCTACTGATAACATCAAATCTATGGAGGCAATAGAAAAACTTAAGTTACAAAGGATCCCTCACACTAACCCTTATAGAGTCACTTGGTTGAACAAAGACCAACATGTATTGGTTAATGAGCAAGCTTGGGTGTAGTTATCCATAGGGAGGTATAAGGACAAGGTGTTGTGTAATGTCTTGCCCATGGATTCTTGTCATCTACTATTGGGAAGACCTTGGCAATTTGATAGAGTTACCATACATGATGGGGCCAAGAACTCATATTATTTCAAGAAGGATGGAGTGACCTTCAAGATTCAGTCAATATTGGAAGAAGGGGAAGTGAAGAAAGGAGGACCTAACATACTCTTAGTAAGGGAGAAAGAGTTTGTGAAGATGCTAGAAGAAGCAGATGGAGTAGACTTTCCCTTAGTATTGAAACCTAAGGATGAAAGAGTGATCAAGAAGGAGGACTTTCCCTTAGAAGTGCAAGATTTGTTGCAGGAGTATAAAGACATTGTTAGTGATGGACAACCAACTACCTTGCCTTCTGAGAGAGCTATAATCCATCAAATTAAATTCATACTAGGAGCCTCACTCCCTAATAAAGTTGCCTGTAAGATGACTCCAACACAAAATGCTAAGATTGCCAAACAAATTCAAGAGTTTCTTGACCAAGGCTTGATTAGAAAGAGTATAAGCTCATGTGTTGTTCCCATAGTCCTAGCCCCAAAGAAAGGTGGTACTTGGAGACTTTGTACTAACTCTAGGGCCATAAATAGGATAACCATTAGGTATAGGTTTCTTATCCCTAGGATTGAAGATCTTATGGAATATTTGGGTGGATCAAAATACTTCTCAAAAATAGACCTTAAAAGTGGATACCACCAAATAAAGATCAAAAGAGGAGATGAGTGGAAGACAACTTTTAAGACTATTGAGGGACTCTATGAGTGGCTTGTCATGCTATTTGGCCTATCCAATGCTCCAAGCACCTTCATGAGGTTGATGAATGAGGTGTTGAAGTTTTTCATAGGAAAGTGGGTTGTTGTATACCTAGATGACATATTGGTGTTCAATAATATAAATGAATATCATCTCAAGCACTTATAAATGGTGATGCAAAGGTTACATGAAGAAAAGTTAACAAAAAACATGGAGAAAAGTGAGTTCCTAAAACAAGAGCTAGTATACCTTGGCTTTGTTATTTATGAAGGTAATTTGAAGATGGACTCAAGAAAGGTGGAGGCAATATTGAAATGGTCTACACCTAAGTCATCTATCGAGGTTAGAAGATTTCATGGCCTAGCACAATTGTATGGGAAATTTATTAGACAATTTAGTGAGATATGTGCACCAGTTTTGGACACCATTAAGGGTGGTGTAAAGACTAAGTTTCAATGGAGTGAACAAGCTAACAATGGGTTTGAGACCTTGAAACAAAGGATAGCCACTCAAGCAATATTGGTGTTACCAATTTTTTACAAACTATTCACATTGGAATGTGATGCCAGTCATACTGCCATTGGAGCAGTTCTTAGTCAAGAAGGAAGACTAGTGGCCTTTCATAGTGAAAAACTCAGTGATGCAAAAAGGATATACTCATCTTATGACTTGGAATTATATGCATTGGTCCAAGAATTAAGTAAATGGAGACACTATCTCATGCCTAAAGAGTTTGTGGTCTATACATACAACCAAGCTTTGAGTTTTCTTAACTCACATGATAAGCTAAGTCACAAAAATATGAAATGGGTATAGTACATCCAAGCCTACACTTTCACCATCAAAAATAAGAAGGGACTTAATAACAAGGTGGAAAATGCATTGAGTAGGAAGTTGCTCAAAGTTCAAGAAATTCAATTGAAAAGCATTGGGATAGAGAGCTTCAAGGAGTTGTACCTAGAGGATGAGGACTTTTCAGTGGCATACAAGGTGTGTATGGACTACCAAAATCATTTTCATGGTGATTACTTTGACTATACTATTCAAGATGGTCTTTTTTTTAGAGTTAGACAACTTTGTGTGCCTAGGGGTTCAATGAGGGAGAACCTAGTGCAAGAAAAGCATAATGGTGCATTAAGTGGTTATTTTGGCATACACATGACTTTAGAACTTGTTAAAAGATACTACTATTGGCCTAAGATGAATAGGGATATTCAAAGGTATGTAGAAACTTGTATTATCTATCAAAAAGTTAACTCATATAATGTAGGGTTGTATCAACCCCTCCTAATACCAAATAGGCCTTGGGAATGCCTTAGCATGGATTTTGTGATTGGGCTCCCTAGGACAAAGCAGGGGCTAGATAGTATATTTGTGATAGTGGACATGTTTAGTAAGATGGCCCACTTTGTACCATGAAAAACTACCGATGATGCATGTCCTGCATAGCAAATCTCTTCTTTAGAGAGGCAATAAGAATACATGGATTACCTCTCAACATTGTATTTGACCGAGACTCTAAGTTATGAGTCATTTTTGGAAAACTCTCTGGCATAAGCTTGGCACCGATCTTTCCTTTGGCTCTACATATCATCCCCAAATGGATGGGCAGACTAAGGTAGTCAAAAGGAGCTTGGGGAATTTTTTAAGGTGTCTCACCAAGGAATATGGCCAATCATGGGATCAACTAATATCCCAAGAAAAGTTTTCTTATAATGATACAATAAATAGATCCACAAGGAAGAGCCCCTTTGAGATAATTAATGGAATACATCCTAGGGGTATTTGTGAGCTTAGAGACCTTGGGAACAACATAGAGAAGAGTGTACATGTAGAGGATTTTTCCCATTCAATGAAGGAGGTTCGTGAAACAATAAAGAGGGCCCTCATGGAAAGTACTAGACATACCAAGTAAAAGATAGATGCCAACAAAAGAGAAGTTTATTTCCAGATTGGAGACCTATTCATGGTACATCTAAACAAATAAATATTTCAAAAAGGTATTCCACACAAGTTGAAAATGATGAGAATAGGCCCTTGTTCCATTCTAGCTAAGTATGGGTCAAATGCCTACAAGGTTGAACTATCAACAAACATGAGACTTTCACCAGTCTTTAATGTTGTAGACTTGGTGGCATATACGGGACCAAATGCTAGTGGAGACTACCACCAAATAGAGAAGGCAAAGGAGATCAAATCATTGATGTTGCCAGCCACACCAAAGCTTCAAGAAGAGAAGATATTGGACTCAAGGGTTACCAAGAAGACTAGAACCAAAGTATATATGGAGCACATGATTAAATGGAAAGGTAAAGAAGAATCTAAAGAAAATTGGGTCCTAGACACTGAATTCAACAAGTTAGGCATAGATCCCTACTTAGTTCCTTGTACTGCAACATAACTTCTTTTTGTTAGGGGAGAATGGTGCACGAGCACCAAGGGTGAAAGCCCTTCTTTATTTTTGTTATGTTGCTTTCCTAGTTAACTAGGTTTATTAGGAAATAATATGAATTTTTTTGATGTGTTAGGGTTTTCTAGGGTAAGATTTGGAGGCTTTTTTGTCCATTCACTCATTGTAAATTCCTAGAGGACACATGAGTCAAATAGTGGAATGGACCCTCTAGATCTTTAGGAAGTGGATTTTGGAGAGTTTTGAGTCTTAAAGTTTAGGTTATAAGTCTATTTGAGTTAGTCATGGAGTTAAAAACAACTTAAGACCATTTAGGTAAGAGCCTAAGAAAATTTTTTCATAGCAACTTTGCATTTTTGCAAAAGTTGCTTGACAACTTTGCTTCTAATGGAGTTTTAGACCAAAATAAAGGAATGCGTTAGTTAGGGTCGATGAACCAAGGAGGAGGAAACTATTTAAGACCTTCCATGGCCAATTCATGAGGTTGGTTAAGTTTTTATTTTATTTTTCATACTTCTGTGTGACTGTGACCAGTGACAGTGACTGTGTCATCTACTTTTGGATTGAAGTACTTGTAAATAGAATATAGTTGTTCATGATTTCAATATAAAAAATCTTTTATGGTGTTTAAGAAACTCTTCATGTAATTAGATTTAGAGCAAGATTCCATTAGATAGGTTCTTTTAAAATTTCTTGAAGTTATTGGTTTCCTGGTCCATTCAGGACTGTGTATATAAAATGGCCTCTCGAGCTTCCTAAGACCATGAAAAAAAAATGTGCCCAGTTGGAATGCAAGAGGGGTCCATGTACATAATTTTTCTTTTTGATTTGTTTCTAGAAGTGCAAGGATGGAATTATGAGCTCTTGTCCTAGGCAAGCTTGGCAATAACCCGACTAGGGAAATAAAGGATCATAGTGTGTATATTGCAGGGTTGGATTGATTGTTGCAATCCATGAGTTGGAGCATGTTTAATCAACAAAGACTCAACTCTCCAATAAATGGTGGAACTTTAAGACATGATCTCATTGGTCTATGAAGGAAAAGCCATGACTGTGACCCTTTATGCCTATTTTTAAGGACTATGTCCCTAAGTGAAGAAAGTTATTGTGCACAAAGAGTGGAGAACCCTAACCTTGAAAATAATTTGTAAAACCAAAAAGGGTATCAAAATCCATGATTAGTTTTGGGAGTCTTCAAGCCAAAATTTGAAAGAAACTCCAATTTGTATCTGTATCATCAGAAATTGGAAGCACTTCCATTTAGGACAGGTTTAGCCCTCTGAGTAAGTGGTTTGGGGTCATGTCAAGCACCTTGAATACGTCTTTGAATGGATCTAGCTTTTTCCCCTTGTTCTGCTTCTCTCTCCATCTTTTTCCAGCATGTTTCTAGCACCTGGTCCTGAGAAATTGAGATTTGTGACCTTAGGGTCAAGGTATACCTTGAATCTGACCTAGGTCAAAGTCAACCTCGACCCTGACCCTGGGTCCAAATTTCAAATTCTGGAGGTTTCGAGATGTCGGGCTTCGAAAAGTTTTATTTCCCGCTTCTGGGTCGGCTGTTTCGGATTTTGGAATGGTAAACTCTTAAATTGTATTTAATCTAGGTCCATTTCTAAGGGTTAAGGCTTAATTGGAATTTAATTCCCCTATGTTGGCCCCTCTAGAATTTGGTGCCCTAGATCACTATAAAAGGAAGCCTTCCTCCTCTCATTTTCACCAAGCAACTTCATAGCAATCCACTTTTCATGATCAAGCTCTCAAGTGCAATCAAGATATCAAGCAATCAAGAAGGAGAAGGAAAGAATTCAAGCATTCATTCATCTTCAAGCATTCAATCATTCATGATGCAATTCATCAAGGAGATCCATTGATAGCCATTGAAGGATTCAATCTCTTTGGAGCCCTCTTGTTGAAGATTTCTCCATCCATATTCATTCAAGCTTCTTCCTATTCCAAGATCCATTCAGGATTGGTGTTGAAGATCTAATGCAATTGATTTGAGACATCATACATATAATTCTACATCCATTTGGAGTATCCATACTTATGGATTCAAGGATTTGAATCCTCCACAAGGATTTCAACATAAGCAAGGTGAATAGTTCCATTTACTTTGTTTATATATTGCAATTTCAATTACATTTCAAGGTTGATTCCAAACCAAGGTTTGACCAAGGCAAACCCCTCATCCAAACAACAAAACCCTTTTTCTTGTAGGTGTACGTGTGGGATGATGAATATCAGTGCAGATCTGGATACCCTTTTCAGCGAACTTTCGAGATCCACGAACAAAATTTTTGTCAGAGTTGTTTTAGGTCAAGGATGACTTTCAGTGGGGGTCAAGATTGTACCCCAGGGTAAGATTGTACCCTGATCCTGAGGTCAAGGTTGACCTTTCTCCAAAAGACAAAAGGTTTCTGAGTTTTCTCTATCTCTGCATTTATAGGCCGGATCATGTTGTAGAATCTCCCGAAACTGAACACGGACATCAGAAAATAGTCTTTTCTAGATTTACCCTATTTTGAGGTTAGTATTTGTCTTCAATTCAATTAAGTTTTCAAATGCACATTCTCTATAACAGATTATAAAGTTTTCTCCTTTCTTTATATTCTCCATAGATTGATTCATTTGTGCATTGATCACTTCCTTGTGATTAATCTATTTGGATCTCTCCTTTGGGAATTTGGATTAGGAAGTAGATCCTATATCCCCTACACATTCAAATCACATGCACATTACTACATTACATATTGGTGAGAATACATCTTTTTCACCAATACATTTTTGGTGAACCCGACAAACTTACCCCCTCTCTTTTGTGGAATTAGATGCCTTATCGTATTTATGGTTAAACTCTTTCTTTTATGGTGTTAGATCTTGCATGTATTAGATTTATTTTATGTGTTTGCATCTCATATAAAATAAGAATACAAAAACATTCATTTGTTCATGCTTTGTGTTTTCTTAGTTTAGTTCATTTGCATTGCATTGGTATATGAGCTCTACTACATCTAGTCCTACTTATAATATTTTGGTTAGACAAAGTCATAGACTTATGGGTGCCTTTGATCCCAAGTCTTCCTCTCCTTTCCTTAGGATCTCAAATGACAATTTGATTATTCATGATTCCAATCCTACTATGGAGCAAAACTCTTCTCACTCATCTCATGATGAGGATGATGCTTTAAGAATTCCTCCTTAACAAGTCCAAAAAATTTCAACTGAACTTGATAAAATGGGTAATTAGCTTATTCAAGAAAACCATAATCAAGATTCTATTCAAGCTATAGAGGCTCTTAAGAAATTCCTTCATGATAGTGATCAAGGTGTGAATCTCCTTCGTGGTATCACTCATCTTGTGCATTCAAATGTTAAACCTTTAGCTCAGGAAGCTCAAGATTTAAGATTTACTCCTCCTGTTACTGGTATAGAACCTTCTTTTGTTCCTTTATCTAGTATTCCTACCTATACTCCTCCTTTGGTGGCTGCGACGGTTCCCTCTATTCCTATGATTGTTCCTCATGTGTCACTTCCTACATCACAACCTTCTTATCATAATGTTCCTGTAGACACCTAAAAATCCTTCAGAAAATAAAAGTATTTTTATCTTCTAAAAAACCCCTGATGACATCATCATTTGTTAATTAATTAATTAATATATTTTTATGCCATTAAATCCCTTTATTTTAATTAAGCATCTTTAATTAAAGAATCCCTCCCTAAAGCATTTAAAACAAATTTGAATGATTTTCCTATCTTTATTGAATCAATATTCAATAAATGATGTTACAATCCCTAAATAAATTTTATCTTTATTTAAAGCCTAAAACCCTAAGAATCTTCTAGCCTTTCCTAACCCCTCCCAATCTTTCCTAAACCTTCCTTAAACCTACTTAGGAGATGTTTCCTACTTGTCCTAAGCTAATCCAAGTCTCCTTGACTTTTGGTCAAACCCTTCCCTCGATGAGCCTTGCACACTCATTTAAGACTCTTACACCCTCTTTAAGGCTTCTTATAGCCTCATAAAGAGACCCATGTCTCTTCTTCCACACTTGTCCCCCTTGCACACTTCCCTAGTGTTTCTCACACATGTGTGAGCAACCCTAACCCAAGCTAAACCTTACCATACCCCAAACCCCGAGTCTTCTTCCAAACCCAAGCCCTTAGGAAATTCTATAAATACTCCTCCTTCCAAGAGAAAATTATTAGCTTAGTTTTTATCTTCAATGCATTGTTATCATGCTCATTTACTTCTAGACTTAGCATAATCATTCCTAATTGTTAGATTTCATGCTTTCTAACACATTTTAGCTTAGCCTAATGGATTAAACCTAGTTTATTTCATTATTTTTCATATCATATAGCATCATATCACATCTCTTTTGGTCTAAAATCAATCTTAGCATAAGCATCATGTAGCTTAATCTATATCTTAGCTCAATTTTGGCTCCTTGGGCTCTAGGGGCAAATCAGGTCTTCTATACCTGATTATGTGCCAACATAGAGTATCCATGGTCCTTGAATTATCTAAATCCCCCCTAATCATCATTAGGGACATGATCCATGCAAATAGAGAGCACACCCACATCCCTAAAGTGAGAGCAAATCAAACGATGACAAGGTGCTCCCGTTTAAGCTTTATCTGAGTGTCTTTGCAAATAGTTTTCTTTATAAGTTAGGTATATGCTCATAAACTAATATTTGACATGTCTACACCTTTCAAGATAGATTAGGTTTGCTTTGATAATAGTTCCTTTTACTTATTCCAATCCTCTTCCAACTGTAGTTCCAAGTGTTCCTCCAGTCATGTCTTCCATTCCTGCAGCTTCATACACTTTACATAGTGTTTCTAATGTTGCTATGCCTCCTATTTCCTCCAATGATTAAACAATCATCAGTTTGGCTCAAATTGTGTCATCTTTACAACAACAACTTGCATCCTTGACTCAAAACAAGTTTAGCATTCCTACATGTGACATGGGAAGTCCTTTGTCCCTAGACATTACTTTTACTCCCGTTACTCAACAAGCAGATATGCCTCATCTTGAGAATTACAATGGTAAGGGAGACCCTGTTACTCATGTTAAAAAATTTCAAATCCTTTGTAGTGATTATGCTCATGACCATAGGATTTTAGCCAAGTTGTTTGCCAGAACTTTCTGGGACAAGGCCTTACAATGGTATTGTTCCTTGCCTCCTTATTCTATTGACTCTTTTCCAAAACTTGTTAATGCTTTTATTCAACAATTCCAAAATAACATTGGTTCGCAATTGTCCTTAACTAATTTGATGCATTGTAAATAAAACACCAAGGAAAAATTGATTGAATTTATTGGTAGATTTAAGCATTTGCATGCTCAAATTTCCTATCTTGTTCCTGATATTAATATTCAATGTATGTTTATTTCAAATTTGCAAAAGGATATTACAGATAAGATTTTGCTTACCGAATTTACCTATTTTGAACAACTTTGTGCAACACTTCATCATTATCAATTACAAGTGAGTCAATTTGAGATCAACACTCCAATGGTTCCTGTTCCAGTTGATAAGAGTGATGCTGCTCCTAATCCAAAAAAAATTCAAAAATTCAACAACTATGTCAAGATAAACAAACAAGCGAATGCAGTTGCTGATCAAGTTGTTGTTGCATCTCACAATGCCACTTCTGCATCCACTACTTTTTGATTAAATTGTATGTTTACTCCTCTCTCTAAATCTTTACATTCTATTATGAATAGGTTGTTGACTGCTAATATGATTACTTTACCTCCTATTTGACCTCTTTTACCTGCTATAATAGCATCCAAATCCTTTGATCCTAAAGCTTTTTGTCAATATCATCATCAAAATGGTCATGATACTAAGAAGTGTTATTCTTTAAAACATAAGGTTCAAGATTTAATCAATTCTAATGCCTTATCTGTTGATAATCTTGATGGCAGTGGGAACAAATATGTCTCTCCTCCTAATCAAAACCTTCAAATCTATACGAATCCTTTACCTTCACATGATACTAATACCATTGCTCAGCCATCTTCTATGGATATTGTTTATGATTCAAAGATGGATGATCTTAATCACATTGTTAACCATGTGGAGCATGTTGACCAATCTATATCTCCACTTCAGCTTCAAGCTCAACCTCAACCTAAACCACAACTGCAACCTAAATTAAAATCTCAACCTAAACCTCGAAAACAACCTAATAATAAAAGACCTCGGGAACTCTTGATTACCTTTGATGATTCCGAGACTATTAAAACTCCTGATGGTTCCCTTTACATTTATGCTAGGATTTCTTAGATACCTACACATGGTTGTCTTGTTGATCCTACATCCTTAGTCAATGTTATTACTGAATAAAATATTTTTATGAAAAAATTGCAATGTGATTCTTATGATACATTTGATGTGTGGATTCAAACTTATAATGTTTTTCTTTATCTATCATTTGGTTCTATTAACTTTCCATTTGAACTTTGTGGTAAAATTGTGAACACTACCTTCATTGTTGTTCCTACTTCCGATCAATTTCAAGTTAAGCTTGGTTTGCCTTGGTTAAATTCCATGCATGTTGTTGTTTTGCCTATTCATAAGTGTCTTAAGTTCATTCATGATGAAGAAGTAAAGATGATTAATCATAGTTTATATCAACCTTCTAGGCCCAGGGATTGTGCTACCCTTGACTTCTTTTGGCCTTCATTACCCAATTCATGTCATTCTCGACCTGATAATCTTTTCTACTCATATCAAGCCTATAAGCATCATAAGCTTCTCAAGTTAAGCATACCACCGATGGATCTTAATCATGGTCTTTTGCCTACACCTTCCATACCTCCTTTATCTATGGTTTCTAGTTCTATTAATCAAGCTCCTAGTGTTGCTTGTCAGTCTGCTGAGAATCCTACTAATCCTCCTATAGAACCTGTGAAGGATCCGGTAGTTGTTCCTCCTAGTTCTCAACATATTTCAAGTAAAACAATGTAATCGATCTGCTAATGAACATCATAAGAAGCATCATGCTCAAGCGAAGGCTCGCACTTCTATTCTTCAAAGTTCTTTACCTTCTTTTGATAAGCCTATGCATGATGTATTAGAAGAAGTTACTGGTAATAATGATGTTAAAATGCAATATTATGATGATTCTATTCATATCTTAGATCCTATTTTGATTAATCTGGATGAAGAAGATACTCTTCATGATACTGATGATGTTAATGATGAATATGAGAATATTGACATTGACATTGATTTACCTAATATACTTTCATCACAATTGACACTTACACCTAGTATCAAACATAATGATTCTCAAGAGGATCCTTGTTTGGAACTAGCTATCATTCCTACTATGTTGGATATAGTCCCTCTTGAGAGTTACCCACCTTCCCTAAATGATATAGAACGAGATGGGGAGAGTAGGCAGTGCGCTTGATTGGATTGTCCTTTATGGTAGCTTTGCTATGTGTTTGCCTATTGTACTGTGCTTCTCCCGTAATGTGTTTGCTAAATGTTGTTAGATTCTTTTACATGACCCTTGTTTCTCTATAGGTGCAAGGTGATAAAGGAATCGAACCTGTTGTACAATTCCTCTAGATGTATATCTATTCTTCTATATGGTGTTTCATGTTATGTTGTACCTGTTCTATTGTTCGTAAATGTTTCCTTGTATAGTTTGTTTGGATCTGCGACTTGGTAGCACTGAATCTTTTTGGTCTCCTAGTTGTGGTTCAAAAAGACTCTTCTTTGTATCTCTTACGTGTTCTATCCTCCATTATGATTGTAGTTCTACTTTCTTTAGGGAATGATGTCAATTCATTTTCAATAATATCATATATATATTATCTTATGATCATACTGACCCCACAGTAGGTGGATCCCTTATGTGTTCTCTGTATGTTTATGTGGTATTTCCCTTGATTTGTCTTCATTTGGGGGCATCTCCTAGTGGAAACGTAATCAGTGGAGTTGTTTATGTTTCCATTAAATCCATTGCTCTGGTTAAAGTGTTAGCAATGACTTTAACGTGGGGGTATATGATATGCTCACCTGTTGCACACACACACTTTCGATATACATATATTATTTTTCAAGATACTTCTCTCCCTTTTTGGATTAGTGACTAATCCTTAAAGCATGGATATTTATTTAGGATCTCTTGATCCCCCAATTTCAAAATTTAGATCCCTTAAGGTCGAAGGTGTCCTTAAGACTGGATCTCTTTTGCTTTTGGTTTTACTCTTGTGGAATAGAATATTCCTGAGGGTGAATCCTTGATGGGTTGACTAGTGAGTAGCCACATTCACTAGGTAGTTCAATTCCATCTTTCTAGTTGCATCGTTTCCTTGTGTGGTTCACAATGGGACATAAGTTCTCATGGGGTGAGGTAATCACACACACTCTCTCTTTCTCTTTTTCTAGAGATGTCTCTTTTATTGTAATCTTGGAGTTGATGAAGACTTGAGTCCTTGGGGGCTTGAGTTTTCCTTTGTCCCTTTTTTCAATAAGATTATATTTTCATTATGATCTCCTTTACCAAGAGTTTGCATCAAGTCCATACTCTTGCTAAAGTGGGGGCTAAATGTATCATCAAAAAATTGAAGCACTTCCATTTAGGATAGGTTTAGTCCTTCGAGTAAGTGGTATGGGGTCATGTTAAGAACCTTGAATAGGTCTTTGAATGGATATGGATTTTTCCCCCTATTCTACTTCTCTCTCCATCTTTTTCTAGTCTATTTTTGGCACCTGGTCCTGAGAAAATGAGATTTGTGACCTCAGGGTCAAGATCAACCTTGAATTTTACCTAGGTTAAATTCAACCTTGACCTTGACCCTGGGTCCAAATTTTAAATTCTGGAGGTTTCAGGATGTCAGGCTTCAGAAAGTTTTATTTCCCACTTCCGAGTCGGCTGTTTCGGATTTCAGAATGGTAAACTCTTAAATTGTATTTAATCTAGGTCCATTTATAAGGGTTAAGGCTTAATTGGAATTTAATTCCCCTATGTTGGCCCCTCTAGAAGTTTGTGCCCTAGATCACTATAAAAGGAAGCCTTCCTCCTCTCATTTTCACCAAGCAACTTCATAGCAATCCACTTTTCATGATCAAGATCTCAACTACAATCAAGATATCAAGTAGGAAAGAAGGAGAAGGAAAGAATTCAAGCATTCATTCATCTTCAAGCATGCAAGCATTCATGATCCAATTCATCAAGAAGATCCATTGATAGCCATTGAAGAATTCAATCTCTTTGGAGCCCTCTTGTTGAAGATTTCTCCATCCACATGCATTCAAGCTTCTTCCTATTCCAAGATCCATTCAGGATTGGTGTTGAAGATCTAATGCAATTTATTTGAGACATCCTACATATAATTATACATCCATTTGGAGCATCCATACTTGTGGATTCAAGGATTTGAATCCTCCACAAGGATTTCAACATAAGCAAGGTGAATAGTTCCATTTACTTTGTTTATATATTGTAATTTCAATTACATTTCAAGGTTAATTCCAAACCGGGGTTTGACCAAGGCAAACCCCTCATCCAAACAAAAAAACCCTTTTTCTTGCAGGTGCAGGTGCAGGATGACAAATATCAGTGCACATCTGGATACCCTTTTCGGTGAACTTCCGAGATCTGCGAACATAATTTCCATCAGAGTTGTTTTAGGTCAAGGATGACTTTCATTGGGGGTCAAGATTGTACCTTGGGGTAAGATTTTACCTCGATCCTAAGGTCAAGGTTGACCTTGCTCCGAAAGACAAAAAGTTTATGGGTTTTCTCTATCTCTAGATTTCTAGGCTGGATCAGATTGCAGAATCTCCCGAAACTAAACACAAACATTAGAAAATAGTCTTTTCCAGATTTACCCTATTTTGAGGTTAGTATTTGTCTTCAATTCAATTAAGTTTTCAGATGCACATTCTCTATAATAGATTATAAGTTTTTCTCCTTTCTTTATATTCTCTATAGATTGATTCATTTGTGCATTGATCACTTCCTTGTGATTAATCTATTTGGATCCCTCCTTTGGGAATTTGGATTAGGAAGTAGATCCTATATTCCCCTACACATTCAAATAACATGCACATTACTACATTACATATTGGTGAGAATACATCTTTTTCACCAATACAATACCTATACGTGGCTACAAGGAAAACTAGGCCTAATTCCTATTTTGTAGGAAATCGATGGGAAGGAGATTGAATGGAGATTCTAGTATGTCAAGATAGTCATGATTTAACCTAATAGCATTGAAATTCAACCCTTCAAGTCATGGAGAGCAAATTTGACTTAGGTAGCTAGAAATTCCTATGTAACTTTTAGTGAGTATTGAAATAATTATTGATAGGAAGAGCCTTGGTTGGAAGGGTAGTGTTCTAGGTGACTTTCCCTAGGGAATTAGGGTTGGAGAAGCCCTAATAAGTTCTATTGAAGATACATAGCAAGTGAGTTAGATAGACTCCTTGTCGAAGACCCAAGACTAGTCCTATCATATTCCATCTAGGGAAAGTAAGGAATGGGAAGAGGAAGAGGGTAAAAGCACAATAAGTTGTCACCCTTTTACCAAGGAAAAGGCTAACAAACTCAAAGTTGTTCAACTTCAATAGTATAAAAATAACATTTATGTTTGGAATTTGAAGATGATGTAAACTAATTAAATGTGATAAAATGGGTGAAGTTTATGATTAATATTTTTAATAATTTTCTTGAATAAGAATTTACTTATTTTTTTAATTTTTAGAGATGATTTTTCAGTTGCTGAAAAATGTTGAAAATTAGGGGTCTAGTTCCCACCAAAAAATTATATGTAAATCAATATTTTTCCCCCTAATTTCAGAATATGTCACATATGACATATATAGCTAGTGCATGAAGAAATAAAAATTTATTTGTGACCTATATTTTCTCTTTTATAACAATTCAAATTCCAACTCACTAAAATCAACAGTTTTCATCTCGCACGGTATTTTTCATAAAAAATCTATCCCAATCAAAAAAATAAATATGTATTCTTGAAGAGGACTCTCTCCTGTAGTGCACCATATATTTTTCAAATTTATTTAATATGATTTACTATTTTTTTCTTTCTCCATAACAACATCTCCTTGACTGTTAAAATACCGACTTGCAATATTTTTTAATTACAATAAACCATGTCTAATTAAAACACTATAAAATCTATATGAGGATATTATTGACTCTGATATCTACAAAAGGGTATTTTTTTATTTTTAATAAAATATCATTTAAAAGATTAGGACTTATTGAAATGCCACTTTTCTAAAATAATTTTATTTTTATGGTAATTGGACCCAAAGTGGTATAAAACATGTATTTAATGGACATTTCCAATTGGAAATGTTAAAGCACTTATCTAACTTAGCTAGAATGAATCTAGCTAGACCATATGTTTGACCAAAATTAATTTTTAGTTAGAAATACTAAAATTGAGCTGTGCTGATAAGTTAGCCTAAAAGGTGACACCTGATTGTGCTTTTACCCAAGAAGGATGTATTTGCTCTCAATATCATCCTATTGAAGGATGAGGATGTTAAAATAGTAGTTAATGTCATTAGATGGCATAATAGAGGAATTGTGAAATACAATAGTGATTTTGAAAGATGGTCCCAAAAAATTAATAATTGGAAGTCTATGTTCTAGGTGATGGGTAAGAAGAGAGCTAGAGATAATAGAAGGCCAAAGGCTGAGCTACATAACCATCTTTATGTTGCTGAAGGATGTATCCAAGAGAACCTTGCTAGTATAGATGCTTTGGAATCTTTGGATCATTCCAGGGACTCTCTCAGGAAGTTACATAATCTCAAGATCTAGGGAGCAAGGACAAGAGCCAAGCTCAATTGGATTAACTATGGTGATAAAGGTTCTAGGTACTTCTTCTAAATCCTCAACTATAAAGAATCCAAAGAAAGGATTGAGTTCCCTGGGAGGATGGTAGAGAAATTGATTCATGAGAAGATATTCTTGAGGCATTTGCTTCCTATTATAGTAAACACTTCACTTCTAAAGGTGTTGGCTAAGAAATGGAAAGTGCTAGAAACAAGATTAGTGGCATCATTCCTAAGAAAGTATCTTTAGAAGAGGAAGAACTATTAGACATCCCTATCATAGTGGGTAAAATTTATAATTTAATTCAAAGTATGAGTAATGAGAAGGCCTTGGGACCAGATGGTATTTTTGTTGAGTTTTACAAGGATAACATTGGATGGATTGGGGAAGAACTTATCCAGGTGTATGCTGAACCCATTGATAAGAAATATTTCAATGCATATATCAATTATGGGCTCATCGAATTCATCCCTAAATAGGGAGATATGACCTTAATAAAAATTGGAGGCCATAAACACTCTTGAATGTTTCCTACAAGATATTGACTAAGATGCTTACTTTAATATTGGATAATATTTTACCTCATGTGATTAATCAATTAACTCAAATTGGATTTGTCAAGGGTCGACACATCTTAGATAATATTACTACTTGTTGGGAGGCCTTGGATTGGGCTAAAGATTCCAATCAGTAGGTTTGCATGATGCTTTTGGAATACAAGAAAGCTTATGATAAGATACAATTAAAGTTTATATTCATGATGCTTGAGAGTCTTGGATTTCCTATAATTTTTTGTCAGATGGTCCAAACTCTGATGAATGGAGCTAAAGCTTAGGTGGAAGTTAATGCAATTGGATCTAATCCTTTTACGCTTTCTAGATCAATAAGACAAGTTTTACCATTAGCACCTACAATATTTTTCATTGCTGTTGATCATTATATTACCTCCTGAGAGACAAAAAACTCTCTCCCAAGTCAAAGGTATTGTTCTACCCAATGGAGATGAGCTATCCAACATCCAATTTGTTGATGACACAACTATCACAATAGAATTGATATAAGATAATATCTACAACCTCATGAATAAGATTGACTTATTTAGTGTATATTTTGGGAGAAAAATCTCCCTCCCCAAATCAATTATGTTGGGATGGAGTGAGATACCCCAACCTGGTGCAATAGATATTCCTTTTCCTAGGGAAGTCCTAATCACCAATTTAGATACCTGGGAATACCTTTCTCAGTCAATCCCAACTCAAAGGAGATGTGGAGATGGATTAAATACAAAATATACAAGAAGATGAGTAAGTGGAACACACAATATCTCTCACCAGTAGGGAGGTTCCAAATCTGTTAGAAGGTATTATCTTCATACACTATTTATTATGTCTTGGCTTGGTTGTTTAATTAGGCTCAATTTAACTATGTACAAAAAAAGATCAGATAATTTTTGTGGTCAAATGGTAAGGAAAACAAAAAAATACATGCAATTAGGTGGAAATGGTGTACCATGAGTAAGGACCTAGGAGGATTGGGGCTGAAAGGTCTAGGGATTCATGGAATCACACTTGCAGTCAAGTTGATAACAAAAGACACACAAGGGGAGTAGGTAGGAAAGGTTCTAATAAGAAATAATATAGTTAGAGCTACCCCCAGTAAATCCTTATCCTAGAAAGGACTTCACATCAATGCCTTATTATTAAGGAAGTATGAAATTAAAGTATTAGGCTCTAATGTGTTTAACACAATCTAGAAATGTTGGGAAAGCATTAGACATTTTATCTCTAACAACAATATTATTGATGGAATCAATAAGATCTGTGAAGAAAAATCAATTTGCTAGAATCTAAAACATAGTGATAGACCTCTTGCACTCATTTAGGGATGTTCTACTTAGAGTTGGGAAAAAAAAGGAATCATATGCTTTGCTGATATTATATAAGATGATGGGCTTATCAATTGGTAAGAGTTATGATGAAAACATGTCATTCCTCATTCTCAATGGATAACATATTTAATGTTAAGGGAAGCATGCAACAAGTTGAACTTGAGTAATGTGAGAGAATATCATATAGGATTTATTTCCTAAGGTGGTCAGATGGTACCTTATTCCCCATGACCAAAGCCAAATACATATACAAAATCCTTACTTATTGTAATGAAATTGTTGAACACCTTTACACTTGTTTGAACTTCAATTTGGATACCCCTACTTGGGCCAAACATTTGATGGGACTATGGCATAGACTAGTGGAACCTAAAAATACATGTTTTGTGTGGCATTTCCTCTGTCACAAAAAACCAATTAAGAAACCCAGTGGGGAACCTAACATATGTTCTTTTTTTAGATGTTGTGAGTGCATACAACATATATTTTTTGACTATTTCTTTTCTAAAGAAGTATGGGGATTTTTGGGTTTGTATTTGCATAATAACTTCAGTTGGATCCATATCTTAAATCTAGAAATTTCTTGAGCCTTAAAAAAGTAGTATTATATTATGGTCTATATTATATGTTGATATTGTATGGTCTATTTAGAAATTTCATAATGATGATATCTTTAATGGAAAATCTAGGAGCCTTATTGAGTCTTTGTAGAGACTCATTTTTTTATAATATTGCAATACATGTAATAGTGGTCATGAAGATTGAGGAACAACATTTCTTGGACTTGATAAATGAAGGAGCATAAATAATACTAAAAAAAGTAGTTGCATATGATTACACATTTACCCGACCCCTGACTAATATGACCCCATTTGAGCAGGGCTTGAACAAATTCAACTTGAAGCTAAATGAGAACAAACAAAAGGAATGGTAGGTTAGAGTGGATGTAGTGCCAACCATGCTAATAGAAACCATTCCTCCCACATTTGTTCCACAACCAAGAGCAAAAAATATAATTCACCCTTATAATGTGTTTATGCAGAATAATAAAATTTTAAAGTGGATGAAAGGACCTAAGGGTTGGACAATATGGGTTGATAGGAGAGATAATGAGATTTGTCCTTAGTATTTAATGATATATTGTATTAGACTTAAGCTATTTTTTTGCATAAGTTTTCTAGCTTGATGTTCCATAGACTCGTCTCCTAATAAGGAGCTCTTTTTTTGTAATGGTGTAATCCTGTAAATTACTGCAGAACTAAATTCTAATGTTGCATAGATATTATAATTAATAGAAAAAATACAATTGATTGTTTGCAATCATTTATTCAAGATAGTAAATGATGGGTGAAAAGTATTGGATTGAATTATAAGAAACCTAGATGAAATACATTATAATTGATATATCTACGCTCCTACAAGAAACACCTTATTAATATGGAAGCAATAATGTCGATTGAATCTACATGACCATTCTCATTTTCTTCCTATTGCAAAGGGTGCAATTACAAATATAGGAAATATACAAGAAATGTCAACATCTTTCCTTGATTCTACACTATTCCAAATAAGGATTTAGACTATTTTGAACATTATTTGGATCGAACTACTACTATACATGCATATTGTGGTGTCCCACATATATAGGTCTCATTAAAGACAATAAAATTACAAACTAGAAGAAATGAATATAAGTAAATACTATGTGTGCCATGTTGATCACATATCTAATTTAGAGGTTAACCATGAAGGGATTAGGACATTGATGATGGGATAAACATGGATTATGCATTAAAAAATGAACGAATGAGAGTTTTTATCACAAATTGGTCTTTCTAGTTGTGGAAATATGAGTGCCCTTGAAATGATAGTTGACATGATATTGATAATATCAACAAATGGGATGAGTTATCTTCTCATTTATAGTAATTTTAGGAACAATTAGCCTATTTCCCAAGCTTTTTTGTGGGCTAATTGGTGGGTAAGGAAGAAATTCAAACTTATTAGTGAGCACAATATTAGTCAAGCAACTTTTTTTCTCTCGACAGAGAGTTTAGGTGGCTTTAGTAAGCTTCATGTTTCTTTTAGAATGCAATTTTGGCCTTTTGGGATCTCTTTGAACTTCGTGGAGAAGTTGGTAGTTTTAGAAAATTGGTCAGTTGTTTTCTTTATAAAAAACACTTACACCAACATATAAATAACCAATATTTCTATATGATGTTTCTAATGCATTTGATTGAATCTTGAAATGTCCTAGATGGTAGTACCACCAGTGGCCTCAATTTTACATCTTGTTGTAATTACACTCACTACTAAACAAGTGGAAATGATTATGTTTTGTGATTACACTTTGATGAACTCACATCAAGTGTATGTTCTTTGTAATTGCACTATATTGAATAAATGAGAGGTTCCTTTTCTTTGCAATTGCATTACCCTAAATAAGTCAAAAGTGCTGATGCTCTATAATTGTACTTTGCTAAATAAGTATGAAGTGTTTATGCTCATTATAATTTAATACTTTGTTGAATAATTTAGGAAGTGTTTTCCTTTTAGTTACTACATAACACACTTTGTTCAACATGAAGTTTTAGCCAACATTTTTGTCAAGCGTGTTTCTTTCAAGTTATTGCATTGTAGATAATTGGTGAGGTCTATACACTGTATCATCTAACCTTGCCTATCTTAAGAACTCAACGATCTTAAAATGCTAGACATTATATTGTAGTTTTTTAAATTTTATTTTAAAGGTGGTCATGACACAAATGGACCATACCTCTACCCCTACATGACATTGTACAATATTTCATAAGCACAAACAAGATTCCCAACATGATGAATAATTGACTTTAAAGTTGAACGATCCACTATATCGATTATCACTCTAGTAAGAACTAGCACTTGCCATCATTAAAAAATAGTATAACAAAAAGTCCTTTAAGAAACCCTTACATATGATCATACCACAAATGATAAGTATATAAAAATCCTATCCAATTCATTGCATTATGCATGCACTTTGAAGTTTAACATAAAAAAATATGAATTTTTCCTTTCCGTTGCTACTAAAAAATTATTGTGTTTATTTTCAACAAGCATACCTTGACTATGCCTTCATAGCTTAAGATTCTAATAAAATAAATACAACCATTAAAGAGACAATTTCTAATAATGTTTCACAAAGAGATAAGTGCATGAAATACCTGCTCGTTGATGAAATGAGCTTTATAAGACCAATGTTACCATTGAAAATAGAGGGTAGAATATGTGAAACTTTTCCTGATCAACAACACCTATGCTTTGGTGGCACATCTATCATTCTTGTAGATGACTTGGCAAAACTACACCTACCATAAATAAAATTATATATGCATCACAATTAGATGCCAAATTCCAATGGGAATAATTCATTACACTTGTTAGTTTATAAACATGCTTTTATCAATAGGGTGACACTTAAAATTTATTGTCAAACATTACAAAATATGCAAAAACTTGATTGTCGAACATTACAAAATGTGCACAAAATACAAAACTAGTTGAACATAATTGAAAATTACTAATGAACCACATAAATAAATTAGTATCGAATGATGAAAAAAAAAAGATTTTGGCAAGCCAATGCACCCATTTTCTACAAATTATTTAGTGACAATGTATGATAAAAAATCTTCAAACTACTAACCCTTCCTATTGCACTTTCTGTTGCAATAAAAACAAACATAAAATCAAACATTGATAATGATGCCAACCAACTTCCCCAAGAACCCTTGCTACGTAGAGGCTAATGAATCATGTCGAGAATATAATTATGGATTCAAGTAAGGATCATAAATGAATTTCTTATAGAAGTACTAGATATTGTGCACATAGCTAACTATAAACCACTTGATTTACATTTATGTATAGCAATGTAATTTAATAATTACAATGGTACATTATGGAACCAATATGACCCAAAAATTATACCTATATCACCTATATCTCTTGGCAATTGTACACAAATACCACTATCCATGACATGGACAATTGTATATACATAAACCCTAAAGATAATAGTCAACAAAGTAATAATTGGTCTTGGTAAAATAAAAAGACAAGGGTTAACTTTTACAACTATATCTAGATTTAAATTAATAAGTGTCTTCATAGATAACTATCATTATCCTTTGATTTATATTCAAGAATAAAAAATAATCTATACAAAATTATTAAGACAAATTAAGAGCAGTGAATACATCTACTTTTGTTATAATTATAAGTGTACAAAGTTTCAATGCAATCTTCTTTAGAGAAACTTTCAATCGGTTATTTTCGTTACTATATTCATAGTATATGCTTTAGAGAAAGAAATTCAAACCTAATATATTCACAACTTCATGGGGAAGCGTACCAATAGTTGTTACTAATATTAATGCATGATTTTTTGATGTTATTAATATTGTATTTTCTCACCTAGGGGAAGAGCACTAGTAGCCGAGCACGTTCCAATAGCCGTGCACTACATTTCACAAATTAAAAGCCCATTAGAAAATCAGCTATGAACCAATAACTGCCCAATTTTTGGAAAAAAAAGTTAGCAATTAGATCGATTATGCAAGTTTATGGTACTTATAATGCACCATTATTGGGGCATTTGTGTAAAAGTATTGGATAAATTATTCAAACCTTTTGGTTGTCTAAGCAAACAACTAATGGCGCAAAAGGGACCATGTATCAAGTGACACATTGAAATGGGCACTTTTTGACCCTTTAATGCTTAACAAATTCTACATGGAGCTATGTTAATACCCAAAAACCCAAAAACATTGTTTAAGTAGCTAACTCGCATTCAAAGACAACAAAAAAAAATCGTCAAAATTTGATTTATAGTTTAGATTGTATAGATGTGTGAAGTTAGCTATAACAACTACTGGTATGCTTCCCCTATAATTCCTTTTCTTAACACAAACTTTTTGATTTATACAATATGTACTTTTTGTATAAAAACGACTGTAGATTCATGATAAGCCACTACTTGTTTCAATATATATGAAGGAAATAAATGAACAAACAAATAGCTTTGAAGACTTATTTAGTAGAAATTTAGAAAATCATCAACTACAAATTATTCAAAATTAAAATTATTACAAATCCCTTGTATAAATGTATTTCAAAATTGTATTGCAAGATTATATATAGTCTAGACAATAGAAAATAATATTTGTAAATGCTCTATGAGCATCACCTAGATCTAATAAGTGCTAAGTGTTCCATTAATTCTCATGAAAAATAGGTTCAGATGAACCACTACTCATAAAACATGGATCAATGAGTTTGACTAAATTGATTCCTCATAACAATATCACAATTAAAAAACATATTAGCTTACATTATAAAAATGTAACCATTACACCTCTTCAACATTTTTATTTTGTTTATTCTCATTTTATAAACAAAATAAAAAGCCACTCCTAGGGGTTTACCGTTAGCCCTAGGAAAGACATATTGGGTTAAATACACCGCTGCACTAGAGCATGCTTTGTTAAGATGAACAGCTAATTGCAAGCCTCGATTGTTTGGGAGAAGGAAAAACCAGGGGCAGGGTTTGGAGTCAATCAACATATGCACATTCCTATTGCACAAACAACCTCAGCCATGTTGAAAACTAGCTCGTCCCGTCTTCGCAATCGACAGGTTTGGTTTGCTCCTTTTTTTTATAGTAAAACTTGATAGATGACATACTATTTGATGAAGATAATTGTTAACAAATTGATGAAAAATAGTTTCCTGGCTGTACATAGCCTATGCGTTGTTTCCTTTAGCATTGCCAAGGCAACGCTAAAAGCATATTGCATTTAATTTTCTCAATTACATCTTCTTCATTGCTGCTGGATTGGTACTTCTGTAGCTTTTTGAATAGTTTTGTTTGCACAAGTAAAGAAGAGGTTACCTTATGTGCATTATGGGGACTCAATTATCAAATATGAAGTGCAATAATCTTTTCTCATGATCATGAATGATTCATTCAGTATTTATTGTAGCGAGATGATATTCACAGAATTCAATTATCTAGATCTCAATGCAAACACACTTAACTGTGGACTCAATCAAGACTGCTTAATATCCAATGTGCAAAATTATAACAAATATTTTACTTTCTACACCATTCATTACAGAGCTCTCACTCATGCATGTTTATGTAAGTGGTGTTTTTAAGCGAGGTTATATTTGTGCGAGCATAATTTTTTGATTAATATCTATCCTTCTATAATATATATAGATTGACACACATTGCTCGGAAGAGTCAAAATTGAAGAGGTGTTATTAATTTGACTGTAGCATTCCGTCTAATCTCTCGTACCCCAGATCCTTGCCATCATAGTTCTTTTGCTCCTTGTACTGTTTCTGATGCACAAACGCTCTTTGAAATTGCTTATCACACCATGTTTGCACAAGTATAGGTCAAAGAATTCGCAGGAACTTCTGTTTTTATTCAGGCTTGTCATTTGTGTTGTCCCCATATTGACAAGCTCTGTTTGATACTTTATAGTGGGTTTCAGATCCTCTGGTTCTTAGGTCTTTGAGGGGAAGATTTTGAATGATGCTATCCTAGATGTCACCGTGCCTTCTAACGAGCATTGTGCTTTAAAAGGAAAGTTGTTTGATGCTTCAAAAAGAATGATGGCATATGAGTGGAAGAAATAGCAACTTTTGAAAGTTTCTGTTTTTCCCAAGGCTGCCGTGTTTTAAGATCAGTTATGCAACAGGAAAAATAAACAAGGAGGTTGCTCAATCCATTATGCATACCAATTTTAAGCCCTTGCAAATGCAAAAGTTAAAAATGAAGGGAATTTATTCCAGCCAGGAATGGACACATTAATAAAGCAGATGGCATTGAAATTCAGAATTTATCCGTGAATAAGCTCCTTCTCTTGGTGGATGGATAAATCTCCTACAATTTGTATATACGAGGCAACAAATATTGCCGAGGAGGTGATTTAAGCTTATTTGGGGGTAAAGAGGAGAAATACATGCAAAAGCATGATATGATTTTAGGGGTGGTGGCAATAACTTAATGAATCTTTGCATACGGAAGTGTATTTTGTTCACCTAATTTTGTTTTATGATATCAGTCTGTTCTTGCTTAGTTGAAGTTGCTGGAATATGCTTATACAAAGTAAGTGTTTCCCTGGATGCTCTTTCGGAGAGAACTCATTTACAACTCTTTAAGTGTCAAAGGACAACTGAACCTTATAAATCAAGCTTCATTGTTCCTTATCAAGGATATTGATGATTTAGATAGTGTTGTGAAAATTGCAATGGTTTATGTCAAAATCCCTAGTGGAAGTAGTATTTTGAAATTCAAGCATGAAATTCCAGCTGCTATGTGCAACATAACACATTGATAGAAGCTTTTGTTTTCCTCAGGCATCTTTGGTTGCTTCAAAATTTTGGAAAAAAAATTTACTTTTTTGTAGCTGTTTCTGTTTTTGTGGCATGCAAGATGAAATAAAATGCCTTCTACCTTATCATTTTTTTTCGCTTCATCATTTTTAATGACATTTTTAAGGAGATTAGATTAGATCATTTATTAAAGAGGGTGTATGGACTATATAACGGGCAATCATATTGCAATCAAATTTATTCTTTATCTTTGCCATGGGTTGTGAACTGTGATGCAAAGTGTTTTTTTTTTGGTAAAGATTTTGAACACAGTCTTGATTGAGAATTTCTTTGTTTCAAAGACTTTGGGCTGCAGAATTTTGAATTCTCAAAGTCTACAATCACATTTTTTTGTTGAAAATAAATCCATGGTGACTTCCTGTTGATTTTTGTTAGAAGTCATAAATGCTCAAATTGTGTAGAAGATGTTTAAACAGATATTATGATCATTAGTGTTTTGAAGCAAATGTGTTTCTCGCAGATCAATATAGAAGAATGCTCAGAATACATGATAAATAGTGTTTCTTTGCAGCAAATTTATTTTCTTAATGAATTGTATGGTATGTGAATGGTTCAACTTCACAACACACAACACTTGCTGAAGGTTTTGCAAATGGGGTAGCAAGCTAAGTGGGTTTAACCTTGGAAGAAACTCCATGATTAAGCCTTGAGTTGGAGCAATATTGGGATGGGTGACCTCTTGGGAAGGCCTGGTGCTTCACCCTAATGAGCATCACCTAGATGCTTGAGTGCTAAGTGTTTCTTTCATTCGCATGAAAGATGGGTTTTTGTGAACAAAACTAGTCATGAAACATGGGTCAATGAGTTTGACTCGAAAACTACACAGTTGAATCCAGATAGCAATATCACAATTTGACTTGCTGTGGAAAATATCTCCTACTTGTCAATTTATAAAGCTTTAATTTCTACTACCTTAAATTGTCAATATCATTACATATCTTCTCACTCTCCATGGAAAAATGTTCACTATAACACAGAGTAAGGATAAGGCAAAAAGAAATAATCTGTAGAATGTAATTAAGATGAAGCCATGCTGAAGCTCCAACCAAACATTGTTCAACAGTTTTCATGTCTATATTTTTTCAGCAATATATGTATGAAATTGATGGTAGCATATGGTGTTCTGTCTCTCTACAAGGTTTTTTTCTTCGAAGCTGTTATAGCAATAGTTATAAACTGGGTCATTATGCAGTTCTAAAGCCAAGAAGAAGAAGAAGATGAATTCACTTTGCTTATGCTGGGGTGGATACTGCTTTAGGAAGACTGTACTGCAAAAGTTGAAATATGGCTCAATGAAAAATGCATCAGATGGCTGATGGCTTGCCAATTGTTGAGTATTTAATTTGTCATTATACTGGCCTTCATAAAATTATAAACTCAAAAATTGAAGTTCTTACAAAGCCGCTGGTCTTAGAAATCCACAAGGTCTAAGAAACTCTGTAAAGTGAAAGTTGACACGGTTAATTGCAAAATGGAGAATTAAACCAAGTTTAATTGCAGCAACTTCAAGGTTTGTGGACAAAGGAAAGAATACTTTTGCCAAGTGATGAATTCTGTGATTTTGAGAACCACTTGAACATTAATTGATTTTCAGGGAAGCTGTCAGTTGAACAATCCAGAAGATGGAGAAGTGGGGTAGAGATGTTGTGCTATTCAGAAGCAAGTGGCATTTGGTGGATCTTTTCACAAAATAAATTTATAATTATGTTCAATATATCCCTTTTGGGATTTTGTGAGGATGGGAAATTGTGAAATGGTCATGCCTAGATGGACCCGTAAAATCTTAAAAACATTAACTAGATAAGCAATAGCATGGGGATAAGGATGCTAACATGAGGGACAATGATAGGTGTGTTGAGGCAATATAATCATTGATGCAGTGAATGTAGTTAATAATTGTATTGTTTTATTAAACACATAGTTATATTTAGTCCTACATGTTAAAAATTTGGTGTTAGACCATGAAGATATTAATATTTCACTTTTATAAAAAACAGGAAAAATAGTACCTTAGAAAAGATATGGGAACAATGGAAGGTTTAGGCCTTTTGCTGAAGTTTTTAGTGTTGGGAAAGAACCTCATTAGTACAAGTTGTTACAAACTAAGTTCTAGATCAAATTAATATGGAGTAGTATAACATAAATTTAAGGAAGGAGATTTAGGAAAGTAAATGGGAGAAATTGCACATTTATGCACTTTTTTGAAGCTTTTGTTGTGAAAAAAGAATCTCCTATGAAATATTGGAAATTCTCCTGGAAGTTCTTGTTTTAAGATACTTTAATAGTCTGCTTCTAAATTTTAGGTTGCCCTTTCCAATTCTGCGACATTTCAGTTCTTCCAAGGAGAATCTGATGAGTGACTTCATACTGTTGATGGAGATGCTGAGCTGTGGCTTAAAGAGAATTCTGGTTTTGTGTAGTATTGATGCCTCAATTTGAACTTTGTATTTTTTTACTTTTTATTTTAATTTATGTTAGAGAAATGGAATTTGTATAATTAAATTCACCAAATAGTGCAGGAGTTCCAAGGTGAAGCAACTTTTGGGAAAATTGGCAAATATCTGTGATGAATGGGTTTGGAAATTTGAAGGATGGAAGTTAAAGCTACATCTAGGGTTCTAGATGGTTGTTAAATACAGTCTTGTTTGCTCAAGGTTATCTGACTTTTTCTTATGTGATCTAATTGTCAATCAAGGGGACAATAACATTAAATGGGGAATCTATTATTAGAATTTTAGAAATTAACTTAGATTTTTTACCCAGGGTTTAATTTTTGAGAACAAATTAATCCCTTATGACATTGACAACTAATATTCTAAAGTGTAATTTGGTGAAATGAAAAGCAATTTAACAAGTCAGTAAATTTTATATCATTGCATAGCATCTATTTTGCGACTAGGTTATAAGGTGAAATCTTGCATGCAAGTCCAGAATAGCTTTCTATAAGAAGAATATGACAACTACTATTTCATGGCTTTATACAGGTCTGGGCATATGGAAGAAGGGCTGTTGCTACAAGTACCATAAAGTTTACAGATAAAGAGATTGCAAAAGACTTCTCTTATGGTGGAACTGGTTTACTGTCCTGGCTTACAGGAAACAAATCAAGTAGCCTTCCTCCCCTAGATTTTCCTTTGCCAGGTGTAAAACTCCCACCACCACTTCCAGATTATATTGAGCCAATAAAGACAAATATCACAACTCTCCCAAATGGTCTGAAGGTTGCATCAGAAAACTCATTGGTATGTTATTCTCCATTTGGATTTTAATTTGGTTTCGGTTATTTTGAGTCTTTGCATATTATTTGGCGAATTAAATCTTCTGTTTCCATTGTTTCTTGTGCTTCCATTGTATTTATTTGATGAGCAGGGTCCCACAGCATCAATTGGATTGTATGTTGATTGTGGTTCTGTATATGAGACACCCTTGTCAAGTGGGGCAACTCATCTCCTGGAACGAATGGCCTTTAAAACCACAAGAAACCGTAGTCATTTGCGGTTGGTTCGTGAAGTGGAGGCGATTGGAGGAAATGTTACAGCATCTGCATCCCGAGAACAAATGGGATATACTTTTGATGCACTTAAATCATATGTCCCAGAGATGGTTGAATTGCTGATTGATAGTGTGAGAAATCCTGTTTTTCTTGACTGGGAGGTTAATGAGCAGGTATTTCATGATGCTGTTTGCTAGATGTACTATATTGTCCAGGTTAGGAAAGCCTAATGGAGAATCGATGCTTCTTTCTTTTTAACTCTATATGTTTTTTTTGAGTAGTGTTTTAACATATATTTTCTGCAGCTAGCAAGAGTGAAATCAGAGATTGCAGAAATTTCAAATAATCCACAAAGTTTGCTTCTGGAGGCACTTCATTCTGCAGGCTATTCTGGTGCATTACAAAATCCTCTCTTGGCACCTGAATCTGCTATTAACAGATTAAACAGTACACTTTTGGAGGAGTTTGTTGCTGTAAGTGTTGTTCCCCTCTCTCTCTTTTTTCAATGAATACTGACTTTTGTGATATTAGAAACAAAGAAGAATCACATCACAATTTTTTATTTTTTGCTATGGTTTTGTGTTAAGAGTTCTGTACTTGGTACTGTTGCTATTAGTATCTTTGGATGCTGTTTCAATCTTCGAAAAATGGTTACATTTACAGGAGAATTATACTGCTCCACGCATGGTTTTGGCAGCCTCTGGAGTTGATCATGAGCTACTGCTCTCTGTAGCTGAGCCTATATTAGCTGACTTACCTAACGTTCCTTGTTCTAAGGTGCCAAAATCTGAGTATGTTGGTGGTGATTTTAGGTGCCAAGCAAATCAGCAGGTATTGTGTCTTGTATTGCATTACTTAAGATACGAGAAATTCAAGTTTGAATAGCATTGTTGATGTGTTTCTTTTCTGGGTAAGTAGCAGTTCCTTTCTGTATTTGTGCTCAATTGGTTTTTATTTTTGTTTGGCAGTCAACACACGTGGCCCTGGCATTCGAGGTACCTGGGGGTTGGCACAATGAGAAGGATGCTATTGCATTAACAGTTTTGCAGGTGGAGTTTCAGACTTAAGTATGCTTCTTGTTGTAATCTGATCATCAAGTATTGTTCACACTTCACAGCTGTAGTTTTTTGTTGTCTGCTTGTCGAAATAGAATCTGTTGGCTAGTTGTAAGTTGTGTATATTTAGTGTTAGAGCTTGTTTATGTTGCAATTTGCTTACTCATTTGTTCTATGTGTAGACACTAATGGGAGGTGGTGGCTCTTTCTCAGCTGGTGGGCCTGGCAAAGGGATGCATTCTCGATTATGTAAGCCATTTTGTATTTAATTTAACCATTAGATTAGAGAAAAAACTTTCTTACCCTGACATGTAGGATCTTAAATTTTGGTAGTCAAGGAGTTAGGTTACATTCATAAGCAACATTTCTCTTTTTAAGTTTTAGTGCCTATGGTTAATGCCCAGGCTGTTTTTGCCATATTAATAATTAAGGTTAAAGGAAACATGCATGAAAATATCACAGAGGAGTGTTTGTGTAACTCTAATTTGTCAAGTGTTTTGCAGAATAGTGTTTCACTGAATACTAATAGGTCTTGTCGGTTTCTGTTTATTCTTTTGACCATTACTTTAATTATCCACATCTCAAGCTCTGCTTGCATTGTATTTTAGTCAGTTTTTAGGATATGTTTTAAGGTACCTAATTTGTAAATTAATGTAATGAAACCACAGATCTTCGAGTTCTGAATCAGTACCAACAAGTACAATCATTTTCTGCTTTCAACAGCATGTACAATGATAGCGGTCTTTTTGGCATCCACACAACTACGGTAAGGTAATTTACCTGGGAAGGATACTTATAATGGTTTATTTTTAGTCTATCCCGACATGTATTTACTGGCTGTTTTGGCATATTAGTATGATCTTGTAATTTAAGGCCATTTTCAATTACCCTAATATTTAATAATCGAGAACATGTGTACAATTGGCCATCCTTGATGGTTAAAAGCTAATTAAAATTATCTTGAGCTTTCTAGACTAATGTCCCTTATTAGAATAATATCTCCGAATATCTTATTTATTATTCTTTTAATGGTCAATATTGTGTATCTTGTAAATATTAGAATGTTTCTAATATTCTTTTATTCTTTCATTATTAGAATATTTCTGTTGATCTTTATAGCTTCGATTGGATAAAATAGATATTACTATAAGAAGTGATTTGTATAAGTATATATCTATATCAATGTATATAATAATTGATATTATTATATAAATTGATATACATATATATATGTATATAATTATGTAAATTATATTAATCATTTTCATAATAATAATATAATCAATTGCATATCTCAGATCAAACCACAGAAATCATCCAAGTGAATTGATTAATCAAGATTATACAAATCACTTAAGAGTAACAATTACATATTAATATGCCCTATATCGTTTTAGAGAAACAATAATTAATATTTGCTTGGCATCATTTTTATGTGAAACGATCTCATTAGTCAAACATTGATTAGTATCGGTTTTGAAAGGATGCGGGTGTATATGTTGTATAGAGGCATGTTGATAGGGTAACATGTAGAGACGTGTCCCTTGTAATGTTCCCTTTTTGGGGTACATTATTTTGTGCCGTGTCGTTAGCCTTTTTATCTTGGTCTAGAGGGCTAACCGAGGAGTGGCAGTGTTCCAGGAGATAATTGGCCTAGATGGTTTCAGTTTCAGGCCAATCGGAGCAGTTTCCGCAGGTTTCTAGGGTACTTACTATTTTTAGTAAGTCAGCAGGGTTCAAAATTCTTGGCTTTTCAGTAGTGGACTTGGAGCGTCTCGCCGAGAGCTTTCCGGCAAGCTATCACATGTCGTCATTCGAGCTCGTTTGGGTCTCCGTTTTAATGCCGGAAGATTCCTCACTTTATTTATTATTTCACTTTATAACTCAACGGTCATTTATTTAAAAGTGACTTAAAGTGGAATTATAAAGAGACAAAATGGGAATACGAAGAGACACAGTGGGGAAACTGAAGAGTCACATTTGCAGCCATAAGAGGAGGTTTGGAGTCTCATTGTGTATGCTTCAGTTTTATGATATTATTTCTCCTTGAGAATTCGAGAAGCTTCAGCTATTGAATCTGAAATCTGAAGACGGAAACCTTCAGGATTTTTGGTGGATTGGATGGAAACCCGATTCATCTCCGGTGCAGATTCACATCAGAGTTCGCCGTTGTTTTATAGGTTCTTATCATCCAGTCTTACTGTTATTTGCTATATTTTAGATTGGGATGTTGTAATCTATGGTTTTGTATTGCTGTTGTATAATACAACTTTTTTCTGAGAAGTTTAATAAGATTATATCTGCTAGTTATTCGAATATATCTGCTGGTTATTTGCATGTTATTGTTTGTTTCAAATTTACATGAGGTTTATTTATAAGAAAATCAGAGAATGGTCGGTTAGGGTCATTTCAGTGGTATCAGAGCTAAACATCTTGCCAGCCTGTGAGGTTTTTCCCTTCAAAAACAGATTTGTAGAAATATATTTACAGAAGGGTTTACGAAGTGATTGTCATAGTGGCTTTACATATTGAAAACTCAGTTTTTTTAGAACTAGCAGACAACCAGCCTGCACATTCAACAAAAATAAAATAAAAATAAAGCCACCTAGGAAGCATTTAGGCAGGGAGCTCGCGTTATGGGTATTGAACCATCGTATATTGGAAATATGTGTGGTTCTATCTGATCAAAAGTTTTATATTTAAATAATTGTGGGAGCTTGGTGATGAAACATTCTCGGGCCAGAGTATTCAAAAAAATTAGTGCATCACGTGCGGATACAACACTACATAATCCGGCTGTGTTTGGAAAGAAACCGTTGCTCACGAGTTTGAGGTTCTATACGCTCAACGTGTTCATATTAGAGTGCAGGGTCTGAGAATCGGCAGCGTGAACCCTCCCCCCTCCGTATTTAGGAGCTGGTCGGGATTAATTCTTGCATTCCCTGCTACTAGCGCGGGGCCTCCTTTGGACACTCTCGGTATTGCGGGAGGAAGTAGACCCATGAGGAGAGCAAGGTGATCACGCCTTTAGCGTGACATCCCAGAGAACGAGATTGGGAAGTCTCGACAATAGTAACACAGGGACGTTTTGTGTTCAGCAAGGCACGATTGGAAGGTGCATAGCAAGCACCGCAACACAGTCAAAGTAGTGACACGTGCTTGACTATCTGAGACTGGCGTAAGGATCTTTGAACCCATTGCGGCTGGAGGCAGTCTGAAGCATCTATTTTTCCTCAGCCCATGCATTGGAGCTATAAGACACTGTGACTAGTCTAAAACCGCAGTGCTTCCTCGAGCGTCTGTGGATCATTACACACGCACTGTCTCTTCTCTAATGTGCGTGGTCTGCAAATCGGGACATCAGTAGGTAACTTGGCGACAACACCTCAGCGTAATATACCCCCCTGACGCGTCTAGGCAAGGCGTTATCCTTAGTAATGCAGGAAAGGAATTGCACAGTGAAGCACGGGTTAGAGTGAACACAGAGAAACACGAGCTGCTACGGGAGAGAACGTAGGCCTCTTTGGTCTACACACTGTTACATAGCGCCATCAACTCCCTATACTGTCGCGTGTTGACATCCAAGCTGACAGTGCATGGGTAGCGTGGAATGAATTGCGGATTCTTGGGCTTGAGCAAAAGTGAAAGAAGCGGCTGAGTATACCACACTTGGCCCATATCACATCGTCCTCCGTCCTAATCACCAGATGTAGACAAAATTTTGTGTGTTAATTTGGCAGACGGGCTTGAAATACCGCCATTGAAAGAAGTTGCAAGCTTGTTTCTACAGGACCATGAATGCCATCACCATTGCACAAAACTACAGAATTTCAGTTTTTAGACTTTGTATAAGATTTGCTTGAAGTTGTAGAATTTGGTACTCGTAATTGGGCATTGTCGAGAAGACTGGAAGCGTGGAAGAAGCAATGGGAATCACAGTTTTCATATTGGGTTGCTCTAGCCAAGCTCTAATGACGGGTAACATATGTTAACATACCAACCACGGGATAGGGTTGACAGTAAAGAGGCTTGATTAATCGAACCCAGAGATGCCCTGTGCTACTGTGAATAGGAGAGTGAGTGCATATTGTATTCAGAGAACTCTATTTTGAAGGTTTAAATGTGTGACTACAATTTATTTCATACTCAGATTGTAATTTTGGAAGTTCTTCAAGAAGTCTGAAAATACATAATATTCTATGCTGCTATTGTTCGAATGCAATATTGGATTTATATTTCATTTTATGGTTGCAAACATTAAGCATGAATTTATACCTTCATTGAAACGATGAATAAACCTTAATCAGAAATAAGCCTAGGGAAATTATTACAATCAGTGTTAACCAGTAAATTTTCAATTGAAGCTCAGGCAGGTCATTACATCATTTCCAGAATTTTAAGGAAGATAGCACCAAGTCATTTTATTTCTTGTGAAATCAAGAGGAGTATTTCCAGGTTTAAAGACAGTGGATTGTCTATGTTTTGCTCTTGCTCTCTTTATTAAAGTTTTATGTGGAGAAATCTGGAGCACGCAAATACAACAAGTTTGGGACAACAGCATATTGAAAAACGACAACTCCTACACTCAGAAATTATTACAGCATTCCATAGTTGCAGAAGTTGATTCAGTCCCTTGTGTGAAACTGGGAGAAAATTAATTCATGGAGTCTTTGGAAAGTCCAATATTCTCGAAGGAATTCAATGGCGTGTTTTACGGTGTGCAGTTAAGAGATATTCGAAAGGAAATGGAGATAGGCAATGAGTTATGTTGCCTTGGATGGCAATTGGAGGAGCAGAAAATTACAAGCAGTATGCTTGCCAAACTAAATGAAATAAATTCATATCTATCCAGGAGAGATCAAGCTGATTGCAGGCTTTTCAATTGGGCCATGCATCCCTCAATGGTTGCCTTGGTGCAACGCAGATTTATGAGTCACCCGCTTTGAGATGTTAGGCTTGCAGTCGCCTCGTGTCTCAGTGAGATCACTCGAATTACAGTTCCTATCATTCCTTATACCAAGCACATTTGGGGACAGGTATTACAGTTGATTGTAGATAGCTTAGATGGACTGAGATATGACAAAGATTCTACCTTTGGTTAACAGGTAAAAATCTTGAAGTCAGTGGCGAGCACTAGAGTTTTCAGTCACATGTTGAATCTTGGTTATGATAAAATGATTCAACAATATTTTTAGTGTCTCCTAAACAATTACAGGGAGCGTCATCCAGATGGCGTAAGGACCTGCATAATGACTATCTTATCCTCGATCTTAGATGAGGACTATGACATATGCAAACAATTGCAATCAGAATTGTTGGCAATATGGAGAGGAGGTATAAGGTACGCATCCATGGCTTATGAACTCTCAGCTGAATTAATTAAGCTTCAGGCTGAAAAATTCACGAGTTCATTGGCTGAAAATGGACGAGCATCATTAGGCTTACAAGTTGCAGGATCTCCGGTGATGGGTCAGGACCCAGTGAGTACAGGGTAGATTTGTTTCTTATGCCAGGAGGGCTGGTCATAGGGGCATGTTTGCAAGAGTGATCAAGGGGAAGATAAATGGCAGCCTAGTGATAGAAACATTACAGTTGAGACTACCCCACTTTCAGGACATAGTGGTGAGTGTTCAAAACTCTACTTTGGTGACTTGGTGGCGGAGTTTGATAACTCCATGGTTATAGGTTGTGGTAACCAATTGGAGACCTTTAGCGTTTCAGGTAATGAGGAATCGTGTGACTTCTTTAGCAACACTTTACTCTTGCATCACATTGATATGGATGACCTATTTGGCAGTACATCTCGGGATAACACTGATGAGAAGTGTGTCTTAAAGAGTCAGCTGAAAGTTAGTGATGATGCCATTATTGCACCTTTAGCGTTTCAGGTAATGAGGAATCGTGTGACTTCTTTAGCAACACTTTACTCTTGCATCACATTGATATGGATGACCCATTTGGCAGTACATCTCGGGATAACACTGATGAGAAGTGTGTCTTAAAGAGTCAGCTGAAAGTTAGTGATGATGCCATTATTGCAGCACTTGTTCACCATGATAGCACTCATCAGATGATTGATGATCTGTACAGGACAACTCAGAGGGATAGAGGGCAAGACGACATAAGGATTGGATCCTATACAGCAGATTTATAGGGGTTAGAACAACATTTGAGGTTTGGAAATCAGAGTATTTGAGATTACTTACAGATTGTGACCACCTGTTACAGGTTGCCGGGAATTATGCTGAGCAGTTGAGGGAGGAGGTTGAGGTTGATAAGCTCAATAAGGAGCTTAGTGCTACTCAGGGCACTTTGGAGCATACTCGTATTGCTCTACATGAGGCGAGAAATCAGATTGTGGTCTCTAGCCAGTTTAGGGAGTAGGATGATAGGGATAGGTCTGAATTCTATCGGGAGGTGATTCAGGAGCTTGACAACATACAACAAACATATGACTTGGATAGTTGTCCAAGAAGATCTTTGGGTCATCGAGAGTTTCTTGATGAGTTAGACCACTTCCAGACGGTGGATAACTCCTTGTTTGAGATGGGTGCGGAGTTGACATTTGACAATCCCCTCTTTGAGATAGTTGAGGGAGATACTTCCTATTCCTAGGATGAGGACGAGGTTGGTTGCAGGGTTGGGGACCCAGGTGCCGTTATCAGAGGTGAGCCTTGGTCACGAGGTTGGAGTAGCGGGATGAGCTTAGTTGTTGAGCAGTGTGGTTTGTGCACCCGCAGTCCAGGAGGAGTAGTTATGTCTTATGGCATGATGAGTGATATGCATTTTCGTGCACCACCACTTGTTGATGGTGATGATCAGGGAGGATTTATTCAGTATGGGGTTATCGAGCTTGGCACGCTAGTTGTGCTGGTTGGTGTGAATTTTTCACACAATGGTATACATCGTTTGACTCCGGGTATTGAGAGACAGTCATGGAATCCTTATGCTGATTTGGGGTTTCCAGTAGAGCTGTATAGTGCATCGCATGTTAGCCTTATTGCATAGGATGCATTTTGTTTTCCATTCAACCCACTTACCAAGGATTTTCTTTTCCGATTATTGGTTAGGAGTGGGATGAGTGATTGGTTGAGCACGCTTCCCTGCTTGTAGGTGGAAGCCTTGCTCAACAATCCTGATAGCTTGCCTCTTCAGTGCAGTTTTCGATTTGGGCTACGGATTAGAGGGGCAGTGTTATGGCAGATGGACACTTCTGGTAGTTCACTTAGTATGGGCGTAGAGCGTCGAGATATTTCAGCTAGCTGGGGAGATGGGTGGCCCTTTTGCTTATGGGATCTAGGAGGGACATACTCGCGGTTGGTTTTCATTTTGGGAGCCGATCGGTATGATGTTTGAGCTTTCCCTACATATGACCGTAGAGGCGTTGGTGATCCTAGTTGGAGTGAGGTTCTCAGTTGGGTTGAGACCTTTTTTATAGATGATGGCAGCACAGGGCAGATTGGTTCGATAGATCCTGCAGTGATTTGGGATCCTGGCATTAGAGTGGCTGCTATTTTGTTACTATGTGAGTGTGGCTTCATAGGTCGGAGCTTAACGACTGTTTCAGTTTCACTCGACAGATTGGTGGAGCAGTTTCCCTGAGATTGGTTTGGGATCCAGGCATTATGATCTCAGCATGCAAATACCGATTGCTTGAGGGCAAGCAATCTCCGGGAAGGGGTGATTTGTAATGTCCCTTTTTGGGGTACATTATTTTGTGCCGTGTCGTTAGCCTTTTTATCTTGGTCCAGAGGGCTAACCGAGGCGTGGCAATGTTCCAGGAGATAATTGGCGTAGATGGTTTCAGTTTCAGGCCAATCAGAGTAGTTTCCCAACTTTCTAGGGTACTTATTGTTTTTAGTAAGTCAGTAGGGTTCAAAATTCTTGGCTTTTTAGTAGTGGACTTGGAGCGTCTTGCTGAGAGCTTTCCGACAAGCTATCACATGTTGTCATCCGAGCTCGTTTGGGTCTCCGTTTTAATGCCGGAAGATTCCTCACTTTATTTATTATTTCACTTTATAACTCAACGGTCATTTATTTAAAAGTGACTTAAAGTGGAATTATAAAGAGACAGAATGGGAATATGAAGAGACACAGTGGGGAAACTGAAGAGTCACAACTGCAACCATAAGAGGAGGTTTGGAGTCTCATTGTGTATGCTTCAGTTTTATGATATTATTTCTCCTTGAGAATTTGAGAAGCTTTAGCTATCGAATTTGAAATCTGAGGACAGAAACCTTCAGGATTTCTAGTGGATTGGATGGAAACCCGATTCATCTCCGGTGCGGATTTACATTAGAGTCCACCATTGTTTTACAGGTTCTTATCATCCAGTCTTACTGTTATTTGCTGTATTTCAGATTGGGATGTTGTAATCTATGGTTTTGTATTGCTGTTGTATAATACAAACCTTTTTCTGAGAAGTTTAATAAGATTATATCTGCTGGTTATTCGAATATATCTGCTGGTTATTTGCATGTTATTGTTTGTTTCAAATTTGCATGAGGTTTATTTGTAAAAAAATCAGAGAATGGCCGGTTAGGGTCATTTCATCCCTCTATCGACATGTCTCTATTATGAGGCTGCCTATATAACACTTTTGCATTGATCGATAAAAGAGGAGTATTGAAGTCGAACACATACTACTGTCTGCAATATACATTAGTTGATTAGTGCAATAAATAAAGGGAACAAATCAGCAAACAGATAATATAGTGATTGCAATACAATAAAAGATAAGTATCTCGGTGATATTCATTATGCCATCAACATTATTCAATGTCATATAAATATATAACTTGAAATAAATAAATTCTGATTTCAGTAATATATATATATATATATATATATATATACTTTGTTTAAATATATCATATATATATATATTAAGAGATTATATATATAAATTGGATTTTGAAAAGCAAACTAAAAGTCATACAATCTGATCACAAACTTTAACAATTTCTAATAACAACGATTGTTTCGTAATAGAAACATCGTCTTTGTAAACTATATATGAGTGTCTAGCTCAATCATTAATTTATCCAATATTTTACCAAATTACCTGTGTAATATGGTATCAGAGCCAAATTAATTTTTTCCGAAAATTTACAATTTCCTCTTAAATTATCTGCTCTTCAAATTTTCAATTTTTTTTCTAGCTTGTATTTTTGCAGAAACTAGTTTTCTAAAACCCGTCTAGGGTTTTTGCATCAAGATTGATACCATTTTTGCACTGTTTCTTGGCATCTTTCATGCTCGACTGCCCTTCTGCTTCCTATGCAAGGGTTTTTTTTGGATCGAACGACCATATTTGGTCGATTTGTGCACTACCTACACTTGGTTCAACCGTCAGGTCCGCCATTTTTTGTAGTTACAAACGCGTTTTTTGCATTTGTGTGGTCGTTTTTTCTGTGCTGACATTCTATTCACTTATTACTCCAAACACGCTCAATGACAATTATTTTGCTTGCTTTAACGCTTTTCCTGCAACTCATGACCATTTTAGAGGTTGTTTAGGGCTTCCAGTTTCTCACAGATCGTGATCTGTTCAGAAAAAATAATGACGTTGCTTTTGCAATTTTTTGGCACTTTCAACCATTACTGAGGTTGTTTCTAATAAAAACTACAGTTCTTTTCCTTCTTGTTCAAAGTTTTGATCTGCTACAACTTCGTTTCTAAAACTATTTTAAGCTTTTTTCCTGTCATTTTCAATCTTCTCTGTTAGCTGCCTAGGGTTTTCTCCAAGCCCTCTATTTTTTTGGTCTGGTTGAAAATCTGGTTGCAGATTGTCCGTGGGTTTTTCGAGAAGATTTTTGGGCATCTCTCCATACTTTTTGGGTATTCCAAAAATTCTGTCTTGGGATATGTGCCCCAAAATTCGTAATCCAATCTCAAAATTTGTGCCTTTTTTCCCCCTACATTAGTCTTATTTACAATGTAATTTGCATGTGTTGCACATATTCTACCTCGATATTCATGCTGCCATTTGGTCAACTACCTTTGACCTTAGTCTTTTGCAATGGCATCTCTGACGAATATTCTACTTGAGGGTAGATAGAAATTCGACGACAGAAACTAGAATACTTGGAAGCAGTGTATGATGACGATATTTAAATACAAATGTCTTGACAAAATTGTTTTGGGCAAGCTAATCGTCCCGAGGAAGAAGGCAAAGAGCAAGATAAACTTGATGAGCAAAACTGAGAAGCTGCTATGTTCATCAAACTTTCAGTCACATGAAACTTTTGATAAGAGCCATGCGTTCTTCCTAAAGAACATGCTTTTTACAATCATGATGGATGAATAGGTGTCCTTGCGGGACCATCTCAATAAAATCAAAGACATTCGAGATCAATTGGAAGCCATTGGACGCAAAATGGAAGAAGATATGGTGGTGATCATCCTGAAGAGTCTACCATCTTCCTCTGAGCACTTTGTTGAAACCAAGGATGGAATACTCTCACTCGGCAAAAACTCGCCAAGCCCTGAAAAAGAATACTCAGGAAAAATCGGCCAGTTTTTGGAAAAACTCGGCAAAAAACTCGGGAACTTAAAAATAGCATAAAATTTAATTAAAAATGCTTTTTTTTTTCAAAATTCTATGAGAAGATGCATCCAATGAGTTAATTAATGAGAAAACAAAAGAAACAAGCTAAGTTTAGATATATATAAATGCAAAGTGGGTACAAAATCGCATTCTCATGTGGAATGCTGATGACTGGAAGCAAAATAGTAAACAGTTTCTGCAAAACTAGTATGAATCTATGATGCTTGATCATTGATCAATGCTAAATGTCAAAGTCTTCATAACTAGGTCTTAGGTAGTCTTTGTTGGTGGCTGTTTTCAAGTCCCTAGGTCCGACAAATGAGGTTTGAGTGATTTTGGCCTATTGGGAAGTCATGTCTGTCTGGGATTTGGGCAAGAGCTAAGCTAAGTCTGTCGTAGAGATGGGGTCGAAACCAAGTGATTTGTGATAAAACTAGTTAAAACCCTTTGGGAATCCTTTTGCCAACTTCAGTTTGACCTTAGAAAGCCATGATGGATTGTGGGAGGTAACCTTGCTGAAGGCTTGCTGAATCCTGAAATTTGGCTAAGTCTGGAATTTTTCGAAAACCCCCCAAAATCTAGAATCTGCATCTTAACTCCTATGAAGCTGGAACCTATCCCAAACATCCTGGAAGTATTATATTTTATAATTTATACAAATATAACTTAAAGTATAAGAATTAAATAAATCAAAATATTTGTATAAATCCTCCTGCCCCTGAAGTGGAAAATTGGAAACTTTCCTCCTCTACTCAAAGACCAAAACATTGTAGATGAAAAACTATGCCTGAAAATGCCATATATAGCATTCAAACCCTGGCATTGCCATGCGAGAGAGTTTTTTTAAAAAACTCGCTGAGTTTCTTGGAAAAATTCACAGATTACTTTGCGAGTTTTTTGTGCCAGTTTTTGGCTGAAAAACTTGTCGACCTGGAATACTTGACGAGTTTGCCATCCTTGGTTGAAACTCTCAACATTGCTTCCACTCATTCTGATGTTTCATTTTCCAATTTTTGTATAACGCTTCTACAACAAGATCGCTGGAAACAATAATTCTGTAGTGGTACCCCCTCATCTTCAAACACACAAGCTTTTTAGCTAACTCCATTCATAAGGATACAGGTAACTGTTAGTTCTCTCTGTTTTCTCAGCAAATTCCCTCTCCTCAGTCATCAGTCCCTCTACTCAGTCATCAGAAGGCCCGAAGAAGAAAAATATTTAGTGCAACTATTGCTATAAGTTTGGTCATATGAAGTTGGAGTGCTGTAAACACTTAGCTGCTCAAGCCAAGCAATTTGGTTCACAGCCTAAAGCACATGCGGAGCACATTGTGCAGAGTGAGTCTGCCTTTTACACCTTCATGGCTAAAAGACCTGCAGATCATGTAAAATCCTTTGCTTGGTATATTGATCCAGATGCCTCCCGCCACTTCACTCATCACCAGGATTAGTTCACAGATGTTCAACCATTCTTATATTTAGTTATTTTTGGAGGGGAAGAGTACACTGTTGTTGGAAAAGGCAATATACAGATTCAGTCTAGAGGAAGGAAGCTGATTTTCCTTGATGTGTACTATGTTCTAAGAATGGAACTCAACCTTCTCTCAGTCAGTAAAATTCTGAGACGTTCCCCTTGGTTAGATGTAACCTTTAGCTCACATCAGTATCATTGATTGGGAGACTCAGTCTATTGTTGTTGTGGGTCTTGAGGATCATCTCTATTCATACTTGTTGACTCTGGTAATTCTTAGGAGCTTGCTATGGCAGCCTATCGCTCCTCTGTTAGTACACTCTGGCATCAGTGGTATGGGCACTTAAATGTGCACTACCTTTCTCAGCTTGTTCAGGAAGATCTTGTCATCGGACTGCCAGAGATTGAGACCCAGAATCTTGGAGTTTGTGGAGCTTGTCAGGTTGGGAAGCAGCATCCCACTTCATTTTCAGATGGCGACTCTTGGAGAGCTTCTAGGGTATTACAACTGGTCCATGTTGATAACTGTGACCCTATGACTACTATTACTGTGTCCAGGTACTTTTTATTTTTTCTTGATGATTTCAGTTGTAAAATGTGGGTGTGTTTCCTTCATAAAAAAACATAGGTGTTTGTTTTGTTTCAAAAGTTCAAAGCATTTGTAGAAAAAGAGTCTCGTCAACATATTGTTACTCTTAGAATTGACAATGAGGGAGAATTCTGTTCCTCTGCCTTCTCCCATTTTTGTGAACAACATTGCATAAAGCGCCAATTAACAACATCCTACACCCCTCAACAAAATGGTGTCGTTGAGTGTAGAAACCACACGGTTATCAAAATGGCTTGATCTATGCTTGAACATAAGAATGTTCTAAATAAATTTTGGGCTGAAGCAGTCCACATTGTAGTCTATCTTCTCAACTGCTCTCCTATAGTGGCTGTCAAGAAGCAAACTCCGAAAGAGGCTTGGTTAGGCCGTAAGCCTAGAATCAATCATCTCATAGTTTTTGGCTCCATTGCTTTTGTTTGGATCCCTGATGCTAAACGCACCAAGTTATGCGAAAAGCTAGAAACTCATTGTAATTGGGTATAGTGATAATCACAAAGCCTACCAACTGGTTGACATCAACACTAATTGTCTCATCTTTAGTCGTGATGTGGTCTTTGACAAGGAACGAGGGCCATGTCAACTCTCCTCTAGTTATGGATTCAAGGATTAGTCTCTCAAATCTCAAGACTTGGGTTTTTGTCTTCCACTAGGTCCACCTGATTGGAGGGCTTCAGCTAAAAAGGCTCCAATTGTTTATGTTCCTGCCTCTCCACCTGTTCCTTATCCTGCAGGCTCAACCAAACATGTAGTTACACCACTTGATTTTCCTTAGGATTCATTCGTTCTTCTATTTGATGTTGATGATCTCATTGCACCTCCTGCTTCTGATGTTGGCACTTCTACTCTCCGGCCTAAATGGTGGGCTAAGACGATTGGCGATCTTCATGATGATGAGCTCATCGAGGTAGAACTACTTGGAAGATGAGCGAACCTTCTGATTATGTAAATTTGCTCTCATGGCCAACATTCACAGTGTGTATGAGCCTCAAACATACATAGAAGTGAAAGGGATACCTAAGTGGGAAGAAGCAATGAAAATTGAGCATCATAGTCTGTTGAAAAATAACACTTGGGTTCTGTTAGATCTTCCTTCAGGGAAGAAACCCATTGGATGCAAATGGGTCTGCAAAGTCAAATACAATGCTGATGGTACTTTAGATAAGTACAAGGATCGTTTCATTGCCAAAGGCTTCTCTTAGTGTGAAGGGATTGGTTATGAGGAGACTTTTCCTTTGACAACAAAGATGAGCACCATGAGATTAGTCCTAGCCATCACAGTTCAGTGTGACTAGAAGGTCCATCGAATGGACGTCAAAAGTTCCTTCCTAAATAGTGATTTACAAGAAGAGGTGTATATGATGCAACCCCCTAGATTCAAGGTTGTCAGTAAATAACACCAGGTACTTTAAACTAAAAATTCTATGGCCTCAAACAGGCTCTTCGGGCATGGTACATGAAAATTGATAGGTACCTCACATATCAGGGTTTCCAAAGGAGTCTTGACTCGAATCTGTATGTCAAGACTATTGGCAGTAACATCATCTCGCTGGTTATTTATGTTGATGATCTGATCATCATTGGCAGTTCGACATCTTTGATTCGAGAAATCAAACAAAACTTATGTCAGTCTTTTGACATGACCAATCTTGGGCTTCTGCACTATTGCCTAGGTGTTGAGGTTTGGCTGTAGTCAGATGGCATCTTTATCTCTCAGTCTAATTATGCACGTGCTCTGCTTGACAAATTCAGAATGCAGGACTACAAACCCACATCTACACCTATGGAGTTTGGTCTAAAGTTGTCAGCCAAATTTGGTTCTCTTGTTGAGAATGAACCTGCATTCAGGCAACTAGTGGGCAAGTTGATCTATCTCACCGCCACTAGACCTGATCTCAGCTTTGCAATGAGTGACATATCTCGCATAATGACAACTCATACTTCAGATCATTGGGCTGTAGCGACGCGCATCCTGCACTATGTCAAGGGCACACTAGACTTTGGTATTTTTTATGGACGAACCAAAGATCCCCAACTCATTGGTTACACAGACTTGGATTGGGGAGGCTTTGTTGATGACAAAAAGTCCACTTCTAGGTATGTCTTCAGTTTGGGCATAGGTGCTATCACTTGGACCAGTAAGAAGTAGCAGGTAGTATCTCTTTCCTCAACGGAGGCTGAAAATCGGGGAACAATCAAAGTAGGTTGTTAGGCAATCTGGCTTTGAAGGATGCTTTCTAACATCCACATGTCTCAGGCATGCTCGCCACCCCTCTTTTGCGACAATCAAGGGGTGCTCAAACTTGCCAAAAATCTAGTCTTCCATGAGCAAACCAAGCATATTGACATTCATTGTCACTTCATCCGATTAATGGTTGAAGACGGATTCATGGATTTGCAGTATGTTCCTACAGCAGACTAGACTACTGATATTCTCACCAAGTCACTCCTTCCAGATAAATTTGTTAAGCGTAGGGGGTTCCTTGGTGTAGTTGACAAATTGACCATTAAGGGAGGGTATTAGAATAATATCTCCGAATATCTTATTTGTTCTTCTTTTAATGGTCAATATTGTGTATCTTGCAAATATTAGAATCTTTCTAATATTCTTTTATTCTTTTGTTATTAGAATGTTTCTAGTAACAACGATTGTTTCATAATAGAAACATCGTCTTCAACTATATACGAGTGTCTTGCTCATTCATTAATTTATCCAATATTTTACCAAATTACCTATGCAATATCCCTAATATCGAGCATTTAATAATTTTGTTGTCCCCTTGCATGGCTTATTTGCTAGATAGTTCTTTTGTTGCTAGAATAATATCTCCGAATATCTTATTTATTCTTCTTTTAATGGTCAATATTGTGTATCTTGCAAATTTTAGAATCTTTCTAATATTCTTTTATTCTTTTGTTATTAGAATGTTTTTAATAACAATGATTGTTTCATAATAGAAACATCGTCTTTGTAAACTATATATGAGTGTCTTGCTCATTCATTAATTTATCCAATATTTTACCAAATTACCTATGCAATATCCCTAATATCGAGCATTTAATAATTTTGTTGTCCCCTTGCATGGCTTATTTGCTAGATAGTTCTTTTGTAGACGATCATCTTTTTTTTGGTTAGTAATATTTTTGATTTTATTAATATAGAAATAAAGAGACTACATCATGTAGTTTTAAAATTTAAAGTTTTTCAGCAAAAACCACCCGATCTCCACCCAAGAGACTCCACCCCTAATACATTCTTTCAGCTCAAAAAGGTGTTTCCATCTTCACATTACATGACATGAACACCCAACCCTACCACTACTCCCAAAAAACACACATGAGCTTTTGACACTTTATATTTCCAAGTTGTTCAAAACAGATAAAAAAGAAGCAATACATTTTAACGCCATTGCAGCTCTGGTTGAAGTTGACATTGACAAAAACCAGAATCCAAAACAACAAAAGAAGAATCCATTTCACTATGCAGCTCTATTGCCCCTCATTAGTTTCCTTCTTTACCTTTGCTTTGCCAAGACTAACCTGAGGTCCCACTCCTCGTCCCACTCTTTGTAATACTCAGCTTGGCCTTGGCCACCTCCATTCGCTGGTTCACTTTTTGAATTCTTGCCGTCGAAGGGCCAATTTGAGATCCTTCCAAGCCGTCAACACCTTCATGCGGTAATCATCCCTATCTATACGACCCAACTAGCGCACAAAGGGAATGATCCCTTCTTCTTTCGCCTCATCAGATCCTCAATTCCTTTGGAGATGTCAAACCCTACGCTAGGGATCGCCCATTTGAAAACCGAGTCCAAGCCACCCAACAAATCCTCATCAAACAAAGAGTGCAAACCCACGTGATGGTTTCTTCATTCTCTGAAATCTCCAGTTCCCATGCAAGCACTAAGGTAATGATATCCATGTTTAACCTGCACCGATGCTTGGTCTCGATGAACCTCTTGCCCAACAAATCGAGGGCTGCCATTATCACATCTTACCTCTTGCATTTGAATAATCTTCTCAGATGTTGCTTCATTATTGAGCCAAAAAATCCATGTTGCCGGTGTTTAGTAAACAAGGTGAACATAGTGTCCATCTTCGCCACCCACCCACCTTGTTCACCAAATTGTTGTAGATACAAAACCATTTGTCACCTTTAAAACATTGTTTTTCTACCCCCGTCCCATCATAAGTCCAAATCATGTTGCTCAATAAATACTCTGTACACTTTTTTAAGCATATGATGTCACCTTAATTCTCTTCATTACATTCTTGCCATAAATGCTTGACCGCCGCCGTTCATGAAATGATGGACACTACACTTGAAAGATTAAGACCTTTTTCACGATCACATGCAGTTTGTCCATTTGGAAATTGCAATTTTCCTCCTACCCACCATACTTGCTTATGTGTTGTCTTAAACCCTTCTACCAGGGTTGGAGTTTTATCAAAACCTTAAAGCCACCTCTTATTCCACCATTAAAAAAAACCATTCTTAACTAGGCAATTTTGAAAGTCCATTCTGACTTCGCCACAATTATTAAAAGATAGTGCCCATTTCGATAATCGATTTGCCTCTATGTTACCCATTCAACGAACATGACTGATTTTGACTTCCTCAAAGAGGGCCAATTCATCCAAAATGGTCTTAATAAAATTCTGTAAGTGCCATGCTACTGAATGGCCATTCATGATTGCTTGGATAATAATTAGAGAATCTCTGTCTAAATGAATTTTCTTAAGCTCCAACTAGCTACCAAACTTGACAACCATCAATATTGCCTTTGCATCCGCAACATTATTGGTTCCCTCCTCTAGCTTTTTAGCACCAAAGGCCACAGTGTTGCCCTGCCAATCCCAAACAATGACACCTGCTCCCGATGGTCCAGGGTTCCCCTTAGCTGCCCCATTAAAATTAATTTTGAACCATCCCTCTGAAGATCTTTCCCAAACTACATCCTTAATAGAGTCGGTAGCTGGATTCACCCAATTAAGCCCATTAACAGGCCCGATTTTGATCGTGGACCACATCTTGTGAATCCTCATGTCTTCCATCGTAAAAGGGGTCTGTAGTTTGAAAGATTGAGAGGCTGCTGTCCCAACAACCTCTTCAATCATGAGATCTATCCTATTAAATAATCTTTCCTTGGCTTCTTTTTTATCCAAAAAAATTTCTCCTATTTCTCTTTCCAAATCTCTCAGATGAGGATGGAAGGATGCACTGTCCAGAGACTAGATAAAGTAGATTTCTTACTGTATGGAGTCTGGGAGAGGACCTTGCCAACCCAAATTTATTTGTAACTTAGCCGAACACTCTTAAAGCGACTTCGCAATGGAGGAGTAAGTGATCCACATTTTCTTTAGCCGCGTCACATGACACATTTTGAAGGCCCAACAAAACCAGGCCTTTTCCTCCTCTCACCTATTAAAATTCTTCCATTGATAGCTAGCCATGTTAAGGCTCTTGCTTTTGGTAAACATTCCTTCCTCCAACACAGATTTGATGTCCATTGCTCTTCCCTGTCTATATTGTCTATGAGTTGATAATCAATCTTGAATAAATAATTACCATCTAAAGCTCCGCACCACACCACTTTGTCTTCCTTTTCTATAAGAAGGACCTTCCTTTTCTGAAAGATATCTTGCATTAGACCCATTTGATGATTTGAGAGACCTTCATTCTCTGAAGATTTCCATACCCATTCCACCCCAAAAGAACCCCACCTCACTTCCAAATAGCCCCGAACTCTAACACCCCACCTTTGCGCAAGGAGTAGTTTGAGATCATGCAAATTACCATTATCTTTAAGAGTTGGATGTCCATCCCAAGAATCATTCCGGAACTTTGCCTGAAGACCATTACCAATCTACCAAGAGATGTGATCCATAGTGACCAGCCTACACAATAAAATTCCAAATTGCTAAGCCTTTGGGAGGATTACGTAAAGTAAAAATCCTATGCCTCTCATCTGTGTCCGTATATTTAGCCTTTAACATTTTAACCCAAAGTTGTTCCGGGTTAGTATAAATATTCCAAACAAGTTTTGCACTGAGAGCTAAATTCATCAATTGCTAGTCCCTAAGTCCAACACCACTTTTCTCCTCGGCCTTGCAAACCTTATCCTATGCTAATAACGGGATTTTGTCAAAATCATTTGCTCCATTCCAAAAGAATTTTCTGCTCTTTTGCCCTATTGCTCTTGTTACCTTCATTGGAATCTTTAAACACTTCATTGAGAATATTGGTAAAGCTGATATTACTGATTTTAGCGTAAGAATACTTCCTACAGAGGTCAACCATTTACTCTTCCATCCATCCATTCTCCCAAGGCAACAATCAACCTAATCCTTCCATACTCCAGATCTACATGCTCCCCCAAATAAAGGAATGCCTAGGTATTTCCCTGGTAAAGAGCCCATTCTCATTCCCAAGATGTTACCAATTTCACTTTGCTTTTGACAAGCAATGTTAAAGAAGAAACTCTCTAATTTCCTCCAGTTAATGCATTGTCTTGAGGCTCCACTGTATTTGTCAATTGTTTCCTTCAATACTCTAGCTTCTTTGAGTGTTGGTTCGTGTATTAAAAGGTGTCAATAGCGAATTGTAAATAAGATATTGGATAAATGCCATTTGCCACTTTAATCCCTTTCCATACTCCTTCCCTTCGTTTCTTTGAGATCAATCTCCTCAAATCTTCAACCATGATGATGAAGAGAAAAGGATATATTGGTTCACCCTGTTTAATTCTATTATTAGATTCAAAAAATCTTTGACGACTTCCATTAACTAGAATGGAGAACCTGAGGGGTTGAAATACAACTATCAATCCAAGCAATCCAATCCTTACAAAAACCAATTTTTTTTAAAACCTTAAGAAAAAATTGTCTATTTACCTCATCATAAGCCTTCCTTATATCTAATTTAACCATCATTCTATCTGTTTTTGCAACTCTTATTGAATGGATAGCTTCATGAACTACAATGACACCTTCATAGATAGATCAATTAGGAGAAAAACCACTCTTCTCATTGGAGATTACAAACTCCAGGACACATTTTAACCTGTTAGCAATTACCTTAGAGATTATTTTATAAACTGTTACATAGAGAGATGGGTCTGAAATCATTAAACACACTGATCTCCGCCTTTTTTGGAATGAGATTGATAAATGTATTTTTTTTGATAGGTGATAATATATTTTATTGATATTTGAAAAAGTTTTACATTTCGAGTCACTTGAGATGGCAGATCAAGCTTTGTCTACCGATATACTTCTATTTCTGCAACCTGTCCACTAATATGCCCCTTGGGCCTACATTTCATACATCAGATTTAAAAAACACTCCTATTTCAGCATTCCTCCACCTATATTTGTTACTATCTATGTATTTATATCACACTTGCTGCCAATTCGTATTGCAAATAATAATAATGCCCTTGAACAAAACTGGGCAAACCAGAACATTACAATAGACAAAATAACAAAACACAGACCATTCACTGGCGCCATTTTTGCATCATTTCATCCTTTGAAAGATTGGGAATGAAGGTTCCGCCAGGAGTGTCCACCTTGCTAGTCTTCCTCTCCTTCACTTGCTTCACAATGCCTTTAGCCCCATCTGGTTGCAACTTCACAATGGATTTCTGTGGTGTCGACTTCCTCTTCCTTTGCCTTTCCCTCTCAATCAACTCCATCTCAACTTCCGCATCCTGGACATACAACAATAATTCTTCCCAACCCACCCTCGCAGTGTCAATCTAACGTTCCTTCAGCTTAGACGAGCTCCAAATAGTGAATTGTTGAAATTCACTAGACTCCCCCTCAATGACCCTGATGGAGCCCAAATTTCAGGAAATTGAGGACTCCATTTCTTACCCATTTTTATATCAATTTTATCTCTTAATCATTAACGTGTTAACATATTTTTTGAGATTAGTTTTTCTTCTCATAACTATTTTCAGGAACTTGCAGCAGAAATTAAATCCTTGGAGTTCAATGTTTTCTTTTCAATCTTTCATTTGATATCCCTGTCCTGAAGATTGTGGAAGCAAAATTTATCAGAGTTGTCTTCATTGTTGGAAACTAAATTTATTCTGGAATGGAATTTCAATCAAGATAAAATCAGAGGAAAACTGAAGAGACAGATAATTCGGAAGCCTTTGATCAAATCATACTTTGCAACAGACTTTTTATCTCAGAAGTAATTGCAAAGAGGATAATACTGTTGGCAAAATCATCTTTCCAATATCGTCAGTATTTGAGAAAGAGCGTCATATAACATCACTTTGGAGCAAGCAGTATAGATGACAGTGTTTTGGTTTTGAGAGAATATCTGTGTATCATCGAAATATAGCAAGATTTTTGTCAGATATTAAAGTTGGAAATGTGTTTAATAAACATGCATAATGCAGAAATACCAACAGGCTCTTGGTGAATTCTTAATTCCCAGACCTTCTATTCCAAAATGGTGTCGATGGGCATACTGGATTTCCCCTTTCTCCTATGCAGAGACTGCAATTGCAGTCAAAGAATCTCTTTCTCCACGATGGGAAAAGTTGTGGTCAAAGAATCTCTTTCTCCACGATGGGAAAAGTTGTCTTTCCAAAACACAAGCCTTGGAGTACATATCCTGGAAAGTCATGCACTTTTTCATGAGGATTACTTTTATCGGATAGGCATTGGAAGTTTGATTGGATTTACAGTATTATTCAATTTTGCATACCCCATTGCTTTAACATATTTAAACCCCATTGGCCAGTCACAAACTGTAATCTCTCGAGAAGAGCTTGCCCAGATCCAAAATAGCCAAGAAGATGTTACTAATGGATCAGGTCCAGTGTCTCAGACTGAATACAGAAGTACAACTGAAGTGCACATTGACTATACAGCCTGGGCATTTGATGATAGCAGAAAATTCTATAAAGGTTCTGATTCTGCCAGGTTCATAGATGCAAAATGTGGAATGATATTACCTTTCCAGCCTTTAGCAATCATTTTCCAAGATATCCAGTATTTTGTTGACATGCCCGTGGAAATGAAACGAAAGGGCGTGACACTCTTAGAAAAGATGTTTCCGAATGCCATTTCACTGTACAACGATAATTTAAGGTGCAATATAATTGTGCTGTGCAAAAGAACATATGGCTTCAAATATATCAAGATATTCAATGAAATACTCATGCCAGGGAGTCATAGAGTATGGCTATCTTCATGAAGTTATGATAGTCAGATAGTTTTATTAATATGGCAACCCGGAACAACAATTTCTTTATGATTATCGTGCAAGGAAGTCAAGGACGATGCTCCTGATTAAATTCAAAAGAGTAAAAACCAAAACATGATCGAACATTGATTGGAATTAAGTCAAATGTCTAATATCACTTTGTATTTTTACTGCAGGTCTGAAGATGTGCGTGTAAGGTGAAGATTTATCGAGAGTGGAGGAGCCTGAGCATCGGTTGCTGAGGAGTTTTAAAGAAAAGGCACAGAATTATATACACGGAAGCAAGTGAGCCGCATTACTTTACAAAAATGAGGATGGCACTAATATATTTCATGTATTTGACATGTCTGTTCCCGAATGGATGGTGGTTGATTCCCGTTTGGATTAATGTGTTCGGTTGAAGACTCCCAGATTCAGTTTTAATCCACGGAGTGTTAAGTTCAATAATCATTCATTAATACCGAGTTACATAATGAATTCGACGGTATATGAAGAGGCGTGACCTTTTAGAAGATTCTATCTTCCACCTGTTGCCCGCGCATAATCAGATGCGATATGTTAAGTTTGGAATGTGTTGACGATTAGTAAACATATCATTTGATTGATGAAGCGGTGTGTCCTTTTGTAAACACAACCGCATGACTTTTTTATTTTCTATAAATATAGAGAATATATGAATACAGCGGGAGAAAAGGATACAGCCGAAAACTAAGAAAGAGGTCTACAAGATATGACATATGATATTTTTATTTTTAGCCAAGATATAAATTTTGAACAAAGCTTGTAAATTTGTTTGAGAGGCAACATATATTTTCCTGAGCGTTGATACAGATTGATTGGGTTGATCATCTCAGGAGCGTCCCCGATTTAATTTTGTTTTCAAGCGTAATTTGTAAGAAAATTTTAATTTATTGGTGCAGACTAGAGCTTTTAAATTTATTTATTTTTAATTGTGTCCTTTATTAATATTTTAATAATTTCTATAAATATTTTATTTTTCAGATAAGTGGATTAGATTAATATTGCATTTTAAAATTAATAAACGTAAATATTGTGACATATTTAATTGTTCTTTTATTTACGTCTGGTTTGTCTCCGTACAAGAGTTAAAGCGCATCCTAGATTATTTTAAAATTGCATTAACATATTAATCTGTCGCATTTGAATTACTATTTTATTTATAGTTTAAATTTATTAAAAGATTTTAAAGTTGTACGTTCAATTTTGAATATAGACTCTGTTTGCCCAATTAAGTTAGACATTGGTCTTCATTTGTTGCTATAAAGTCGTTATTTATATGTTGGCAATTGTTTATATTTTGCTGTTAATAAAAATATTATATTCATTCATAATTTCGCATTTATTTTAAATTATCCATATAATTATATAATTGTTTATCTTTTGCAAATATAGAACTTGAAGCATTATATACTCGTTCAGATTGACGTTGTTTTACTGGTTTAATATCGTTGTGCAAAGTTGAAAGTTTCCTTTCATTTTGCTATTAAGGATCCTTTCATTGCGTTATATAGTTATATTATTATGCTATAAAAATCTTGGGTTTGAGTGTGTCGATTCAGGAGTAGGTGCACCCGCCTTGGCCTTGTAGAGCCAGAAGTGCTGGGAACCGGGATAGTATCACTTGGTTCCGTCAAGTTGGCCACAACCATTTGGATATTCGATAATCGAGTTGACAAGACTCGAAGAATTCCAATCCGTCGGTTTTGGGAACCAACAGACCCGCCATGGGTCCTCCCCTATTCTTTGCCTGACCTGTGGCTTTGCACCTTCCACAGTCAGAATTGTTCCACCCGCCCATTGAGGCTTAACACACATTCTCATTACTTTCAGAGCCTCCTCGGGACTGTCGAGTTGGAATGCCCATGCCAGAAAGAGCGAAGAAATATCCAATTTAGTTCTTGGCCTTAAATCGGTCTTCATATATTCTTCGCCAAACAACTTCCATGTACAACCCCAAAATCTAGCATCATCAAACTTGAAGATTCCATGCAGCCTTTTAACTATGATTTCCCCTCGAAATGTTGACAATTGATTGGGAGAGTTCAGAGAAAATTTGGCTTCCATGCTTGACGCTCAACACCTACACTCCAAATTGGCAGTCGCAATCAAAAAATGCCCTTTTCTCTATTCAAATGTCATAAAAAGGCATGGAACAATCTAGAATCCGCTAGATTAATCTCTACACTCATGACAAGGGGATGCTGATGCAATGAAAGCGTCATCGTTAAAAGTTGAACACCAACATACAAAATGTATGAGTTCTTTCCCTTACAAATTTAATAATTAATTTCCTCTAATGAACTCAAATGGCCCCACAATACCATATGAAGTCCATCCTAACAAAGACAATCCGGATGCTTGGAGCATCATCCCAACACCTATAAAGATGCAAAAAATTGGATATTTCTATAGTCTTCTATTAATTCACACCCCTCCAGTTCTGACAATTGCACACCCACATTAGAAAGTTTATTTGTTACCTCATTTGCCTCCCGTAGAACATGCACAACTTTAAACTCTTCAAAGGTCTGTAACAAATTCTTAATTCTTTGAATATGTTTGTTTAGATACCATGTATCTAGTTCCCCTTTTATAACACCATTGATTATTATCTAGGAATCACCTTCCAGGTGAAGTTTTCTCACTCCCAATTTCTTTGCCATCAATATTGCATTCACTGTAGCAAGACATTCAGCTTCATTATTCGTTCCTCTCGGGAGCCTCTTTGCTCCTATCATTTGAATATTACCCCCCTCATCCCTTGCCACATATCCAGCACCCGATGGGCCCAAGTTGCCCTTTGAGGCACCGTCAAAGTTAATCTTAATCCACCCCAAATCTGGAGGTCTCCAAACTTCCTTATGGTCCCTACCAACATGAGGTTGAGTCCTCAAAGGCCCATTAACAGGCGAGATTGATAAATGTATTATTAAAATCTTTTAATACAAAACCACCTTTCCTAGACTCCACAACATCTAATAAATCATCAGCAAAAATATCCCACAACTTTTGAAAAAAGGTTGTGGGAAAGCCATCAGGCCCTGGGGCTTTAATCAAGCTCTCCCCCCCTCCCCCCTCCCCCCTCCAAAGAAAAAAATTAAACAAAGCACATCCAACTTCCTCCATAGATACTTCTCATATTAACAACCTATTTTGAGCCTCCAAAATACATCGGGGGGAATAACATTCAAAATATCCCGATCTTGGGATGTATCTACAGAGGCACCAGAAAAAATATCAGAAAAATGTCTAACAACCTCCAAATTGATTTTCTTAATATCCTTTATAATATTGCCACTTGCATCTTTAATTTAGACCTTGTTGCATGCTCTTCTGATTTTCACTGAATTGTGGAAAAGTTTCATATTTCGATCACCTTCCTTGAACCGGGTTTCCTGAGATTTCTGATGCCAAAAAACTTCCTCCCTTTGCAAAACTTCAGAGTACATCTTATTTAAAGTCTTTTTCTTGATGAAATCTTCATCAGACATCCCATCTTCTATGACTTTCGCTTGTAATGAATTCAGTTCACCTTCCAAATTGAGTTTTCTTTAAAGATATATTTAAAGGATTCTCTATATACCATCTTTTCAATTGCTCTTTAATATATTGCAATTTTTTGAAAAAATTGGAAGCTTTATTACCTGTTCTAAAGGGAGCTGTAATGTCCTCAACCCAAAATATAATATTACTCTCAAATCTAGAAAATAGATTCCCAAATATTATACAAAACTACACCAAAAACACCCAAACTAGTTAGCTATTCTTGCATAGAAAGGGCTAAATTAAAATGGACCTTTATAGAACATCACCAAACATGATTTTTATGATATGTGCATCCTGTAATCAGGTCTGAAACTGATCTGTTACAGCAGCAACATTAATATATTCGAACTCCAGGTCATAAGAAAAACTCACGAAAACTATTACTGCCAAATACCACCAATGTCATTGTAACACCACAAATTGATGTTGTTTGATTTCCAGTTGGAAAATACATAGACTATGATCTGATACAAGATTAATAACAACAGAAAACCCCTCAAAACACATCTAGAATTACTGCAACTGTATTAATGAAGCCCTGAACACGCGATAGGAAACTGTTGAAACTGCTGAAATCTTGAAGCTTGAATGCAACCTTTGGATGAAATTGCTCTATGTGAACAATGGGGCTTCGTCCACTATCCACCGAAAACTCATGGATTTCCGTCCACAAGCCTTCAGTCTCCAATGGGTTTTCGTCCACTGAAGAATTTTGTAGAACATGAAATTCATACAATGAGATATTGAGAAGTAAAAATGGCATAATCTCCTTTTCCCAAACATTCTTTGTATTTATCTTGTCCTTGTCCAATTTGGTGGGAAAATCATTAATTAGAAATATTACAAATTGCTACTCCACCCTTTCCAAATCTGCACTTGGTGGGAAAATCATTATTAGAAGTATTTTAATTTCCCAATCCACTCTTGCTTTCCAATTTGTGCTTGGTGGAAAAATCATAAATTAGAAATATTTCAATTTCCCACTCTACTCTTGGTGGGAAAGTTGTAATTAGAAATATTTCAAATTTCCCCTTATGGCACATAATCCAACTCCCCACTAAGTGTTACCAAATATTTAATTTAATATTTGATTGTCTTTTTGATATTGACAATATTTTGACATTCATAAATATTAAATTAATTATTCCCCTTAATCTTTTTTTTTGATCAGTAATAATAGTTTTTTTTTTATTAATTATCGAAAAGATCACATAATCAGTTTGCAAGAGAATGATTGTTCATGACTTACCTTCACCAAAATCAGACCTGACACCTTTCCCCGACAGTACATCAGCCAAAACGCACCTACTGAAGCGAGTGCTTGTGCTACCCATTCAAAATTGGAAAATTTACACTCCAATAAAGATGATTTCACCAATTTGATAGATTAACCTATCTTACTTCAACAAGAGGCAAGCTAAACTCAGACATACATTTAGAAACATAAAAAAAGGCACAGTTATTGTCACTATAAGTAGGTGCCCTCTGTGAGGTTGATGTGGTAGAGTTGTAGTAGCTCAAAGTCACTTCTCCCCATCCGCAGCTGAAATCATGCTTCATGCGCCATTCCCACCTCACGCCTCTTTCTCTTTGAGTGTCTCCTCAGCACGTCAGGTTCCACTAACCCTGCTTTGGCCTTGGCCTCCTCCAATTGCGCGTCTACCTCCATGAGCTCTATGAATAACTTCAAAGCCTCCCATCCTTGGCTAGCCTCTTCTGTTCTTTCTTCTTTGAGCTCATGGAGGTCCCCAAATGAAAGGGATGTATCCGCTGCTAGCTTTGTCCTCCGGGTTCGCAATGTCTTCACTCATTCATTCCTTTCCCAGGCACTGCCCATTCGAGGATCGAGTCTAAACCCACTAGGAATTTCTTTGGCACAATTGCCTCCATCACCCGTTTCACTGTCGCTTGTGAATCCCTAATTCCAGACCCCACACCATGATCATGGAATAGACATCCATGTTTGTGCGATGCCGGTGTCTGATATGATAAAAAATCTCCCCAAGGATCAACTCTGTACACTGCACAAGCCTCTCATCTTTGTAAAGGAAAAGACCTTCCAGTCTTTTCTTGCTCACGGGGCCATAAAAAGGGTTTTGCTGCTTCTCCGCCCTCAAAGTGAATGTGGTCTCCATGAATTCCTCTTCTAGCATCAACCCCCCTGCACGACCACCAAGACCTCTACAACTTCTTTGCTCCGCCGGCAATGATGAATTAACAATCTACTTGAAGTGTTTTTTAAGAGCCAAATCCATCAAAAAATTCCCAAAATAAATTCATTTCACCAGCCTATCTACCACCTTTTGGTTTTTAGAAAACGCAACCAGTACGTTAAAACCAATACATTCTGCTGCCTTATTAATGCACCAACCCACTTGATCTTTTGAAATTAATCGGAAATCTTCAATCCTCATTTCACCTATACTTTCAAAGGATAACGCCCAATTTGATAATTTATCCGTCTCCTTATTTCCTAATCGCCTTACATGAGTTAATTTAAAATCTTCCAACAAAGTTAAATCTTCTTGGTTAAATCATTGAATTTTTGAAGGTGCCATGCATCCATCTTTCCTTTCATAATTGCCTAAATAATAATAAGTGAATCCCCCTCTACATGTAATTTTGTAGCTCCCATCATCTTTGCCACTTTTATAGCTGTTAGGGCCACTAAGGCCTCTGCTACATTATTAGTACCCTCATCTAGTTCCCCCCCCCCCCCCCAATTGCCATGGTGTTGCCATTCCAGTCTCGAATGATAAATACTGCTCCAGATGGACCTGGATTACCTTTTGATGCCCCATCGAAGTTTACTTTCCACCATCCCTCCTTTAGCTTTTCCCATTCAATCACCTCCAGATTCAACCGTAAAACAGATCTTGACCCTGAGTGAGCTCAAAAAACTTGAAATTGTGAATATTTTTTTCTTTTCTACTGTGTCTGGTTTAGCACATACCTACGTGTCTCTTGTATGGTCTTTGCTTCACATGTTTTGGCCCCATTGGTCAATTCTTGTATAATGTTGGTAGGGATTGTCCCACATCTTGATCATGCATACTGTCTATGACAAATATTATTCATCTTAGCATCGTTGTTTTCGTCATCAAAATTATCTGGTTGTTGTCTTTGAGTTTGGCAAACAATCTGCACTTGCATTTCTTCTGTTTTTTATGTTTATGCTTGTTAAAAAGAATGGGTTATTAATAAACCTTCATAAGTTTTAAAGCAACATAGTAAACAATTGATCATGTGCATTAATCTACCCTGCTTTTACAATCTTTATAGCATCTCTACATTTTTGTGAGGGCAACTTGAATGAACTTTTGTTGTATTAGAATCTGCCACATTTCATGTTAATGTTATGGTAGCTGCAGAAGATATCATTCATACTTGTGATTGATTATTCAGCGTTCTTAAGTTCTCTGAGTATATTTGCTTATTGAACTGTATTTTGTTCAATCATCTGTTCTGATGACTCTCTACATCTTTATGTTTCTCTATGATGTCTCATTGGCAGCTGCTTTACTATTTCTGCTCAGGCGTATTGTGATTGCATAATCTTTTCTGATTCATCGTGTTGATCACTGTGAATTTACTTATTGGTATTCAGCCTTTCTCTAACCATCTCTGCTAAGAATGTTGTATTGACTTGCAACGTCCCTCGTGTTCAAGTGAGATCTTTGACTTTGTAGTAATGTCTAGACTTTGTAACATTGATTCATCTATCATCACCGCCCAGCTAGAGATGTTGCATGGCTTCCCATTCAATGGTCAAACTGTTCTCTTGTGAACCGTTTTTCTCTTATATATTATTCCTTGATGTGTACACCTTCACCGCTGAGAAATGATGACATGGCACCGTGAGTGAGATGGCTTAGCATCGTGGACTTGCTTCGTGGTGTATATCAACATTTCATGACTTATGATTACTATCAATGCATTGATTTGTATCGGTTATGTTTATTTGCTATGGATTATTGAAGGCTTCACCATAATAAAAGATGCATGTCTGTTGGATATGAAATGACACTTATGTAACTGCCGTTGAGTGCTCTCTGTCTTCCAGCGGTGACTATTTGGCTACCATCCGTTTTAGCTCTCCTGGACGGTGTTGAATAAGGGCAGAGTTTAGAGATTGCGTGAACAATTCAAGAAAGCAGATGTAACATTATTTGTGGCTGTGTGAGCTATTATCGTGCCCGCTACTGGCATCACAATATCTGTTGTTTTACCTCATCTGCTTCAGGCATTTTTTGGTGTACAATCAGTTTATGATCTTGTTGTATGTCAATAATCTCATGTCCGTGTGATATATATGGTTGCTATACATATATTTTATATGCAGAGCAGGTGTTGCTAAATCTGTGAAAAGTCATACTTCTGTAAATTGTTAAAAGTTAACAATCTCTGATTATGCTTGTGAAGCATTGTATTCATTTTAAGCTTTCAGTAAAGTATCTATTTTGGTGTGGCTGGGTTTTTGCCTCGAGTAGGAGGGTTTTCCCAGGGTATCTCAGGTGTTTTCATGTGTCTTGTTTTATCTGTTCTTCGTTGTATGCTATTCTGTCTCCTAAAACTTAACGTTTCATACCAGCTTTTTTCATTAATCTTGAATAAAATATATACATTTTATATTTCTTGAGGTCAACCATGATAAATGGCAGCGATTAACCTTGAAAGGAGGTGCCCCTGCCAAATGAAGGGGTGTGTCTCCTCATTAAGAGATATAAGAGGGAGAAGAAAGGCTTTGGGAGAGGGCATCAATTAAGAGTAGAAAAGATTCTGAATTCTGAATTGAACCCAGAACGAAGCAAGTAAGATCAAACCTGATTTACAGTGATCACACTTAGACATAGATTAAGAGTTAATCAGGTAAAAGAAATGATTTATGTTGAAGAGCAGCAATGGACATTTAAGGAACAATGATTATCTTTACAAGGCAGTGATAGAGGATTTAGAAGGGCAGCGACCAAGGAATTATAAGAGATTCAAATGGAACATTGAAGACAAGTATAATATGGAGCAACAATTTGGGGAGCAGAGAATATAGTTGAGGAGCAGTGATAATTGATGAGTAGTGTTTTAAGGCAGCGATTAAAGTTTACAAAAAGAGATTATGTTTGAACACATTGTTTATATTAAAGGCAGCAGCCTTAGTAAAAAGAGGAAAGTTTAAGAGCAGCAATCATCTCTATACTTTGTCATGTCCTCTTTTAAAAGGTTGTCTTCTTTCCAAGGGATATCTCTCTTCATGAAGGGATGAAGATATAAAATGAAATAAGGAACATGTGGGGATAAAAAGGAGAACATATGGATTAAGCAGCAGAACCTGTAAGAGCAGATCGACCTCTAGTATATGTATATAAGCAATCAGATCAGTAAATCATTGTTTATTGCAGGCTGTAGCATTACTATTCCATTGTGATTTCCAATCTACCATTAGGTTTGGAAAGGAGTACAATGAGGGAGAAACTGTTATGAGGTCCTCTTCAAAGTACATCACCTTATGGTGGAGATGGATAGCCCCATGGGGCCAAGGAGGGTGCAAGAAGTGCCCCGTCCTTGGGCTTGGAAGGGAAGGATGGTATGGACACTCTATTGTGACTTGCCCACCAACCTCAACAATGGTGACTATGGGAGTGGATTTGCTGGGATCTCAATTGTAGACGGTGAATAAGATGGCACGAGCAGGGAGAGCAGATACAAGTGTCTTCACTAGGTACACCACCTCATGAAGGATGGATGGCGGAAGGCCACATGGGGCCAAGAGGGATGGTATATGTGCTCTTTTCCTAGGGTAAAGTCCCTTCAGGCACCCTACCGTGTTCCCTTATTCGAGCTGTTATGATTGAACTTTAATAATAAATTATAGATATTATGTTATTAACTCAAACCCTTACCTTGGTTGATCATTTTGTTAAGGAACTCTAATCACATGGAGGATGAGGGTGGTTTTGGAAGAGGGGAACAGCTATGGATTCCTCACTAGGTACACCACCTTGTATGGATGGCAAAGGGCCACATGAGGCCAAGAGGGGCCTAAGGTAGAGGGTTGTTTAAGGCACCCAAATATCCCTCTTATCCTATCTCTCCTACAGTTGAATTCCATCAATAAATTAAATATATTTTTATGATTAAATTAATTTTCCTACCCCTAGTAGGAAAGATCTATGCTTTTAATGTCTGTAGTAAGGAATATCTATTTTGTGGATTATGTTTCAATGATTTCCTAACATGTTGCAGGATCTCAACTAGATACATGGATATTACTAATTCTATTCTATTCCTTGCTCTATTTGGAATTTGTGGCAAAAACTAGGGCATTTAGAAAAGGGAACATTACAAAGGTTTTGAATTTAAGTGAATTGAATTCAGAAGTTTGTTGGTAGAAATTATTGTGTATATTTTGTATTGGCAGTAATAGTTCTTGCCGTTACTATTTTGTTTGACATTTAGTACACCTGTTTCAAATGATGTATAAGGTTTCTCAATAACTTATTGTAGTTTGTTTAAATGTTGTAGGGTTCAGACTTTGTATCGCAAGCTGTAGAGTTGGCAACAGGAGAGCTCCTAGCCATTGCAGTTCCCGGACAAGGTTTATAGTCAGTCATTCATTATTTACAGTTTTTGCTAAAACTGTTTGTAGTTTTTCCTAATATTTAATTTTTTCTTCAAGTGACCAATGTGGAGCTAAATCGTGCCAAAAACTCCACTAAATCGGCAGTTTTGATGAACTTGGAGTCAAGGGTATGCTGTTGAACAAATTATGATTTATTCATTTAAAATTTGAATAGAAAGTGGTTGATTTGTGTTTGCTAATGTAGTAAGCAAGTTATATTTGCAGATGGTTGTAATGGAGGATATTGGGAGACAAATCTTGACCTATGGGCAAAGGTATGGTTCACAATATGTGGTAAATCTATTATTGTGATTGTGTGCAATCAATTTTACTTAACTTTTCATATCTCAAAGATATATGCTAAATTTTGTTGTTATAACCTAGAGTTTGTTGTGAAGTGTTAGTTGCGATTCAAACTTACCAAAATGAGAACTGCTTAGAAGTTGTAATTTCTTGAATATCCGGACAGCAAAATAAAAAATTGTCTATATCACTGTGAAGCTCTTGAAATTCTGTCCCTATTCAGAAAATTTCCTTGCAAAAAGGAGCTTGTATGATTGAGAATGGAGTCTGCAAAGATCAGGTGCTGAAACCAAAATGCAAAAGGAGTAGGGGGCTGGTTAGGGGATAACATCTATTGACATCAATAATCACTTGGACCGAGTATTCATAGGTTGACATATTATGTTTTTTGGTGTCAAAACTGCTAACAAAATTCTGATAACTTCATGCTGTGTGCGGAGACCACTATTTGGTTGTCGAAAACTATGACAATTTGTGGAAGGTTGTTTACTGGGCTCTAGGTGATTTCCTGGCATGGGCTATTTAATGCGGGAATACATCTTTGCATGTTTTTCAGTCAGTGCTAGTAGCTGACAATGTGATCATACTAGGAGATGAGCCACATGGCAGCTTGCTTGGCAGGTGATTATCTTGTGGCAATCATAGAGACAGTACACTATGTGGTAGGGTATGACTCACAGGTAGATTAAAGATCAAAAGCAACATATTTTTTACTAGTAGATAAAATCGGTGCCTGACTGCATTGACACCTTCATATACAAAGAATGTGCTGATACGATTTTGTGACTATTTTGTTGTACAAATAATTGTACAGTTGGGGTTGTAAAATCTTTCAAGGATTGCAGCAAAAATGTACAAAATTGATAGATGATTGTTATGTTCTTGGGCCTTTTGGATGCGATGGCAGAATCATAGTTGACCCAAAATGCTCTGAGAAATTAGATGCCTTTTAGATTTGATAGGCATTTCCCAACTTCAGACCCTTGTAGATTTGGTCTCCAATGCCTAGTTTGTACAAAATACAAAGAAAAAGTGACTTTCTTGGATCTCTTGAACTCAATGGTGAGTTCATATTTACTTTTGAATCTCCCAAAGCAACCTGCAATATAAAGACACAAAGAACCCTTTTCTTATTTTATCATCATTTGATGCAAGAGAAGAGCTGTTAAAGTTTTAGACCAGAAAGTAAAATAAGAAGCAAAACAAAATAAATGAACAATAAGACACAAATAATTATCTTGGGAAAACCCTCCAACTTGAGGGGAAAAACCCAGCCACACAATAATATCGCTTTATTGAATAATAATAAGAGTCTGAAATACAATTCCCCCAAACTCGGCTCAAACTGAAGCAATGATCGACACACTATGCAATATCATCAAGACGTATAAAAATGCTTGTCTCGACCCTTCATCGTCTTGATAATGAAGGGTCAGGTAGTTACAACAAAGAATGACCTTTCAGATTTACAAATGAAATGAAGAGACACCCACGAAAAGATAACTCCCGACGCTTTAACAAAGATAACTCCCCACGATAAGAGACCCTTCATCGTCTTGATAATGAAGGGTCAGGTAGTTACAACAAAGAATGACCTTTCAGATTTACAAATGAAATGAAGAGACACCCACGAAAAGATAACTCCCGACGCTTTAACATCAACACTCCCTCTTAGCTAAGGAGATATCTTTTCAGATATCCATGTCATGGAATCTCTCAACATGACACCCACAATGGCTACACCCATGTGTGGAAGGAAGCATATACACAAGTGCCCATCAGGGAACCACTCAACGTGATGTCGTCATGGAATCTCTCAAATTTCTCCCTCTCAGAGAAAAAAGCATTACAAGGACTTTCACCTCAAATTTCTCCCTTGGAGAACAATGCATTACAAGGGCTTTCAACTCAAATTTCTTCTTCTCAGAGACAAATGCATTACAAGGGCTTTCACCTCAAATGTCTCCCTCTCAGAGAAAAATGCATTACAAGGGCTTTCACCTCAAATTTCTCCCTCTCAGAGAAAAATGCATTTTAACTATAATAAGAGCAACGTAGCAGACTCAAATGATACATCAAACTCCCTCTGAATGTTAGAGGTATCATCAAGAGATATGTCCATATCCCGAGGAGCCTCTTGTTCCTTAGGGTGCTTCCTAGTAGTCTCCACGAAATTCTTTAGTGAATACTATAATGCATAGATCAAAATATCGTAGACTTATCGCAGATAAGTGAACTTATTGCGATAAGTTCTGGCTCGCAATAAATTGTGTCAAGTTATTGCAGGAACTTATCATAGAGAAAGGTGGTGTTAAGTTTGCAATTTATCGCGATAATTTAAAAACCTATCGCCCGCACGCCCAAAAATAGACTGTGACGGCCCAACAAAGAGCAAAATTGATTTTTTTGTTTGCAAGAGCTGATTTGGAGAGGAGAGAAAGGGTTTGGAGGAGAAAGGTCATTTGCAACATTCTAGAGCGATTTCTTGTACTTGACATTTGCAGCATTCTAGAGCTAATATTCTACTTGACACTTGACACTTGTATTTGCTTTTAGTTTTACAAAGACAATTTTCTATTTTTAGTTTGCTTTAGAGTTTAGATTATCAGACTATGGCTATGAGCCATCAACATTCCACATGAGGATGCAATTTTGTATCCTATTTGCATTTATATATATCCAGATCAGCTTTGGTTTCTTTACTCATTTATTGACTCATTAGATGCATCTCCTTATTGAATTTGCAAAAAAAAAAAAGCATTTCTAATTAAATTTAAGCAATTTTTCAAGTTCCCGATATTTTCTTGAAAAGCTCCTGACTTATCTTCGATATTTGCCGATAACTTTTCTTTTGCCTTTGGCGATAAGTTGCCGATAATGATATTTTGAACTATGCTATAATGCCTGCAAATGCAATTGCAGTCTCAGGAAGAACAAATCATCACCCCCGCCTATACTATAAAACACTAGTTACAATTAGGGAGCCACAAATATTTCCAATAGAAGTAAGGGCATTCCATATGCCCATTACTAAACCCCTCTTTCGTTTTTCCAAACCAATTTCTAACAACTGCAACAACCTAAGGCCATCTAGTGTTATGAAATAACCCTAGTTCACTTTCTCTAAACATGGGATTTCTTGGTGAGCATGAAATCGGGACATAGATCATGAACAACGCTTTTGCTCTTGAGATCCCAACTCTTGAGGTATTGCTGCGTAGCGGTGCAGAGTCAATATTTATTGGAGCTAAAGCAAAGGGCGTAGATGATGTCTCCTGCAACGAGTGAATAAAGCCTCTTGCCCTCGGCAAGATCCTAGAGCAAAGTAACCCCATCCTACGCACCGCTGGTGTAGAGTGACACATCAAGTGAAACAACAACAGAGATAACATATCCCCTATGGCCTGCAAGCATGTTCTTGAGCTTGCACAAGACACTCTTCCCTTCACGGACACGAAAACAATAAACTGAATCTAATATACACGATAATAACAAATAATTCCTAGTAAGATTTTCCATCTTGCTAATAGTATTCACTCTAATATCACCAACGCTCTGCAACAACATTAAAAAATCGTGACCAAAAGATTACATGCCGTAAAAGAAACAAAAGGCCCGATGCAAAAGGAAAAGCTCGTCAATTACTAGGCGGTGACGATTCATTGTCTATACTGCCTCAAACAGCCACGAAATGACTCTCTAGATGATGTCAAACAGATACAGACATGAGACTCTTTGAATTCCAAATGCTACACAAAAATAAAATCCTTCAATTTTGAATATCGACATGAATGAAAGACACTTAGCAATTTGATTATCGTTACAAGGAGTGGAAAAACTTCCACTGTCCAACTCTTTGCATGCTATGCCATGACCTTTCAAAAGAAATGGTGATGATTCCACTTCGAAACATGTCCAACTCTTCATTTGCATTCCCGCGAGGGATAGAATCGACAACCAAACAACAAGAAGCTTTTCGAAAAAAAATTAATGCCGTCACACAAAATGAAGGTCATCATTTGAATGCATGGAAGGTGAGCTAGAGCATTGTGACTCATCAAATAGATTAACGACTCAATGAATAAAACTCTCCGGATAAAATAAGACTCTTCGCAGTCTAAGATAGTCAACCATAAGGAAGAAATTGACGATGACAACAACAGAGAATATGCACCGCATTTACATAGAAAACATAACAAGGATCGCCAACTGTATGCTGAAGTATTCATCTTTGGGAAGGAAAATCTCTCCTGCAGCTACAATCTTCCACAATTCCAATCGAATCTTCCCCTCTGTATCCTCTTGCGAGCATTTATATTAAAAAAATATGGGTCTCTCTGCAATGAAATGAAGTTGTCAAAGTATGCGATTCCTATGCATAGTTCCATCATCTAAGATTGATCTCTCATTGTCTCCGTGTTATCGTGTTCAAATTTCAAAGAGAATAGGATTTTTCCAGTGCTAAATCTCCCTTCGTTCTTCTCCTAGCAACAATGATATCTATCGATATGGATTCCTCATATAAAATTCCACTAGTATCCTCTGAGATGACTCTGTGGTGGCCTTTCCAAGGAGCTTCTAGAAATAACAAGGCGACCTTCCTCTGCCACTCAACTATAGGCCTTTAGAGCCCCAACCATTGCATTACCTGTTAAATCACAAATTTAAACACATGAAAACTTAGAATTCAAATCCAATTTCATTTCTATTTTGCTTTTGCTTAAACCCGCTCTGATACCATGTTAAAGTTTTAGACTAGAAATAGAAAAGCAAAATAAATGAACAATAAGAAATATAATTAAGTAGCAAAGCAAAATAAATGAACAATAAGACACAAATAATTATCTTGGGAAAACCCTCCAACTGGAGAGGAAAAACCCGGCCACACAATAAATATCGCTTTATTGAATAATAATAAGAGTTTGAATTATAATTCCCCCAAACTCAGGGCTCAAATTGAAGCAATTATCGACACACTATGAATACCATCAAGATGTATAAAAATGCTTATCTTGACCCTTCATTGTCTTGATTATGAAGGGTCAAGTAGTTACAACAAAGAATGACCTTTTGGATTACAAATGAAATGAAGAGACACCCACGAAAAGATAACTCGCGATGCTAAAACATCAACAAGAGCATACTCAAATTTTCAAGAAAATACACGATTTGCAACTTCGAGCTTTCAAAAATAGTTACAAGAAGCAATCACACAAGCTTTGGTACCATGCAAGAGTTGGTATAGAATGTTCTGGACCATGCAAGATTTGACTATGGAGATAGCAACCTAAGATTTATGAATTTCAATGAAAGCATAAAAAGACCAAACATTAGATAATAATTCTATTCAATCAAATAAACCAAATGCGTAATATATTTACATGAATATGATTGGTTTTAGATTACGATAACTCCTTGGTTATATAGTCCGAGGTGTGACATGACAACATAAGATTACGATGTGTATAAATCTTATGACTTGAGACATAAAGGGATAAATACCTTAGTTGCTAGATTCGCCCTAGCAGGCTTGGATCTGGGTCCGGATTCGCGTCGGATCCGGGACGGATCCGGGCAGGGTCTGTGCAAAACCCTGTGGATCTGTTCGGATCCGCAGCTCGCGGATCCGGACGGATCCACAGGGTTTTGCACGGACCTTGCCCGGATCTGTCACGGACCCGGGAGGATCCGGGCGGATCCTTGAGGATTCACGCGGATGGACCCGGGAGGATCCGGGCGGATCCATGAGGATCTCACGCGGATCCACGTGAATCCTCAAGGACCCGCGACAGTTGGAGTTTAAAAAGTCAAACAATGACTTTAAAAAAGCATTTTTATATTGTTTTTTTTGCTTCTAACCCTAAAACGACCCCTTTTATGAGTCTCCAAACATATTTTATTTCTCATTGTGCTCTCTATTATTCTCTCTCATTTTGCTCTCTCATTCATGCAAGCTTGAAGTGAGGTGATTGAATTCGAAGGAGCTCGATTGTGGAGTGGCAAACACCTTCCAAGAAGCACTATTCAGTCTATTTGAGTGATTAAGGTATGCGTTTGAACCATATTCTCTAGTTTTTTTTGATAAGTTTTGAAGTATAAGTTTTGAAGTTTTCTTTTTTCATTTTTGTTATAGATTGCAACAATGAGTAGTCAAGGCTCAGTGGGTGGGGAGGGATCTCAAAGATTTAAAATTGATAAAGGGTCTCCTTTATGGAGACACACCACAAGAATTTCTCAATGTGTTGGAGGTGGGGGGTATGTATGGAAATGTAATTTTTGCAAAACACAATATAGAAGCTCCTACTCCCGGGTAAAATATTATCTTTTAGGCCCTGGGGGTCAAGGGATTAACATGTGTGAGGGGGAAGATAAGAAGGGATTGCCAGCTGCACAAATAGCAGCTTTGGTAAAAGAACAAGAAGCTGACAAAATATGTGCAAAAGGGAAACAAGTTTCTTATACCAGTAAACAGAAAACAATGCAGCCACCCACTCAAATGCAATCTAGATCACATCCATTCTTGCCTATGCCTTCTAGGGATGAAGATGTAGATCAACCACACAACACCCCCCACAAGAGAGGTCCAATAGATAGGGCATTTCAAAATGAGTTAAGAGATATTGCTGATGCCAAAGTTGGACGTTGCCTCTTTGCAAATGGTGTTCCATTCAACTTTGTGAGATCACCTTATTTTAGTGACATGTGTGAAGGAATAAATGAAGCACCTTCTGGTTACCGTGGCCCTAGATATGAAAAGTTGCGCACCACCATATTACAAAATGAGAGAAAAAATGTAGAGAACCTACTACAACCAATAAGAGATTCTTGGGTCCAAACAGGTGTGTCTATTTTTTCAGATGGATGGAAAGATTGCAAAAACCGTCCTTTAATTAATGTAATTGCTGTATCCCCCAAGGGGTTAATGTTTTTGAAAGCGGTTGACTGTGAAGGTGAAGTAAAAAATGCAGAGTTCATTGCCCAGATTCTCATTGAATCCATAGAGTCCGTGGGTCATCACAATGTTGTCCAAGTAATTACAGACAATGCAAAAGTTTGCAAGGCTGCAGGCGCTTTGATAGAGGCTAGATATGATCACATCTTTTGGACACCGTGCACCGTCTATTCTCTCAATCTAGTGATGAAGGCAATTGGCACCAAAATAGATTGGGTGAAACAGGTGGATGAGGAGGGTGAGGAGATTCAAATGTTTGTGACAAATCACCATATGTCACAAGCAATTTTCAGAACTTACTCAAAATTGGAATTGTTGAAGGTAAATTTTAAAATTTAATTTATAATTTATTTAGTTTCATTTATCATTTTATAATTTTTATTTCATGTTTTAACTTTCTACTAACATGTTTTAGGTGGCTGAAACCCGGTTTGCCTCTCACACAATTGTGTTGAGACGTCTTGTCAAGGTGAAGGAGGCCTTATCACAAATGGTTATCAGTAACCAATGGAGCATTTGGAAGCAGTCCAGTTCAGTCAGGGCCTAAAAGGTGAAGGCATTGATATTAGATGATGATTGGTGGACTCGTGTGGAGTATGTGTTGGAATTCACTTATCCATCATGTCTATGCTTCGATTTGCCGACACTGATTTACCATGCTTGGGGGATATCTATGATAGCATGGACACAATTTTGGAGAAGATAAAAATGGTAAGTTATAAATTTAATACATTCCTTTATCTTTGTTTATTGAGAGTTATTTAAATTCAAAATTGACATAATGATAACTTACATGAACATCATTTGATATCCCAGGTCATACATAGGAGAGAGAATGATCCCGAGGACACCTTATACAAAAAGGTGGAAGCAATGGTTGTTCATCGTTGGAACAAGATGACCACACCTTTGCACCTCCTAGCATATGCTCTTTCTCCCAGGTACTATAGCGCACAAGTACTTGGTATTCCAGGTAGAGTGGCACCATATAGAGATGTTGAGGTTGCCAGTGGGTATAAGAAGGCATTTGATAAAATCTTCTGCAATCTAGATATTGGGGTAAGCATTAGGAGAGAATTTGGATCATTTATCTCAGGAAGAGATCTCGTCCCTACTGCTATCAATGACCAAAGCAAAATGGATGTTGTTACATGGTGGTATCTTCATGGGCAAGATTATCTATACCTCCAACCTCTTGCGATTAAGGTTCTATCACAAGTAAGTTTTTAAGTTTTAACTTTTTTTTCTTTTTGTTTTGTCACTTGCATTGTAGAATTTAATACTTAACGCTCTTGAATTTATCTTGTATTTTTTTAATTTTGTTGGTTTTCTCTCTAGGTTGCAAGCTCTTCTGCCGCTGAGCGGAATTGGAGTACTTACTCTTTTATCCACTTAGTCAAGCGTAACCGGTTGGCTGCAAAAAAAGCAGAAGATTTGGTGTATGTTCACAACAACTTGCGTCTCCTGTCACGGAAGGATCCAAAGTACAAGAAGGGGCCAACGAAGCTTTGGGATGTAGCACCCGAGTCTGCTGACCTAGATATGACCATTCGGGATCTTGCTAGAAGCACTTTGGCTGATGTGGATTATAATGGTGATGATGATGATGATGAGACAGTATCCTCTAGTGCTAGTGGAACTTTGGGTTCCATTAATGATGATTTTGATCAAACACTTGCACCTACTGGAGACCCCTTTGATCCAGATTTTTTTGATAATCCATTTGATTGATGAACCATTGAACATTGAATCATTTCTCAAACTTTAATGAACAATATTTTGAATTGTCATTTTGTAATTCAGTAATACTAATTCAATGTGCTGATTTTCTTTAGAATCGTCAACATAGAATCATAGATCAATGATCAAGTATGCTATTTGAAGTTTTAATGATCAAGCATCATAGATTCATAGTATGAAATGATTTAGTTTTAGAATTATGTATATTTCTCTTATATTTTTGGATATATAATGCATATACACACACACACACACACACACACACACACGAATCCTCATGAATCCAAAACGGGAATTTTTTTTTTTCACGAATCCACGAACCGGATTCGCGAACCCGAATCCGTCCCCAAATCCGAATCGGCAACTAAGATAAATACCCTAAGAATGTCTCAAGTAAAATAATGTGAGTGGGACCTAAATGGGATATTAGCTAGGTAGTATATCCCATGCACACCAAAAACTACGATGCCGAACACAAGCCTCGACTTAGAATTTCAATCATCTAAACATATTTCTATAGAGGTGATATTGGGTTTTTTGTTCTCTACAATTGTGAAATAATTGTCATTGGTCATTTTTAGGGTTATTATGTTTTATGGTTTACTAAGCTTTTAAAACAAAAAAAAGGTTAAAGAACAATTTACACTTTGGTTTTTAGTGGGGTTGATAGTAGCCAACATGCCTTAAACTACGGCTAACATCAACCCCCCCAAAAAGAAGTCATCTCCGAGACGACTACAACCAAAATGGCTGAACAAATCTACTATAAAGAAGGGTGAGGGGACCTCCCTGGAGTGGTGGAGGACGTCAGATACGGGAGCTACTGATGGAGAAGCTTGAGATCTCAATTTGCTATCATCTGTTTCTCCCGTATTGACTTCAACAATCTGAGTGTGTCCATCAAATTCTTCTGAGTGCTCCTCGGTGTCACCAAGACGGCTGCTAGCTGCTCCTTCCTTGCACGGGCTATCTTTTCTTGAGCTAGCTTGTTCTCTAACTCCTCCACTCTCACCTACAAATATTAGAATATTTTTAGTATCCTAGGTTCTTGCTATATTTAGCTTGTTTTTCTAGAACTTAGTTAATCATCATTTAGGCTTTATTTTTGGGTTCTCTTAGTTTGGTCTATTTTTAGATGTCTTTATTTAGACAATTTGCTTTTTAGTTAACACTATTTTTTAGCATCTGTAAAACTCTATTATTCCATGGTATTTTTAATACAATTTCATTCCATTTTTTAAAGTTTCATGGTATTAGAGTGGGTGCTAGTTTGGGTATGACTCCCTCATGGGAGGGCCCAAGATCATGATTTTTTTTTGAGGGCATCTTTCAGCAAAATCATGAGCTATTTTGCTTTTGGAGATTCAAAATTATTTGATGGGTTTATTCATTTTTTCCTTCAAAATTTTTGGGAGGGTTTTAATAATTTTTTCCTCAAAAATTAGTTGTTTTGTATTCTTTGATCTGGGTTTGTTTGGTTTTGATCGATTTTTCACCTCAAAATTCGTGTTTGGTTTTGATCGATTTTCCCCTAAAATATCATGTTTGGTTTTGGTCGATTTTTCTCCTCAAAAACCATTTATGGTTTCTGTAATTGGAAAGTTTGTGTGGGATTTTCTGTCAGGGGTTCCTGTTTTAGGGTTTTTACCATTTTTTTTTCCGAAAAAACAATGTTTTGTAATCTTCAAATCATGGTATTTTGCAGTTTGTTTTGGGGCATCTTGCTCATCTTGCAATAGTTTGGACGGTTTGTCGATTTTTCCTCAAAATTGTCATAGTTGTTCCCAATTTGTATCTTTGTTTCCAAGGAAGGACAGTTCAACTATCCAACATCAGGTTGGATGTTTTGCAAATTTTGGGAGGGTTCGTGACAGACTCATCTCAGTGGCGTCTCAATGGTAGAGTCTGTGGCATGATTTTGTCTCTTGTTGCAGACAATTTCGAAGAAGGGGACAACCTTCTCTGATTTTTTGGCTACTCTTGTTCATTGACATTTTGCAGATTCAGGGAGGGTCTCAGTAGCAACAAAATGTTCTGAAGGGTTTATGACCACAAGACATGTACAGTCTTTTGTAGGGTACTTGATCGAATGACCATTAAGGGAGGGTAGTAGAATATTTTTTGTATCTAGGTTCTTGCTATATTTAGCTTGTTATTCTAGAACCTTAGTGAATAATCAATTAGGCTTTATTTTTGAGTTCTCTTAGTTTGGTTTATTTTTAGACAGTCTTTATTTAGACAATTTGCATTTTAGTTAACGCTATTTTTAATGTAATGTTTGTAAAACTCTATTTATTCCACGGTATTGTTAATACAATTTCATTCCATTTTTTAAAGTTTCAGCAAAGCTGCCTCTCGCTGTAGTGCTGAAGCGTGCTCCTCTTCTGCCTTCCGTGCTGCCCATGTCATCTATTGTAGCTGAAGGAATGTATCCTAGAAGGTCTGCTCTATGCGGTAGAGGGCACCCATCATACTCGCCCGTCCTACCAGAATGTGTGGCCTACCCCATGCTTCTAACATCTCTGCAATTTCAGTGTGGGGCTATTCACGGGCTGTGAGATGCTCTGTGAAATCTTGCTCACACTCCTATTGCATGAATCTAAGAAGCCTCTTTGCCTCCATGGTGATAGGGCCTATGTCCAATCGCTTGGAGAGGTCTTCCACCCCTCATGCGGCTATTGCCATCGCCTCCAAATCGACCAAGAATCGTTGTATAGATGCTCCAAATCCAAGAATGGGAGGCTCCACCTGAAGGTCTCTGGTATGCAACCTCCATCAATGGCTCTTGTCACTCCTTCCTTCTGGAGGGAGATGATCCTTTGCTTAGTGCTCCTCACTTCTACCTCAACAACCTCCACATGTGGCGCTTATGGCGCCTCCTCTCTCTCCCCATTAGTGTGTTGCCTCATCAATAGTGTAGGTGAGGGTGGTGGAATATCATCAACCCCCATTTGGAATTTCGCCAAGAGGTTGTCTGTCTCAATCTTTGCATCAATTATCGGGTACATATCCCCCCCTCCTAATCTTGCTGAACTTCAATAGTGCCCACTCCTTCATTCGTGTCTACACCTTCGGTCTCTGCCAACCTAGGGGCTGGAACTACTTCATGCACCATAGGGGCCGCATCCTGTACTGAAGCTGTAATTGTGGTAGTGCTGTAAATAAAACTTAAAACTCTTATTCAATTCAGTCCTTTAGTCAAATATTTCTTTCTACACGTTGAAATTAAATAACTAATTTGATGATAAGCACCACAAGACAAAAGAGCAAAACACAAGAATATGACGTGGAAACCCAGAAAGGGAGAAAACCACGGTGAGTAATGCTGCTAGGATCTACTAGCCTAATCCAGCCTCACAAATCTGAATCCAAGTACAATATTTAAGGGCTTCAACCCTAAGGAGTTACCAAGCTCTACTCTTAGAGCACCAACTCCTATGAGCGCCTATTTTCTCAAGCACCTACTTTTACAATTTGAGCACCTACTCAACCAATCTGAACACCAACCCAATTACAGCCTCTTAATGGTATGAAGACCAAATTACAACTCAATTCAAATCTGAGAAGAGATATTAAACCAGTTACACTTCTGTAATAATTCTTATGAACAAAGGCACTGTAAACTGGTGATAAATATTCCTCTCCTCAAACAATACAATCTGAAATGTATGGATTTACCTTACGGACTGAATCAAATGCATGTAATTGTTTCAACACTGTTTCAATCTGAAAAACAAATCTTCAAATGTCTGAAGGAAGTATGGAAGTATAAATTCTATTGATTTTTAACAGTTTGCCGAATCTTGACTTTGATATAGAATTTATCTTGAGATTGACAATCAGATTACTGAAGATAATATACCTGAATACTGAGGAATTGAATCAATTGTCCAAAGCACATGCACAAACTCCGCTATGGTTTCAGAATGATCTTCAATCAAATATAATTTTTTTTTTGCAAACTCTACTACAGTCTCAGAATGATCTTCATCTGACATACATGTCCACACTAAAACTATTTAAATTGTTATTTCAGACTTGTTTAAAATTATCGTTGTTAATCCACACCACTCTACATTTGAATGAAGGAATGCATCTAATATAGAGTTTGAATCAGAAGTAAGTTGGAATTGGTTCCAAACCAACTTCCCACCGTTATTTGTCTTCGATGCATATAGTCCTGTAATAGCATTCTTTTTAATCACACAACCTTATAGAAATGTTTTTAATGTTTGGCGGTTTGCACAGGTTGCAACCGATTTCGGTTCTTTTCAGTTGTTGAACCAATATGCTTCTTAGCCGCTGTCTAATATGCCTTCACTGCTGTTCCCCGCACTTTGACTCCCACACTTTGACTTTTGCGGGTGTTTGAATAAAACAAAACAAAAAAATTATATTTGTGTGATATCTGACAAGTACAGATGGTGCCGAGATAAACCTCTTTGAAGTACAACAGATGGCAATCTTTTACAAACCGAAAGCTTATGAATCGTTTCGCAAGCAGGGCGCCCAGAAATAAATATTGGTGACTATTATAAAGGTATCGCTGTATTCATAAGAACCCGATAGTTAGATTGGCACCATATAATATTCAATGCTTCACATACACTGTCGCTCAAAAACCATGTAAGCGGTATGACAAAGTTTATTGATTTGCTTCAACATTCAACAAAGGTAACATAATCTTGTTGTCGGTTTGTACAGGTGGAAAACTGAATCAACACATGCCTTACATCTAATATGACAGATATGACTTCTATTACCTGTATCGTGTCATTTAAGTCGAACAAGAATTGATATAAGTTCGAATTCCTTTGCTAGTGTAAAACAGATGACATTCATGACATCTGCTTTAGTCATGCTATTGAACAATTACAATCATTCTCCTGATATTTATATACATATTTTCTGAAAAGAAAACCTCCATTCTGTTCATACAAAATCATCAACAAATTATACTTGTGATATCTTCTTTATATGTATGATGCCAATGATGTTGATACAACATTTTTCACCTCTATTCTAGACAGAAGAAACCAGTATGCTATGTCGTGTATGTGTATTTTCATGCTGTTAGCAAAGTTGGTCTGCAACAGTATATCTCTGTTTTGATATCAATGACAATTCTGTTAACAGGGGCTAACAGATGTGAGTTTTGTTCCACTACAACATATAAAACTGAATACTTAGTATTTCGAGATGAAACGCCAAATCTCCAACTCTCTCTTGAATAAGGATACTCATATGCTAAACAATGTAGATGGATTGTATGATCAAATGAGACAACCTCAAGGTTCCTTCTTAATTGTGGAATTTCACTCAGTTTTAATGATGCAATATGCTGGTTATCACCAAGGGACTTACGCTATTCATTCAATGGATATCAACTTGACTTGAACTTCTCGAATCACTTCCAACCAAATAAATTGAAAGAGATAAAAGCTATCTAACTCTAAGAATGTAAGACAATGTTGATGATGGAGTGAGCCTCTAACCAATCCTTGCTTCACCATGTCAACTAGGCATAGGAAGTTGCCATCTTCTACAGATGCAAGAATGATTTTCACATTGTCAATATTCATTCAAATACCCTATGTGGACGCAATCTAAATGAACATCTCCAATAGAAGTTAAACACTTGCAATTTAGGTCCAGATTAACCTTGCACTGTTATTCACAATTAGAAAGTACCAAAAGGTATGGACACTAGCTCTACCATTGATCACTATTCAAAAATATCTTTCATTCATCTACCTCTACTTCTACTTAACAATAAATAAAATCCTAAATGACGGATTGAAGAAACCATGCAATACTCCAAAGCAACACAAGTAATCCACCATGAAGAACAACTACTTTGATAGCAGTTTGGCAACAATTTCCACAAGTCTTCTCCTACTCTACCTCTACTCTTAATCTAATGTTTAACCGTTACAAATGAGAAGGCCTTGGCCTTTTATTGTTGCTCAATTACAATGAAGGGCCAAGAGTAATCCATTACACACCCTAATTAGGGTTGCCACCCTATCATCCAATTACATGAAGGCACCACTCTATGGGCCAATAAAAAAATTACAATGCTTTTGAGAGCCAATGAAAAAATTGTACACTTGGCACAATATAATTGAAACATGTGTAACTGGAATTTCCTGATTGGTTGAAGACAAGTGGGTGCCACCTCACCATCCTCATCTTGTAGACTTGATCAATTCCTTGGTGATGAGAAAATATCTCTTGATATTCAACATTATCAAGCCTTCGATTGTGATGGCATATTCCCAAATTGCTTCATCTTTTCAAATTTTCTCCATCTTCATTCTTGGAAATTTTCTTGTGTTCCTCGGGGATGCGTTCCCTGGCTTGGAACCCTCGTTCTTGTTCTTGTTTCGTACCGGGGACGTTTCCTAAATTAAAAAATGAGAAGGTTTGGAAACTCGGGGATGGATTTGGGTACTGGGGACAGTTGGGGGATGACCTAACCGTCCCTAGTACCCAAATCTGTTCCCTATTTCCCAGCTTGAAAAAAAACCCGCTAGTCTTAAAAAGTGCATTTTTAATAATTTTTGGTTATGGGCGGGCCCCACGTGGACTCTTATATCAAATAAAAAATACTAAACCCTATTTTGGTTGCTAAAAAGCCTAACTCTTTTATTTCTTCATTTGATTCATTCTTGGCAAGAAGAAGAAAGAGGAACAACAACAAAGCTTTCATTTTTGAGTTGCAAGTTGGACTTCTCTATATGTCATTTTGATCTCATGCATGAAACTTGGAGCCTTTGGGCAATTTTGCTATATGTACGCCATATTTTTACAATGAAAGTATTTGAATCTTGTTAATTTGCTATGTATTCATTGTATTGAGTTTCTAAAATGTCTATGGTGAGTGGTTTATCATTGATCAATGTTATGATATGCATATTTGAATTCTCTCTCTATATAAAAATTTCCCTATTTGTTTAATAGCCATCCCTTGCCGTCCCCTAAAATCTTGGCTTTGAGCCCTACCCGTACCGGAAACATGTCCCTGTCCCCTAAAACATCCCCATCCCTGAAACTCCGTGGAGCATAGAAATTTTCTCATTGCCATGATTTGAACTTGATTGTACCTGCAAACTTGAAACTTGAACTTCTTGAAATGTTGAAGTCTTCATGCACTTGGATACTTTAAAGAAAACTTGGATTTCTATAGAAACTCAAGTTAATGATAGTTTTCTCTGATTTTCCCTTCCTCCTTGTTCTTTGCTTTCTTGAATTCCATCTTGATCTTGATCTTCGAATTCGCATTTTGATAATCTGATTTTGAATCTCCTCATTTGAATTGCTCGAGCTTGGTCTTGTAGCATCCATTTTGTTGGTGTGATGATGAAGGATTTGCATACCATCCATGTTTTGATCCTTCAAATTGCTCCCATGAATGAATCTTAATTCAGCCTTCTCTCCTTCGTAGTTACCTTGCAAAAGCCAAAAGGGAAATCACATTAAGCTCACAAAATTAATAAGAAAACTTGAAAGAAATCTTATAATTTTCATGAAATAGGATTTGCATCAACATCAAATAAGGAGGCAAAATGGATCTAATCATGGACCTTCTTAAGTCCAAGACCAGATTTCTTTTCTTCTTGCAAATTTTGAAATGAGATTATGTTAAAATTTGGAAAAACACATGAATTTTGCAATATAATATTCCCAGATTTCCTTGTCTTACCACCTTTTAATCTTAGAATTTTGAAAGGAGTCTGCCCTTATGTGCAACATTAATGTTTTGAAGTCTCCAAATGATTGATAAAAGATGTAGTTGCTGCTCCAACAAGATAATTTATCTCCTCAGATAATATACTTTTTCTTATGATAATTTGCTGCTAACTCTAGGAGAAAATCACTGTTTATTAGCAGAGATATACTTGTGCTTTGTTTGATGGTGAAATGAATCATTGTTATTCCCTTTATATAGGTGATGAGATTCTTGAGGAGACATGTCCTTAATATGGCCGACTTGTTCTTTTGACCAATCAAAACAATTGAAATTCATCACCTTTTATCCCTTCCAGGCGAACATGTTAAAAGAGTAATGGATGCAAGTTTCAATGTTTACCTTTAACCAAATTTGCACCTCCTTTCTTTTAATCAACCCACTTTTAACTCCAAGCGGAAATGAGGCACCTTTGAGGATTATTCATCCTTGGGGGATGGCGGAATCCGCCATCCCTCAAGGAATTCCCTTGATTATCTTCATACTCCAATTTTTACCTCATATTTCTCATCGCCTTGTTATCACCATTCTTACGTTGAGGCGGAATTTAGGGGAAAGAGAGGATTTTGGAATTCCTTGTTCACTTTCTTCATCCTTTCATACTCTTTTGTCGTCACACCTCTTCATTTTTCCACTTTTACTTCTTGGGGAATTTGCTACCTTCAACGAATTTCCCCACCTTTACCAATTTCAGTTTTTCCCAACCATGCTAAAACTTACACCTTTCATGCCAAATTGAAGTGGGGATGAATTCGCTTGTCCTTATGCTCTCAAGCGCTGCCTTAACTTACTCATATTCTAGGGCAGAAATCATGAAGGCTTGAGGATAATGATTCCTTGGAGGGTGGTGGAATCCGCCACCCTTCAAGGAATCATTATCCTCAAGCTTTCATGATTTCTGCCCTAGAATCTGCCACCCGTCAAGGATTTTCCTTGATTTTGATTACTTCCAACTCAATGCCTTTCAAATTGATTTTGGCTCAAAACTGATTTCAATTCTCCCTCTTGGAATTATGTGTCGCCATTTCCATGTTTTCTCTTCTCCATTTTGACAAGGCGAAATTCAAGGGGGTGAGAGGATTTTTGAATCCTTGGTTTCAAGCTTCATCTTTTCATGTGCCTTTTGCCTCTAAACTTACATTGCCTCTCTTTTGGTTGATCTCATGTTTAATTAGGACTGAGTTTGCTTTGTATTTGTTCAAATCAAGCCATGGAATTGCCTCCACTTGAAGGTGGAAATGTGATGCCTCCGAGGATTTTTTTATGATCGCTTTTATAAAGACAAGGCAGATTGAAGGGCCTTTGAGGATTTTTATGATCACCTTTAATGATTTCAGATCAGTTCATCTCCTTAACTTGTTTTGTTCTCCTCAACCTTGCCTCTTGAATTGGTTCCTCTTACCCTTTATGACTTCATGCTGTTCATTTTGTGCAAGGCGAAATTTGGAGGTATGGGAGAATTTTCACTTTCTCAAATTCACATCTCATCATGCATGTTGATTTTCACCTTTTAACTTCAAATTCATTCATTTCATCCCTTGTCTAGCATCATGTCATCAAAAGATGTCTCGAATTATCTATGTTTTAGAGGGAGGAAATGAGAGGTGTTTAGAGGATTATTAATCCTTGGAGGGTGGCGGAATCCACCACCTCCAAAGGATTTTTGCATTGTTTCAAAACTTCTTTTCACACCTCTTTGAATCCTTAAACTTTTATAACTTCGCCTTTGTTTGGTCTCGTTTGACTTTGGATTGAAGTTGGTTTGTGTTTGATCATGTTCAAAGGGGGCGGAAATCTCACTCCTTCCAGGATTGCGAATCCTAGGAGGTAGGCAAATTCGGCCACCTCCTGAGGATTCATCTTTGGTTCACAACTTCATCTCAAAAAACAACATTTTTACATTTTCCTTCTCTTTTTTGAATACTTCACACTTGAAACTCGTTTTTGCAAGGGGCAGAATTTTGGGGGGTCAAAGGATTGGAATCCTAGGACATAGTCGGACTCCATCCTAGTGCTAGGATTTTTCATTTGCAACTTAACTCACTAATTCTACAAGTTAGTTTCTTTAGCTCAGAGGGCGGGCAAATGTTATATAAAATATAGCATTTGAGTATAAGTTATATTTTATATAAATACTGTCAGGATGTTTGAGATAGGTTTCAACTTCATAGGAGTTTTCAATAAAGATTCTAGATATTGGGAGTTTTCAAAAATACCAAACTTTGCCAAATTTCAAGATTCAGCACGCTTTCAGCATTGTTACCACCCACAACCTTTCCTAACTTTCTAAGGTGAAATTGAAGCTGGAACAAGGATTTTGTAATGATTTTAACTCATTTCATCACAAGTCACTTGGTTTCAACTCCATACCCCTAACTAGCTTAACCCAACTCTCGCTCACCCCTTGATAGATTTGACTACCCAGTAGGCCAAAATCTCTCTAACCCATCATTTTGACTTGGAGACTTGAAAATTGCTACCACCTAAGACCACCTAAGACAACTACTGCTACCGCTAAAGCGAAAAGAGGGGGTCCCCATTTGCAATGGGGCGATGGTGTCAAAACCTCACAACAGGTAGATAGGGTGCCAACTCCAACAGGAGTTGCCAGTGTGCCCACCAATGCAATAGGAGTAGCTTGTTCAATGCCTTGTGAAGTTGAGAGGTGAATAGTAGTTGGCCCGACTCTGTGTGCCCTTAAGTCTATCAGCTTTGTCTATTGTACCTAACTTGTTCTTGTCGTTGGAACCAAGTGGGCCATGGATGGAAGTTGTGCCAGACTGAATACAATCTTGGGTATTGTAGATTGCTTGGCACCCTAGTCGGGCACCATCGGTACAGATCTCTCCATCTGTGGTACTAGTATAAGTGCTGGTACGAGTGGTACGAGTGCTGGTTCGGCCCCCTCCGGTGCTTCCATCTATACTAGTACAACCCCCTCCCGTACGGACTCCACCTCCGGTATGAGCCCTGGTAGAGGCCCGTTTGGCATTGGTATAGACTCTACTAGTACGTTGCTCTCCAAATCTGCCTCCATCTCCTCTACTTCATCATCTTCTCCACCCATGGCTTCCTTTCCTCATGTGGCCTTCTATGCCTTGATACGGTCCCCATGATATGGTTCCATGCAGAATCCTGTCTGCCAAGCTCTCTTCGAAGAGAGACTACCAGTGCCCGCTCACCTACTGTTTCATCCTCTTCCTCATTACTGTCTTCATCCCCTTCATCTCTTTCATTCGTACGGGCTGTCACTTCCTGCCGTACCTTCTTCCGAAGTGGTTTTGTATCACCTATGGTGAGGGTATCCAGATGGAGCCAATTGTACATAGCCGGTGTATAGGGCTCCACGTGGCTCGCTAGTACAAACTTTCTCATTTGGTCCAGTGGTACTTGTGTGCGTATAGCTTCCAAGAACAAGGCAATGGCATGATGTGGCATATAAAATGTTTTGTGCTTTAGATAAAAGAAATCCTTAATACTCTCTAACAAAACCTGCCCCCAATTGTACACTTTGCCATTGTTGAGGCCATTCATCAATTTCAACATCCAAATGACAATGTCAGATGCTTTGCTTGCTCCAGTAAGCTTACTCTTTACTAGTTCCATTAGGCATTCCCATTGTGGGGAAACTATGAATGATCACATAAGCCCTCTACTGTTGGTGTTGCTGTTGCAGAGACTTTCCCATTGCTGTTCGGAGAGGTCAGACCTGCATACCGATTTTAGCAACTCTTTAACTTTCGAAGACATTTTTGAGGAGGGTTTCATGGTGGAGTACCCTTTGCATGGCACACCAAACACCTTGGTAAATTCTTTGGTGCGTATGATATAACCACTACATTGTCAAAATATTTGATGACAACCTTATTCATATGACGGTCATACCCATACACCGTAGGCCGCAACATAGGTTCAAAATCTTTGAGATAAAATATGGGCATAAAAATAATCCTGTTTACTTCTTCCTTAGTAAATCCTTTAGTTGGTGATTATTGGGGGTGTTCTCCCACCATGTTCTGCATTCTCTTCATGTCACGCTTACAAACATGAGATTTTTTGCAGTCACCTATTCATCTTTTTGTACTTTTCCTTGAACTTTCTTCTTGCTGGAAGTGGCCATATCTACCTTCAACAATTTTTTCTTACTTAACCCAACCTTAATTTCATAATTGCTCTTATTAGGGTTCTCTTAACTACCTTTCACCATCCTTCTTAATTTCACCCCTCTCCAGTACCCCCTTGGTTGTACAACCTGTTCACGTCCTCTCTTCAGTTGTGGAAAGAAAACACTTGCATTGTACGAGGCAATACCTGTTTTGTTGTCGGATGTGGTTCCTACCATGCTCGTACAATATCCTTACGACATACGAATGACCAATGAATTGATGTGCACCTTGCACATACAGTATCCGTACGACATACGGTATCCGTATGATGTACGATTGGCCAATGAAAGTGTGATGCAAGCATCGTACGACGTGTGAGATGCTGTCGTATGATGTACTCCTTGTCCACCGTACAACCTTCAGCCTTTGATGGGATCCTCCACTTCCCTGTACGGGATACAATCTTCATTGTATAGGATACAATCTGCTGCCGTTGGGTTGTTTATGATCTTCCTTGGTTTGTATGGTGTACAGGTTATTTCGTTTTTGGCCAATGTCTCCTTTGGTTCGTACAATGTACCAGTGGTGTTGTATGGTTGCTTCTTTGGGTTGCTGTACGGTTGCTTCTTCTCGTCTCCCTTGGTCGCACTTCTATCTTCTCTACATCTCTTGCAGCTGATTTCTTCTTGCTTTTGTCAAATGGTTCCCTCTCCAAGCAATTTATGAATATTTCTCAGTATTAGGTTTTTTTGAAATATTTTTTTGACTTAAGGAGGGTTAATCTTTTTATTTTTCTCTTCTGCCCCCTTTTATTTTTTCCATCATCCTTTACTTTTATTTCCTTCTACTCTTTACAAATTTTCCCCATACTAACTTCTTAATTATTATTTTTCTCCTTTTTATTTTTCCATCCTTTTTCTTTTCATTTCGACCCTTTTGACTTTCAATTTTCTAATTTTTTAAATTATTAATTTTCTACTATATAGCATACCTTTGAATTGTCCTTGCTTCTATGGTCTTTTGTCCCCTTGTTCCGCCTTTATATGCTTCCCTTTATTTTGTCGTGGATGCTTTTTCTTCATAGCCATCTTACTTCTTTCTTCCTTTGTTCCTACCTTTTGCTTCTTTCCGGATCATTTGTTCCCTTCGCTTATCCTTCATTTTATTCCCTTCTCTTCATTTTTTCGGACCTTAACTTCAAATGCATATTGCCACATGCAAGTACTTGAAGGTGTCTTGTAACATTCGTTCTCATAACAGGTTCCCAGGTACTCTAGGTCAAATATTTTATCTACTAGGGGTGCAGGTCCCACCCCCTTATAGCTCCCATCGACATATCGGCCTCCGTATTTTTGATACCATATTACTTCGTCTCCGTTTACTGTTGGGGGCCCAGCCGGGTTTGGTATTACCTTACACAATGCATTCAAGGTCAGTTGGTACGTGACTTCTTGTCCTTCAACAACACACTTCGGGATGAGTTGGTCGATGTACCCATCTCCTTCCGAGATGAATAGGTCATCTGTCTTTATCACCATCTTTAAGCATGGCTTGAGAGTGGCACCATACTCTTCCAAATCAATTTCTTCTTCTAGGTCTTCGCGAACTTCTTCCTTGGCTGCTTGTTCCATCTTGTGTTTCTCTTCCCCCTCTTCATCAATGTTGTAAGCAAACAACATTTTCCATCTTCTCATTATGAATTCCAGGTGAACCAAATGGTTCCAACCATATTCCAAAAACCAACAGAATTGTCAAATGCTGGAATTTGACAATTCTAGTATTATTTAATTCCAGCAACCAAACGGACCCTAAAGGCATGAAATCTTGCTTCAACTGTTTAGTTGCCCTCTAACAGGTATCGCAACTCAGTACCCACTTGCGGGCATCTGTGTGCAAGGTTGACCGCCACAACCATGCGAGTAGTACCTTGCGTGCGGTGGCATCCGACTTTATGTGACCTCTTGCCAACCCTTCATGTGATTCCTTCAACACACTTGAAATTTCTTCCTCCATGACACACCTACGCAGCACTTGGTTGGGTCCTATTTTGTACAACAGCCCGTTGATGAGTTGGAACATTTTGCTTTTGAGGGCCAACTTCCTTCTTTCACTAGGTGGCATATTTTGGGAGAATGTAGAAGTGTGTAAATGCAATTCAAACTTCTATTCAAATGATAAATTATAGCTTTTGTATCCCTTTTATTACTTTATGAATATATTGTGAATGTACAAACTTCTAATTAAATTCTTTTGAATGCAGATTGCTGAATATACTGTTTGATTTCAATATGTTTCAGCCAATGATTGTTTTGCATATATGTATAAACAAATGTTATGAGTCACATAAATGATAAGCCGTGACTCATTAATGAGTCACGTCTTATCATTGACGTGACTCTTCATAACAAACAAGTCGCTGTTAATACAAATCGATATCACATAAGCTGATAATACTATTGGTGATACCATAATAGTTTTGATACTTAAACCGATACTAATCGGTATTCATTGTAAGTCGACAGTCATATATAAATCCGTGATCATTGATTTATCATTAATGATAATTGATTCTTTGCTTAGTCCTTTCTTTGCTAGTCTTGATTCTTCTTGGAGACAATCTGATCTTAGCAAGGTCAAATTTTGGAAATTTAGACCTAGCATTGATGCCTGAAACAAATGTCTCCCAGGAGTCAGGTAGACGATCTAAGGCAATTAATGATAATTCCTTACATGCTATCTTGTACCCAAGTGTTGACAGTTGATCTCTTAGAGGTGAGATTCTCATAAAGTATGAGTTGATTGATTCGCCTTTGTTCATACTTATATGGTTAATCTCTCTCTTTAGGGCTAAGGTCTTGCTGGCACTCCTTATTTCATAAGTGTTTACAAGTGTTTTAAACATGTGATATGCTGTTTCATATTTTGTCAAGAGTGGTACAATATGATCTCTGACTCCATCGATTATGATTTTCATGACGATCTAAGGCAATTAATGATAATTCCTTACATTCTATCTTGTACCCAAGTGTTGACAGTTGATCTCTTAGAGGTGAGATTCTCATAAAGTGTGAGTTGATTGATTCACCTTTGTTCATACTTATATGGTTAATCTCTCTTTAGGGCTAAGGTCTTGCTGGCACTCCTTATTTCCTAAGTGTTTACAAGTGTTTTAAACATGTGATATGTTGTTTCATATTTTGTCAAGAGTGGTACAATATGATCTCCGACTCCATCGATTATGATTTTCATGGCCTTATTATTTCCTTCAATCCATGTAGTTTTCTCTTGATCATTCTCCAGTTCTGTTTTGTCTTCTTTTATGAATGACTCAACCTTATTTTCTTTTAGTATCATTAGTATTCTGAACTTCCATGATGAAAAGTTATTCCCTCCTTCAAGCCTATCCTCAAATCTGATAACGCTTGCCATGGAAATGTGATGTGCTATAAATTATATTTAAATGTCTTAAGTTTGAAAGCTTCTTGGATCTTCTTTAACTTGGCTCTGATACCATGTAAATGCAATTCAAACTTCTATTCAAATGATAAATTATAGCTTTTGTATCCCTTTTATTACTTTATGAATATATTGTGAATGTACCCCTTTTATTACTTTATGAATATATTGTGAATGTACAAACTTCTAATTAAATTCTTTTGTATGTAGACTGCTGAATACACTATGTTTGATTTCAATATGTTTCAGCCAACGATCATTTTGCATATATGTATAAGCAAATGTTATGAGTCACATAAATGATAAGCCCTGACTCATTAATGAGTCACGGCTTATCATTGATGTGACTCTTCATAACAAACAAGTCATTGTTAATACAAATTGATATCACATAAGCCGCTAATACTATTGGTGATAACATAACAGTTTTGATACTTAAAACCGATACTAATCGGTTTTCATTGTAAGTCGACAATCATATATAAATCAGTGATCATTGATTTATAATTAATGATAATTGATGGTTATCGATCTATCACTAATGATAATCGATGAGCATCAATTCATTACTCATGATAATCAATAGTTATAAGATGAGAATATTTATCATTAAAATATGTATATGGATATATTAATGTATATATAATGATAGATAATATATCATTGTTATATATATATTAATATATATTCATATATGTATTATATATACTCATTTATATATTTATCTTATCGACACTATCATATTTAACACTCCCTCTTAGCTAGGGAAGATAAAGTATCTGATGCATCTCATTTCTCATAAGAATATATATACCACCTTACTTGTGAATGTAAAATGGTATGACATATCACTTAACATGTGATATGAGGAATCACCTAACATGTGATACCAAGTTTTACATATCAGCTAACTCGTGATATGAGGAATCACCTAACATGTGATACCAAGTTTTACATATCACCTAACTCGTAATATGAAGGATATAATATGCTCAAGAACATTACTTTCTCCTTATATACCCCTATTATGGTATGTGCATTGACATTACATCACATAATGTCTACCATAACGAATCATGGCACATCCATGAATCAAGATGATATCAAGTCAACATGATATCAACATTACAAGATCGTCACCTTATAATGTTAAATACAAGTGTTCATTAACTAAAAAGTCATCACCTTTTAGAAATGCACACAGGATGGGTGGGCCCAAAGTCATAAAGTCACACACATGACAAAAAAAGTTTACACATTAAACATCTTTATTATATTAGTACAAATCAAAATTTTACATTTCAACCATACCAAGATTTTTCCTAAAGTGATCAACTTTCACCTTAGGGAGTGGTTTGGTAAGGATATTTGCTGTTTGATCTCCTGTACTGATATATTCCAACTGGATCACATTCCTTTCTACCATGTCTCTCACATAGTGGTAAGGAATCGCTATATGCTTAGATCTGTCATGAAATATTGGATTCACTGATAGCTTGATGCAACTTTGGTTATCACAGTGGATGATAGTCGGTTTTAGTGGTTTGTCGAATAATCCTACAATTAGTTTTCTGAGCCATACTACTCTCTAGCAGCCATTGAAGCTACGATATATTCGGCCTCTGTAGAGCTTTGTGCTACTGACGATTGTTTTTTGCTAATCCACGATATCATAGCTGATCCTAAACTGAAGCAACACCCTGAGGTGCTCTTTCGATCGGTCACACTTCTCGCCCAATCTGAGTTGGTGAATCCATGAAGATCTAAGGCAACCTTTTCATATTTGAGTCCATAATTTAGAGTGCCTTGAAGGTACCTCATTATATGCTTCACAGCCACAAGAAGTATTTCCTTAGGCTCACACATGAATTGGCTCAAAGCATTCACTGCATAACAGATATCTGGTCTAGTGTTGACCAAGTACATCAATGATCCAATCATCTGTCTGTAGAGAGTGGGATCAGTTGATTGAGAATCTGTTGTTGCTTCCTTCAACTTGTTAAGATTTGTCTCCATGGGTGATGACATCGGTCTGCAATTCATCATGCCAAATCTCTTCAATATATCAATGGTGTACTTCCCTTGGTTTAGAATAATGCTATGTGATTTCTGCCATACTTCTAAGCCAAGGAAGTAGTGCAATAGTCCAAAGTCCATGTCAAATTCTGAGGCTAGTTCCTTCTTGCACTGATTAATGAGGTGATCCTCGCCTGTAATCAACAAATCATCAACATATAATTTTAATATTAACATATCACCTTTGCTTGCTTGAAGTAGAGATTTGGTCATTTTTGGAGAAACCTAATCTCACGAGGTAACTGTCAATTCTCTCATACCAGGCTCTGGGAGCCTGCTTAAGTCCGTAAAGAGCTTTCTTTAATTTACACACGTGTTCTTGATTTATGGATCTCAAATCCTTCAGGTTGCTCTAAGTAGACCTCTTTTTCAATAGTTCCATTCAAGAATGCAGTCTTAACATCCATCTGATGTACTTTCCATCCTTTGGCAGCTGCAATGGCTAGAACAGTTTTGATTGAAGTATATCGGGCAACTGGAGCAAAAGTTTCTTCATAGTCAATTCCTTCTTTCTGCGAGAAACCTCTGGCTACGAACCTTGCTTTGTACTTTTCTATACTGTCATCTGCAACATGCTTGATCTTGAACAACCATTGAGAGGAGACCACTGATTTCTCTTTAGGTCTAGATACAATTTCCCATACATCATTCTTCAGGATGGACTGATACTCTTCTGCCATGGCATCTTTCCATACTTGGTGCTGAAGAGCTTCTGAAACATTTGCAGGTTATGACTTTGAGAGCTCACTCATTAGGGCTACGTAGCTAGATAATTTTGTGGTTCTTTTACTCTCTCTAAAAGTTCTTGAAGGAGCTCCGTTGGACTTTGCTTCTTCAATTATCTTAGTTGCCCAGAGAGGTCTCTTAGGATTTTTCAAGGATGTGCTTGGTTCTTCATTTTCTTCTTCCTTAGAATACTCCCTTTGAATCTCAGGAGCAGTTTCCTTTTTTGGTTCTAAGGGAGGAGTTTGGATTTTTGGCTCAACGGAGTTTCTAGCTCTTGTGATTGCTATATCCTCAAAAATTACATCTCTGCTTAGTTCAATCTGTTTTTGACCAGGCACATATACTCGGTAAGCTTTTGAGGTTTTATTGTAACCTACAAAAATACCCTTTCTTCCTGAGGGTTCTAGTTTTGTTCATTTCTCTTTGGGCACATGTATGTATACAGGACAGCCAAATATCCTTAAGTGACTGATGTCTGGTTTTGTACTGGTGAAAACCTCTTCAGGAGTTTTATTATCAAGATGAGAGTGTGGACATCTGTTTTGTATGTATGCTGCAGTATTAGAGGCTTCTGCCCAAAGAGAAGTTTTTATGTTTTGATCAAGAAGCATTGCCTTGGCAGCTTCTACAATGGTTCTATTTTTCCTTTCAACAACCCCATTTTGTTGTGGATTGTAAGGGACAATGAACTCCCTCTTAATCCTAGCATCTTTACAAAATTCTTTAAACATATCTAATGTATATTCCCTCCCGTTGTCTGTCCTTAAGGTTTTTATTTTCCTTCCAGAGGAGTTTTCAGTAAGGGACTTGAATTCCTTAAATCTTTTAAGGATCTCCTCAGATTCTTTACATTTGAGGAAATAGATCCAGGTCTTCCTGCAGAAATCATCAACACCGATTACATAATATGGAAACCTTCCTAATGAAGGGACAAACATGGGCCCACACAAATCTGAATGGACTAATTCTAATACATTATTTGTTTTGCTAGAGCTATTTTGAAATGATCCCTTAGTGTTTTTATCTAAGGCACACCCTTTGCATGTCCAGAGTGGTATTGTTTAAGTTTTGGTAATCTTGTGACTAATCTTTCCATGGAAGATAAGGCTCTAAAATTTAGGTGTCCTAATCTTTTATGCCATATTTCATTAGAGTCTGCAATTTCATGGATAAGGGCTAGATTTGGTTCTGTACATAGGTCGTACAAATAACCTTGTCTTTTACCTATGGTTTGTGCTTTCTTAATAGTAGAGTTCTTTGGCCATGTCAATACTTTACCATCCATGAAAGTTACCCTATATCCATTTTCTTCAAGTGTAGATATGGAGACTAAATTTCTTTTGATACCTGGAACAAACAATACCCCGGTGAGCTGAATAGAGATGCCTGACTTCAGTCTAATGGTGCAAGTTCCAACACCTTTCACTGGATGTGCAGAGTCATCTCCAATAATTACTTCCTCATTAGTTTCTTCCACCATGGAATCTAATAGTTCTCTGAATCCAGTAATATGTCTTGAGGAACCACTGTCTATGACCCAGGTACTTTTATTAGAGACTTGATTTGAAAGTGTGGAGTAGAATACAAGCTTCCCGGATTCGTGCTCTTCCTTAGTCTTCTTTATGTTGGTAAATGAGACTTGATGCTTTTTGTATGGACAATTTACTACCTAGTGTCCATATTGATCGCATCTGAAACATCGTACCTTTGACATATCTTTCTTGGATTTACCATTCCCATGATTGTTTTTCCTTTTCTTTAAATGTTTCTTCTTTTCTTTCTTCTGGGAATTTACATTTAATACATGAGGATCTTCATCAATAGTTTTCCTCTTGAGTCCTTTCTTTGCTAGTCTTGATTCTTCTTGGAGACAATCTAATCTTAGCAAGGTCATAGCATTGATGCCTGAAACAAATGTCTCCCAGGAGTTAGGTAGACGATCTAAGGCAATTAATGATAATTCCTTACATTCTATCTTGTACCCAAGTGTTGACAGTTGATCTCTTAGAGGTGAGATTCTCATAAAGTATGAGTTGATTGATTCACCTTTGTTCATACTTATATGGTTAATCTCTCTCTTTAGGGCTAAGGTCTTGCTGGCACTCCTTATTTCCTAAGTGTTTACAAGTGTTTTAAACATGTGATATGCTGTTTCATATTTTGTCAAGAGTGGTACAATATGATCTCTGACTCCATTGATTATGATTTTTATGGCCTTATCATTTCCTTCAATCCATGTAGTTTTCTCTTGATCATTCTCCGGTTCTGTCTTGTCTTCTTTTATGAATGACTCAACCTTATTTTCTTTTAGTATCATTAGTATTCTGAACTTGCATGATGAATTTGGAATAGGTGAGCATTTGGGAAGTCCTCATTTACTCCCTCTGGGGGCTCTCCTGATTTTATCCTTGACAGTTGGTCTATGATGATGTGGCTTTTTTCGGGCCGCACCACAATAGTGAAAGTGAATTCTTGGAGTAGGAGTAGCCACTGACTTACCCTTGTATGATCAGCTTGTTCACTGAGTACATCAATGCCTGGTGATCCACATAGAATGTGAAGGGCATGGCAAGGAGGTAATGCCAAAATCTTTGTACGACATACACCATGCTTGGTGCTTCCCTTTCTGTCATACTGTAATTCCTCTCAGCCCTTGACAACAATCAGCTGGAAAAAAATATGGGATGGTCCAACCCTCCAGTACCAACTTGTGCAAGCGTGGTGCCGATGGCATAATTTGAGGCGTCTACATGCATGTGGGATTCCTTGTCCCAGTCTGGGTACGCTAGAATAGATGCATTTACCGGTCTAGATTTCAGTTCTTTGAAAGCCTCCTATTCTGTTCCCCATACAAATGGTTCACCCTTGTCAGTTTGTTGAGTGGAAATGATATCTGTGCAAATCCTTTGATGAACTGTTGGTAGTAGCCAACATGCCCTAAGAAAGATTTTACTCCAGTTACATCCTCCGGGCTCTCCATTTGAATGATAACATTTATCTTGTCGGGGTCTATCTTCAACTCTTCTTTGCAGACTATATGACCAAGGAACTTACCTTGTGGGGTGTTCTCTTCCCAGCCTAACATGATGGATTTACAAAGAGAGATCTTATTCCCTGATGCTCTGCAAAAAATGTCTAGCTTCTCCATAAGTTTCCCCAAATTCTGTTCTTCTAAAGCTAGGAGGATTGTTGTATCATTTGCAAACTGGACATTCAAGAGGTCTTCCTCATTGGGTAGGGCTATACCTTGCACCCTGGGAGAAATGGACTCATGTCTTAATAAGTAGAAAAGCGCATCTGCTACAATCACAAATAAGGCAGGGGCAAGTGGACAGGCTTGTCTAATGGATCTTGGAAGAAGAATAGGTTCAGATTCACACCCACTTGCATCCACTTTGGCATTAGCATCTCTCATAAGGACCCTTACCAATTGCTGAAAGTGCTTAGGAAAACCGAGGCTTTCCATCATCATAAAGATGAACTCCCATTCAATCTTGTACGTCTTTTCATAATCTATTAACAGCATATTGACTGGCTGTTTAGAGTCCCTAACCTAGCTCATTTTCTCCCAGCAAGTGATCAGATTCTCTAAAATATATCTCCCCTTGACAAAACCAGATTGGGTAGGATTAATGACTTTTGGTAAAACTTCCTCCAATCTCTTAGCAAGAACTTTGGCCAAGATTTTGTAGGAGACATTTAACAAAGTAAGTGGTCTCCAATTCTTAATTAGGGACTTATCCCCATGCTTAAGAATCAACTTGATGACTCCCGAGTTTATCTCTTTTCCAAGAGATCCCTAAGTAATATCCTCTTTATATACCTGATGCAGTTCCTCTCCTATTCACTTCAGGTTAGTCTTGTAGAATTCCCCCAGAAGCCCATCAGGGCCTGGGGCTTTGTCATTCCCCAAGGACTTGATGGCACTATTGATTTCTTCCACCATGATTTCCTTGTCAAAGAAACTAGCATCTTCTTCCCTGACTTTCCTTGGGATAATGTTTTTGATTTGATTTCTAGCTCTGGACTTGGAGTCCCCTGTGTCTTCTGAAGAAAACAGTTTACTATAGAATTGGGCAAGGCCAGAGAGACCTCATGCTAATCAGTGATATTGACACCCCCCTCCCAAATATTATCAATCCTCTCCTTGGCCTCTTTGTTATTGTGTAATTGAAAAAAATATTTAGTCCCTTTGTCTCCATGGTTGAGCCAATTCAATCTAGCTCTAACCTTTGCTCCTTGGATTTTAGAGTTCTGGATTCTTCTCAAAGATTTCTTAGCTTGGGCAAGGGCATCAATGGCCTTTTGATTGTAGGGGTCATTTTGTATACAATCTTCAATTGTAACTAATTGCTCATGAAACACAACTTCCTGTTGTCTAGCATCTTTAGCCTGCTTTTTCATATTTAACAGTCCAAGTATTGAACTGTTTGATAAGAGAGAGAGCATTTAGGATGGTTTCACACTTTAACAATTTAGTATTGAACTATCTTTTAAGAGAGACAACATTTAGGATTGTCTCATGCTTCAACAATTCCATTTGTTACCGCTTGCTGAAGTGAAATCTGTAGAGGAAATCTCAGCCAAGATAGGGTGATGATCAGATAGGGTATATGGAGTTACTTTAATGTAAGTACCCCCTTCATCTTTCATGAAGCTAAAGAAGTCCTTATTAGCATAAAAGCGATCAAGTCTGCTATATAAATTCTCCTCTTACCCTGCTGAAAATTGCACCAGGTGTACCAGATGCCAGGGTTGTCATGCTTGTTACCTACCAATGGGTCCCAAAGGTTGAGCTTACTAATCATCCCGAACCAAAAGAAATTCTCATCCCCTTTCCAATCAAACTTGCTCCCACTAGACTTAACTTGCTGCCTCTCCACCATTTTGGAATCCCCAATAATGATCCAGGGAATGTCCTCCAACTGGGTCATCCATTTCCATAGTTCCACTCTATCTCTGTAGTCATTGGGGTATAAACTAAGCAGACATCAACTTCCACTCCTTTGTCCTTCATGACAACCCAAACCACTCTATTACAAGGAGAGGTGCCCCATCTAACAACCGCATTCTTCACCTGACTCCCACCAAGATAGCAGCTCCTTTCCCTTTACAATGATTGGTAGTAACGAATACTGCATCTCTCTAGATACACTTCAAGTTAATATCAAGATTGAATTGTACTGCTTTAATTTCTTGCAAAAGGAGAATATCCATGTTTTTATACATATTGAGGAATCTTTTCACTATATATTTTCTGTCTGGGGATACCAAGCCCCTAACATTCCAGGAGGCACATTTTAAATTCATGGAGAAATGTCCATTGGAGTTTTAAAACCCTTGTGGAGTTTTAAAACTCTTGTGGCATTTAAGCGATTCCTTTTTAGTGACCTTTTTGCCAGATCTAAAGTTGGTGGTCTACCTCTTTTTTGAGAATTTTGAATTCAGAAGACTATTTAGCCCCCAAAGTGGGTTTGATATTCACCTGAAATTTAGACTTGCTTTTGGATTTTTCCTTTTTGGCCTTAGCCTTCTTCCCTTTTTTGTCTTTGAGGGCTGAAATAGCCCATCCCAAGTCTTCTTCAACACCCTGATCAGACTCTGGGTTCTTAAGATCTCCATGTGAGCCATTGAGACCCCCACCTTCAGTGAGATTTAAGTCACTGTGATCACGATTCACAACAAATGTCAGCAGATTGGGGGGGGGGGGGGTGTCTAAAGGGGGGAGTGGTAGAAGCGGGGATGCCAATGAAGGAATAATTGGAAAGACAATCATTTGAGTCAAAAGCATCTTTAATAGCATCAAGGGCATCCCCTTCAGCAGAAGCATCTGGATCAAGAGCAACCCCCATATTATCAGTAGGATCACCAATGGTGTCCCTGGCCTTAGAGCCAACCACTTTACTCCCATCAATAGGGGTCACCCTAGTATCAGTCACTACCTTCCCAGGAAAAGGGGGGCGGGCTCTTGCTGGTCCCACAACACTTCAGCAAATCAAATCTCTTCCCGGAGAGAAGCTTGCTCTTCTCCCTCCAAAATGGATTTCTCCATCCTCCTCCTGGTCTCAGCAACCTTTCAGATCTTTCCTAATGCCAACTGTTGAGCATTAAGGGTTCTTTGCATGGGGGGCCATCACGGGAGGCATCAATGTTGCAAGGCGTGATCTTAGAGGGTTGAGTGATCTTCTCAAGGTAGTAGGCTTGCCTGAGAGTCTCTTTAAGGTCTTTGAGTTTATCTGCAATAGCATCCCTGTGCTTGTCATTAACATGGATGGGGGACTTAGGAATCAAATCAGATTGACTGGTATCAGGGGGTTTGTCTGGGGGCTGTGGATTATTCAAGCCTTCATTTGAAGATTTAGGGAGGTTTGAATAGGTGGTAACAACATATGTCCCTTTCTTTGCGGAGTCTGCGGGGACTCCCTTAGGGTTCACTTCCTTAGTGTAATTGTTTCTGGAAATATCCTTTTGGTTATCAGTAAAGTTCTTACCAGAACTCGACTTAGGGTGAGTTCTATTCTTTAACATAGGGCAATTCCTCCTTCAGTGGCCCTCTTCGCGACATAAAAAACACGCATTGAGGCCACCGAGGAACTCAATAGGGCTTGAAACCGTCTCCTCCATTTCAATAGCGAACGTCTCAGGCAAATCAATACCAGGGTAAATGACTAGTAAAAGTCTAGCATCCATGTGGCATCAAAGACGCCAATTCTTCCATTCTAATGACTCTCCCAATTGAGTTAATGGTTTTTGGGATCAGATTCCACAGGTAGGGAGGTACATTCTTGATTGTGACCCATCTAGGGCTCAAGAGGGCAATGACTTCCTCTCTGTTAGCATTAGCTGACCACGAAATGGCCCTAAAGGTGCATGATCCAATATTCCGAAACTGCCTTTTAACAACTTCCTTCTAAGACTCAGGATTCTTGAAAAGGATAACAAATAGACCTCTCTGAAGCATACGGCAGAAAGAATAATGAAACCCTTGTTTAATGTTCCAGATATTATGCATCCATTCATTCGTATACACTCGAGATGGAAGTTTAGCAACATCCTGGGCTGCCAAAAAGACAACAACACTCTTAAGCCTATCCTTTTCAACATCTATAGCCTTGGACATTTGTAAATTAGGTCTAACAATGAGGGATGAAGGGGAACTCTTACCTCCTCTGGCTCCATTGGCAGAGGCAGACTCCTCAGGCGGGGCACGGCCAGGTACAAATTCAGCGCTTTCTGGAATCCGACTCTCGTCTGCAACGGCCTCTCCCTGAATGTTTTCCTCAGAATGCTTCCTGTAGTAGAAGTATCGACGGCAGAAGAAAGATTTGTTTCACCTGGGCATCCATCCTCCATAAAAACCCCACTAAGGAAATAAATGAGGCTGACAAGAGGAGAGAGAGGATGGCCTCCCTGCGAGCGGCTGAAAGACCTTTTGCACAAGTTGGGAGGCCTCTTCCGAAGAAATCACCACCCTAGTTGCAGAGCTGTATTCCTTCATGCCCACTCTCCTTTCAATAAGCTATTAGTATTAACAGTAATAATAATAAAATATAGTTATATTTGCTAATTAATTTCTAAAACTAACAATATATATTAATATTTCTTCTTTATTAATATCAACTCTCCTTATAATGTTATTATAGTATTATAAATGAACTTCATTTAATACTGTTTTGTGCCTTTATCACATTTGATATACATTTCAGCTCTTCAGATTCCGTCACCAGATTTTGTAGAATTGATAGTTTGACTGAATTCTCAGAAGATTAATTGCTAAGAAATTGAAGCAAATGTTGCTTGCAGCTTTTGCTGGATATACACTGCAAACAACCTCAAAAAACTCTGAACGTTCTAGAACTATCATTCCATGGCATGCTGATGAACATCAAATATATATATGTTAGAATATCTTTTCTGACCATGCAGAGCTAGAATATGATTGGCAACAGCCTCTGACATGCAAACTTTGTCCCTCTGACTTTGAATTTATAGTTATTCTCTGGGTCGTACTTATTGACTTTCTATTGTCTATTTTTCTGAAATGTTGACAAAATAATCTCTTGCAGGAAACCAGTTGAGCATTTCTTGAATGTCCTCAATGAAATTACTTTGGATGACATTACTTCTATCGCCCAAAAAGTCATTTCTACACCTCTTACTATGGCAGCATGGGGGGACGGTATGTATAACTGTTGTATTATTCTGAATGAAGCATAAATTAATGGGTACAGCATAGGACTCCTCTCCAGCAGATGTTTTGTTGCTGTATACCACCTATGTCATATCATTTGTGATCTTTGTTTTGCAGTTGTCAATGTCCCAAGCTATGATCGTGTCAGATCTTTATTTCATGCTAAGTAGCAACCCAATTGAATCTCAACTTTTTGATTCCTGAAGTTCAAGCATCGATGTTCAGAAGACTCCGATTATGAATTAATGGGTAATAGCATAGGAGTCCTCTTTAAACTCTTTAGCGAATGGTTTTGTTGCTGTATATCACCTATATCATTATTTGTAACTTCTGCTTTGCAGTTGTCATTCCCCCAAAGCTATGGTTGTGTAAGCTCTTTATTTCATTCCAAGTAGCAGTTGCTAAAATTCGAGCCTTGATGTTCAGAAGACTTGGAGGATGAATATTTCGATGATCTGTATTTCTATAATTCATTTTCATTTCTTAACAATTTTCCAAGGAAACTTGTGCAAAATGAAACAACACAAATGCAAATGGTAGAAGGCATCTGAATATTTGTATGTTTGGTCTAATTTTTAGTCATGTTGTTCCGGTGACTGGAAAATAAGCCAATCTAGTGGGGCTGAAAAATTCTTCACTATTTTTTTATGTTGTCCTGGTGACTGAAAAATTCTTTGCTATTTTGTTTCCATCACTCGGTTTTTTCATTGGTTACTAAAATTGGAGCCTTGATGTTCAGAAGACTTGGAGGATGAAGTTTTAGAGGATCTGTATTTCTATAATTCAATGATTCATTTCGATTTCTATAAGGATTTGCCAAGGAAACTTGTGCAAAATGAACAAACACAAATGCAAATACTTGAAGGTATCAGAATATTTGTATGTTTGGTCTAATTTTTAGTCATGTTGTTCGGGTGACTGGAAAATAAGCCAATCTAGTGGGGCTGAAAAATTCTTCACTATTTTTTTCATCAACTGCTTTTTCATTATATGACAACTGTTTATGTTTCCTTAATTGAGCTTTTTAAATTGTTATCATACTACACATGATCCCATTTAGTGGATCCTGATCTCATTTCAATTTTTCTGGGCTATCTCAGAGATTAGAAATTGGTTCATGCGGTTAATAATATGATGTACTTCAGACATTGAATATTATTTGTATGTTTGGTCTAATTTTTAGTCATGTTGTTCCGGTGACTGATAAATAAGCCAATCTAGTGGGGCTGAAAAATTCTTCACTATTTTTTTTCATCAACTGCTTTTTCATTATATGACAACTATTTATGTTTTCTTAAGTGAGCTTTTTAAATTGTTACCATACTGCACATGATCCCGTTTAGAGTGAAGAGCACACAATTATACTGAGAGGGGGGTGAATCAGTATAATAACTATTTTTCAATTTAAAAGCTTTTATTCAAAAATAACTTTAAACTCTCAAATAAATAATTATGCACATAAACACAATATTTACGTGGAAACCATATACGGGAGAAATCCACAAAAATAATTTACTTTATATAAATTTGTTCTTTTACAAATAGTTTGTAGGCTCCAACCTACTAGAGGCTCCAACCCCTATGTTTATGAGCACCGATTCACTGGAAGCTCCAACTCTCACACTTCGCTGGCACCGACCTACTAGAAGCACCGACTCCCCCTGTCTAGATTCTGAGCACCAACTCACTGTATATAAATTTTCCTTCCACTTTGACACTGTTGCTTTCTTCAACTGATGATGGATACAATCTGACCTTTATCTCTTTAAGTCAGCCAATAACTTTACTTTTCTTCTTATTTTCAAAAATATATCTTTATAAATGTATATACATAATATATATCAGATTAAAATCTGAATATATATAAATATTTAATTCTCTTTTCTTATCATTTTCTCACTGCTCTTCTTTTTTTTATTTCAATTGCTGACTTGCTTTTTCAAAATGATAGATTTAATATATATATTCTTATATTTCAAAGGTTATGACTTTTCAAATATGAAAAGGTGTCTTTCTCTTAAAATATTATTAACTTGAAATAAGTTAATCTTTCCCTCTTTTTTTTTAATCATCTTATTAAACAAAACTTCGATGACCTTCCATTGCCGACTTCATATTATTATCATTTTAAAAACTTCAAACTTTAATCGCATGAAACTTTTCGATGGCAATCTTTAATCTTCTTTTAAGAACTTCGATATCATTTTTATCGCATTGTATTGTATAAGTCTTCGTCGCTGTTTATATACGGTATAAGTCACTGTGGTTTGACTTCATCGCTTTTATTTATTTGAGAATACCGTTCTGATTATGCCGTTGTCTGTTGCCGTTCATGATGTAAGTATAATCGCTTGTTCATTTCGTTGTAAGCATATACCATTGCTATATCTGTAATATATACCATCGCTTATCAATATATACCATTGCTATATCTGTTTAGTTATATACACCATCGCTTATCAATATCTTTGTGTTCTATATGTATGCCGTTCTATATTCTATGTATGTGAGTACTAAATAAATCTCTGTCTTCATCGCTGTGTACATATGCATATATATAGGATATATGCTGAATATATGCATCTCTGATTATATATGTATGTATATACGTATTAGCTGTTTTGTACATCATTGATATGATCGATGTTTGCATATAATATTGTTCCCTGTTTATCTCTGTTAATATATAACTGGTTATCACTGTATGTAAAGCATACGTATCAAATATGCTGATTATCTCTGATTCATATATGCTCAACGCTGTATTCAAACTGCTGTATATAATATTTGCCATTTATCTCTGTGTATATATTGTATAATACTTCATGCTGTATATGCTTCATGGTATACATCTGTATATGCTTTATATATATCTCTACATCTTGAGTGTATCATATACCTTCATAGTATATCGTATATCGTCATTTCTGTATCTTCTTTCTCGGATATGCTGTATATGTTAACTTCTTTATTAACTTCTCCAATGTGATCGACCTCTAATTTTGACATCAATGACAATATGTCCATCAATCTCCCCCTTTGTTATTGATGGCAATTTCTCAAATATATGATTGTGCAAGACTCCCCCTTAGTTCGCTGTTCCCTTCATCTTCAATCTCTTCCCCTTTGATATCAATGGCAAAGGGTCTCCAGGACTAGAGACTAGCTCCCCCTGAACACATACTTCTCATGAAACCTTTAATGAATGGATGAGAGTGACACTACTCCCAATTTATCCCTTAGGTATTCAAAAGTTTCCTTTGGAAGTGGTTTTGTGAAGATATCCGCTATTTGCTCCTTCGTATTAATGTATTCCAATTTGACTTGCTTCTCAAGTACTTGTTTTCTCAGGAAGTGGTATTTGATTGAAATATGCTTTGTTTTGGAATGCATGATTGGATTCTTTGATATGCTGATTGCACTTGTGTTGTCACAAAAGATGGGAATAAGATTCTCAAAATCAATCTTGATATCTCCTAGAGTTTGCTTCATCCAAAGCACTTGTGTACAGCTTGCCACTGCTGCAACATACTCAGATTCTACGGTAGATAAAGTTACCGATCCTCGTTTCTTGCTTAACCATGACACTAGACTGTTACCAAGGAAGAATGCTACTCCACTTGTACTTCTTCTATCATCAATATTGCCTCTCAAATCAGCATCTGTATAGGCTGTGAGTGAAAAGTCTCTTCCTCTTGGATACCATAAACCAAGATCCATAGTGCCTTTTAGGTACTTCAATATTCTTTTAACTGCTAGAACATGAGTTTCTTTTGGCATTGCTTGGAATTGAGCTACAACAACAACTGCTTGCAGGATGTTAGGTCTTGTGGCGGTTACGTACAATAAACTTCCTATCATTGATCTATATAGGGCTTGATTGACATCGGACGATTCATCCATTTTGCTAAGCTTGCATCCTGTAATCATGAGAGTGCTAACTGGATTACAATCTTCCATCCCAAACTTTTTCAATATTTATTTGATTTACTTACTTTGAGAAATGAATATTCCTTTACTTGATTGCTCAATTTGCAATCCAAGAAAGAAAGATAATTCTCCAAGCATGGACATCTCAAATTCTTGTTGCATATTCATGGAAAATTCTTTACACATTTTGTCACTACCTCCTCCAAATATTGTCATCCACATATACTACTACTACCAAAAGTTTGTCATTTTCAGATTTAATGTATAGATTACTATCTACCATTCCTCTTTTGAAACCTTGATTTAGAAGATACTTGTCCAATCTTGAGTACCAAGCTCTTGGAGCTTGTTTTAGCCCATAAAGTGCTTTTCTTAGTCTACACACATGATCTTCTTTTTCTGAATATGTAAATCCTTTAAGTAATTCAACATACACTTCCTCTTCTAAGTCTCCATTTAGGAAAGCTGATTTTACATTCATTTGGTAAACTTTGAATGCTTTATGATTTGCAAATGCTAAGAACATCCGGATTGCTTCTAGTCTTGCAACTGGGGCAAATGTCTCTTTAAAATCCACTCCTTCTACTTGAGCATAGCCTTTACAAACAAGTCTAGCTTTGTTTCTTGTGACTTCTCCATTTTCATTCATTTTATTCCGAAACACCCATTTAGTTCCAATGACATTTTTGTCTTTTGGTCTTGGAACAATTTCCCAAGTATTATTCTTTTCGATTTGGTTCAATTCTTCCTCCATTGCTTTTACCCAAAGCTTGTCTTCACTTGCTTCTTTGAAGTTCTTTGGTTCTATTTTAGATAAAAGACAAAAGTGTGCATGCTCAGTAGTGTTGACAAATTTCCTTCTTGTTTGGACTTCCTTATCTGGGTCTCCAATTATCAAGTCTTCAGGATGATTTCTTTGAACAAATTTTGATGGAGTCTTTGCTGGTGTCTTCGAGGGAGTTTTTGCTTTCAAAGGGGTTTTGGAGCCCTCTAGTTCTAGTTCTTTTTCTTCTTCATCTTTTGGATCTTCTTCTTCTTCACATATACTTGGTATTTCAACATTTTCTTTTACCTTTTCAAATTATTTTCCTTCATCAATCCTTACATTTGCACTTTCTACAATCTTGTGGAGTCTTTTGTTGTAACATCTATATGCTTTACTCTTAGAGGAATATCCAAAAAAGATCCCTTCATCTGCTCTAGCTTCAAATTTACCCAAGTCATCTTCATCCCTTCTTATATAGCATGTGCTTCCAAAGACTCTGAAATACTTGACTGTTGTTGGTCTTCTTTTCCATAGCTCTTAAGGTGTCTTATCATGATTTACTCTTATTTGTGCATGGTTCAAAATGTAGACTGCTGTATGTACTGCCTCCTTCCAAAAGGAATCAACTATCTTTGATTCATTTAGCATTGCCCTTGCCATTTCTTGAATAGTTCTATTCTTTCTTTCAACAACTCCATTTTGTTGGGGAGTTCTAGGTGCTGAAAGTTGTTTTTTTATACCATTCTTTTCACAATATTCATCAAATTCATGGAAAGTAAACTCTCCACCTCTATCTGTTCTAAGACATTTTATTTTTGTATCCATTTTATTTTCAACTAGTTCCTTGAAAGCTTTAAATTTGTCAAGAACTTCTGATTTCTCTTTTAGGAAAGCTACCCAAGTCATCCTAGAGTAGTCATCAATAAATAGTATGAAGTATTTTTCTCCTTGTAGGCTTTTTGTCTTGTTGGTCCACAAAGGTCTGAATGAATGAGTTCAAGTGGTTTTGATGTAGAGTATTCCTTGGTTTTGAATGTACTTCTTGTTTGCTTCCCTAGTTGACATTGTTTGCAAATGATATTTTTAGGTTTTGATAACTTTGGTATATCTCTTAAAGCCCCTTTATGATTGATTTTGACAATGTTGTCAAAGTTTAAGTGCCGCAATCTTTTGTGCCATAGCCAATTTTCATCTTCTTGTACAAAGAAACATTTTTCATCATTCATTTCTTGTAAAACATACAAATTGTTTGCAGTCCTACAAGCATTAGCTATTAATTTTCTATCCTTTTTAATTTCACAACCTTTAGGATAAAATGTTACATTATGCCCTTGATCACAAAGCTGACTTACACTTAGTAAGTTTTCTTTTAGCCCTTTTACATACCACACATCTGTTGTTTTTATTTTTCCACGATCTAGACTAAGAGTTCCTTTTCCCTTTATATATCGTTTTGAGTTGTCACCAAATCTTACTGATCCTCCATTAGTTGGTTCAAAAGAGATGAATTTACTCGTCTCCTGTCATGTGTCTAGAACATCCATTATCAACATACCACCAATCTTTCTTATTTTGAGCATGTAAAGCTATTTGAACAAATAGCGATTTTTCTTTCTTTTTCCAAACCTTCTTTTTAGGGGGATCTTTCTTTGCTTGATTTGTAGGAAAGATTGTTCTACATTTGTGGGCTGCATGTCCAAAATTGTTACACTTTGAACATAGAATATCAAAATTAACCAATGGAGCAAAAAGATTTTGAGTTCTGAAATTTTGAGTGTTCTTCTCTTTGCTTCTACAGTTTAGAGCTTTATGACCAAATTTGTTACAAGAGTAGCAATATCCATTGAATAGGTAAGAAAAATGCTGTCTATAATATGACCTTTTCCATTCATTCATATTTTGTTTTGGTATTCTACATTCTAGTGCTTTGTGACCAAAACGATTGCAAGAGTAGCAATATCCATGAAAGTTATAATGAGGTTTATGAACATCATTCTCTTCATTCTTCTTGTAGTTCCTTTCTTTAAGCGTGTCTTCTTTTGATGGTTCATTTATGACTGTGTTGCTTCCTTCTTTTATGAAGCCTTTGAATGTATTATTAACGTTTGAGTTTCTTTCAAAACCAACCCCTGTTTTGCTGGAAGAAGGCTTTTGACTATCAATGATATCATTTAGGATTTCTGAACTCTTTTCAAATTTAAGATTATTGATGGTGCATTCCTTCAACTCCCTTTCTAATTTTTCAATTTCTAGTTTTAAATCAGTTTCAGCTTGTTTAGCTTCTTCTAATTGGATCTTTAGATCTTCAATTGTTTGTTCTGATTTCTTTGCTACTTCTAAATTCTCCATAGCTTCTTCTTTGAGTTTCACTAATTTTCTTTTTAGCCTTTCATTTTGTTTGTATCCATAATGAAGTTCTTCTTTGAGATCAACATTCTCTTCCTCATTACATGATTCGTCTTCCTCTTCTTCATAACTATCACTTGTGTCTGCTTTAGCCATAAATAGAATTTCATCCTCCTCATCACTTGGGCATTCCTCGCTGCTTTCATCTGAAGAGCTGTCCTTTTTGGAATAAAAACTCTTTTTATTTTTGTTTTGATATTTTTTCTTTTTATTAAACTTATTGTTATTCTTCCATTTTTTCTTTGTATGTGCTTGCTTTTCATCTTCACTTGAGTCATCATCATTTTGAGGACATTTTGAGGCATAGTGTCCTACCTTTCCACAATTAAAGCATTTGAAAGGGAATTTCCCTTTATATTTTCCACTTCCCTTTTTTAATTTTCTCAGGAAATGAGCTTCAGCTTCATCAGTTTCATTGCTTGAACTATCACTTGAGATTTGTTTTTTACTCTTACTCTTTTTAAAAACTTTAAAAGATATTTCTTTCTTAGGTTCCTTGCCTCCAATCCTCATTTCATAAGCGGTAAGAATCCCATGTAACTCATCTTTTGTAAGTTTATCCAGATCTTTCCTCTCCTCGATTGCTGACACTTTAGAATCAAATCTAATGGGTAGGGATCTCAAGATCTTTTCAACCACAAACTATTCTTCTACATCTTCACCACGGGCTTTTATTGAATTGACCATCAACATGAGAGAGAAATGAAGCTATGTCTTCATCTTCCTTCATTTTCAGGCTTTTGAATGTGCTTCGATGGGTTTGAAATTTGGCCTTCTTTACATTGTCGGTCCCTTCATATATATTTTTCAACTTGTCCCATATCTCCTTTGCAAATTTACAATGCATAACTTTTGTGAATTCCGAGTTGGCTAGACAACATAGAATAGCATGTTTTGCTTTGGCATTATTTTCACTTCTCCTCTTTTCGGCTGTATCTATTGGTGGGGTTGCTGGTGGTGTATAACCATCTAGTATTGATTGCCAAACATCGAATCCAATAGCATTTAAATATGCTTCCATCTTTATACTCCAAAATGCCTAGTTTGTCCCATAAAAAATTGGTGTCTTGTTTTGAAAACTTTCAGCCATTTGTGCTCTTTAGATCTACCTTCAAGCGGTTAGGCTATACAGAAGGAACCCTCTCTGATACCAATTGAAGAGCACACAATTATACTGAGAGGGGGGGGTGAATCAGTATAATAACTATTTTTCAATTTAAAAGCTTTTATTCAAAAATAACTTTAAACTCTCAAATAAATAATTATGCACATGAACACAATATTTACGTGGAAACCCAATACGAGAGAAATCCACAAAAATAATTTGCTTTATATAAATTTGTTCTTTTACAAATAGTTTGTAGGCTCCAACCTACTAGAGGCTCCAACCCCTATGTTTATGAGCACCAACTCACTGAAAGCTCCAACTTCCACACTTCACAGGCACCGACCTACTGGAAGCACCGACTCCCCCTGTTTGGATTCTGAGCACCAACTCACTGTATATAAATTTTCCTTCCACCTTGACACTGTTGCTTTCTTCAACTGATGATGGATACAATCTGACCTTTATCTCTTTAAGTCAGCCAATAACTTTACTTTTCCTCTTATTTTCAAAGATATATTTTTATAAATGTATATACATAATATATATCAGATTAAAATCTGAATATATATAAATATTTAATTCTCTCTTCTTATCATTTTCTCACTGCTCTTCTTTTTTTTATTTCAATTGCTGACTTGCTTTTTCAAAATGATAGATTTAATATATATATTCTTATATTTCAAAGGTTATGACTTTTCAAATATGAAAAGGTGTCTTTCTCTTAAAATATTATTAACTTGAAATAAGTTAATCTTTCCCTCTTTTTTTTTAATCATCCTATTAAACAAAACTTCGATGACCTTCCATTGCCAACTTCATATTATTATCATTTTAAAAACTTCAAACTTTAATCGCATGAAACTTTTCGATGGCAATCTTTAATCTTCTTTTAAGAACTTCGATATCATTTTTATCGCATTGTATTGTATAAGTCTTCGTCGCTGTTTATATATGGTGTAAGTCACTGTGGTTTGACTTCATCGCTTTTATTTATCTAAGAATATCGTTCTGATTATGCTGTTCAATATGCCGTTGTCTATTGCCGTTCATGATGTAAGTATAATTGCTTGTTCATTTCGCTGTAAGCATATACCATCACTATAGCTGTAATATATACCATCGCTATATCTGTTTAGTTATATACACCATTGCTTATCAATATCTCTGTGTTCTATATGTATGCCATTTTGTATTCTATATGTATGTGAGTACTAAATAAATCTTTGTCTTCATCGCTGTGTACATATGCATATATATACGATATATGCTGAATATATGCATCTCTGATTATATACGTATGTATATACGTATTAGCTATTTTGTACATCATTGATATGATCGCTGTTTGCATATAATATTGTTTCCTGTTTATCTCTGTTAATATATAACTGGTTATCACTGTATGTAAAGCATACGTATCAAATATGCTGATTATCTCTGATTCATATATGCTCAATGCTGTATTCAAACTGCTGTATATAATATCTGCCATTTATCTCTGTGTATATACTGTATAATACTTCATGCTGTATATGCTTCATGGTATACATCTGTATATGCTTTATATATATCTCTATATTTTGAGTGTATCATATACCTTCATAGTATATTGAATATTTTCATTTTTGTATCTTCTTTCTCGGATATGCTGTATATGTTAACTTCTTTATTAACTTCTCCAATGTCATCAACCTCTAATTTTGACATCAATGACAATATGTCCATCATAGAGGATCCTGATCTCATTTCAATTTTTCTGGGCTATCTTAGAGTTTAGAAATTGGTTCATGCAGTTAATTATATGATGTACTTCAGACATTGAATATATATATATATATATATATATATATATATATATATATATTGTTTCACTTAGGTGTCTTATATAAATATTTTCCTAGCAAGAAGGTTGTTAGCAGATTTTGAATTTTATTATTATATTATGCTACATTAATTCTGGCAACTGTGAATAGACAAGGTTTCAGCTCTATGAACAAGGATGAGATGTATATTATTTCACTTGAACTTGATAGAGCAAGGGGTAATACAATTTAGACATCGATTGAATTTTATGTTTTGTTTTACTCAGGTGTCTTATAGAAATATCTTCTCAAGCAAGGTGATTTATTAGCACATTTTGAATTTAATTATCTTAGGCTACATTAATTTGTGCAACTGTTCATAGCTATGCTCCACAGGGACGCGTCCCCTATGATTTTTGGCCCATTCCTATACTAGGGATGGAACGGGGATGGTTTTTGCAGTCCCCCAAGCCATTCCCAATCAGGGCAAATTGGGGACCGTCCCTGAAACAATGATTTTGAATGCAAGCGGAACGGGGGGACGAGAATCAGTCTTGCAAACAGCATGGCCGTCCCTCGTCCATCCTCAGGATTGATTCCCTTCCACCTTTTCCCAGTCAGAATGTGGACGACGATTGAGCCAACAAAAAAACAAATTTTTTAAAATTCTCTTTACTCGTGCGTGCCACATGTGGCTTTAACTTATGATAAAATATTCTAAACCCTATTTTGACAATTAAAACACTAAAAGTGCAAGTCTTCTCATTTCTAGTTTTATCAAAGTTGCTAAGAGGAAGAGGAAAACAAAGAGCAACAACATGTAATGCCCCTCACCCTCACAAGTGTTTTGGAGAACTTGGACGATGAGATGCTCTTTGATTATGTTTGGAAATGTTCATCTTTTTGTATTTTGATTGATTATTGTTTTTATGAATTTAAATAGTGTTTTGCTCATCAGTAATGATGATGCACTCCCTTTTTATTGTATTACTTGATTATGATTATTTTTGGGATAACAGTACTAACCCAATCATGCTTTAGTAGGATACTATATGATGTGTTTGTAGGATGACAGGAGGCAATCATAGTCACTTTTGCGGGAGATCTACACGATGTCGCACTCCTCCTTCCTTTCATGTTCTTGTTTGTTTATATATGTATGTATGTGTTTTATTTGTATTGGTGATGTAGGAATTTGCAAGTACTAGACACCGACTCCACCTAGCTACATAGGTTTGAGTGTGCCTTAAAATCGTCAAAACAATTGTTGATTTGGAGACGACACCAAGGTTCACACAAGTACCCTTTTGGACGTAGGTTCCTATTAGAAGTTTCACCCTATCTCGAGTTTGGGCATAGTCCTGGTCTTTCTTGTTGGCTTTTTCCCTTGCGTATGATCAGGTTGTTCAATAAATTATTTCATGTAAGTTGTGTTTTGGTCTCGCGACTCCTATTTGTGTGGATGGGATCATTATGTGGCATGGTTGAGATAGACATATATATTGTATCTAAATGTGATTGTTGTTTATATATATATGTATCCATATATGGGTGCACGCACACACATACACATAATTTGTATGTATCTACTTATGTTAGTAATCGAATTATAAACATTTATATTGTGTACATAAATATGTATGTTATTTATCTAGGAATGCTTGGGTGTGCTAATGACATTAAATGGAATATTTATATACACCTACTATGCTTGGTTATATATATATATATATATATATATATATATATATATATATATATATATATATATATATATATATATATATATATATATATATATATATATATATATATATATATATATATATAAAGATGTAAAATAAGAAGAAAAGAAGAAATAAATAAATAAAATTAATAAAAAGGGGTTTTAAGGGATTTGAACCCAAGAACCCCTAGTTGTGAGAATTGTTATTTTCCAATTTTGCTATGAGATTTGTGAAGAGAAGAATTTAGGAGAGATTTGAGAGTTTTTGAATTAATTTAGAGAGAGAGAGAGGGGGGGCGGGGGGGGGGGGGGGGGGGGGGGGGGAAGGGGAGAGAGGGAGAGAGAGTGAAAGGTGTGTGTGTGTGTGTGAGAGAGAGAGAGAGAGAGAGAGAGAGAGAGAGAGAGAGAGAGAGAGAGAGAGAGAGAGAGAGAAGGGGAGGGGATATATATATATATATATATATATATATATATATATATATATATATATATATATATATATATATATATATATAAAGAGCGAGCGACTGTTTGACATCTCGACTGAAAATATGATTTGTTTTATTAACCAATAGTTTAAAAACCTATGCTTAGAAGAAGACACCTAGATGCCTAAAATTTGGCCAGGCCTAACAAATCTTTAAGTACTTGAAGGAGGGAGATAATAAAATTAAAGAATAAAGACAAACATTATCAAAGTTGCGAGCCATAAAGTGAAAAAACCAAACACCATAATTAGTTATGTAAAGACTAGGCCTAAGCACTGGGAAAGCTTATAAGACAAAATTATATACCCTTTAAGTATTCCACAGACAGACTAGATCAACAAAATAAGAAGAAACTTATAGAACTAAGAATATGAGGACCATATTCAACAAAACCACCTATGCAAAATGTTGATGATAAAGAAACCATAAACGTTGAAGAAAAAACCCGAGAAAGAATAATAGGTAAAATTTGATATACAAGTCAGAGGAATAGAAAATCTTGAACAAAAACCTCCCATCATGTGAAATCTAGAATCTATAAAAGATACCCCAAGAACATAATCTATTCAACGAAACAATACAAGATCATACTATCATCTTTTCGGGCTCCTCATCAACACACATGATCTACAAAATAAGGCTTCGAACAGTGAAGAACCTAAGGAGAAATGATCTCTAGGGATATTGAAATGTTTAAGAGTTGTTATGAATCTCAAACATTCAATATCACTAGGTATCAATTCCCCTTTTATAGACATTATAGATGCAGAATCCCAAGGCAAATAGATAAAAAATGAAAGGCCTACAACGTTTAATAGCTATGACAAACCCTACTATAATGAAAGCACCTCAGATTGAAGGCATGCCATATATATTTTTGCCATTTTTTTTTCATCACATAGAGAGGGCATTTTGAATGAAACATTGAAATATTTTTTTTTTAATAACTTGCAACACTATATTACATTGCAAAATCTGAAAACACAAGCAACAGTGAGAGTGACTATGAGGGAAGTAGTGATAGCATGGATGTTTCTATGCAAGAAACTCAAATATCATAAAGAAAAAGACCTAGTTCTAGGGCGGTCATAGGGGGGTCTTCAAATAATGTGGATGTACATAGAGAAGATGCAACAACCTCTAATCCATTTGAGTGCCCTTACCAAATCCTCAAAAAATATGCCAAAGGCCCATTCAACCCTAAGAGACCTCTTCTAAAATTTGCCTCAAGCATAGACAAGAATAAAAAAAAAATTTGGGGGGTTAGTAGGGAATGGGAGTTCCATATATGTAACAAACATTATTTTGGGAGCTACACTAGAGTGTATTGCTATCTTTTATGGATAGGTGGGAAAGGAGTCAAGGATGCAAACTGATTACACAAGAGGAAAAACTTGAGGCCACTAGAGTGCACATGGAAGGGGAGGGATTGAAAATGGGGACTCCAATAGAGAATGTGCAAGCCAATATGCCTATGAGTAGCACAACTAAACCCACACCCACTCCCACTCCTACTACTAGTGGAGGAAAGGGAAATAACACCAAAAGAGAAACACATGTTGATTTGTTTAATATACAAGCAAAATAGAAGGCTGAATAATCTATTGGTAGGTTTCTTTTTCCTCATGGTATACAATTCTATGTGTCACATTTCTCATTTTATAAACAAATACACAAAGATATATATGTTGTTGGTCCCTCATTTGTACCCCCTGGAGAGACAAAACTACACACTGCTGTCCTTGATAAAGAGTATTCAAAAGCAAGAATTTTGATGGAGGATATAAGATAGACATGGATGAGTGATGAATGCTTTATAATCATGTATGGGTGGACCGATATCAAACATTGACCGCTTATCGATCTTATTCTCACTAGAACAACATGCTCTTATCTTCTTAAAGCTATTGATTGTTCAGGAAAAATGAAGGATGCATCCTTCCAATTTCAGATTTTGAAGGATGCCATAGAAGAGGTTGGACCTTCAAATGTTGTGCAAGTAGTCACTGATTCAGCCCTGGTGTGTAAGTTAGCTGGATTGATGGTGGAGAGTACTTATAGACACATTTTTTGGACCCCATGTTGTCTACATGCATTGAATAACACCTTGAAGGACATTGGAAAAATTGATTGGATAAATGCTATGGCGTTTGAGGCTAGAGATGTGCAAATGTTTATTTGCAATCATCACACATCTCTTGCATTATTTAAGACATTTTCCAAGAAAGAATTCCTCAAGCCTGTGGAGACTAGATATGCTAGCTACTTCATTTTGTTGAAGAGGATTCTTGAGGTCCAAGAGGCCTTATAATCCACGGTGGTCAATATAGAGTGGAATAGATGAAATGAATCAAGCACCTTATATGGAATAAGTGTGAAACAAAGAATCTCGGATGATAATTGGTGGACCACAATGAGGTAAGAAACTTAAATAATTTTTATTGTTGATTTAATAAAATTATTTATGATTTTAGCATTTGCTGATTTTATTATTTAAGACATAACAATTTTAAAATTTATGATGTTTCTCACTTGTAACTTGCTTGCATTTGCAAATACATTTTCTCCTGCATTGACCCTATTGTGTGGGTCATTAGATGTGGTGATACTAACTTTCCTATCCTTGGAGAGACTTATGAGACCTTTGATAGCATGCTTGGGAAGATCAAGTAGGTTATTCATGCCAAGGACCCTAATTTGGAGTTTTATGAGGGGCATCTTAAACCCATTGTGATGCGATGGTGGAACATTATGAACACCCTGCTTTACATGGCAGCCTATGCTATCAATCCTAAATGGTATGCACCAAGACCTGGGAGAGTGTCTCCATCTAGGGATGCATAGGTGAGTCTCAAATGTAAAATCTCAAGTTTTACTTTTCAATTTAAATGTGAAATTACAAGCTACAAATTAGATCTTTTCAATCTTTAATGTCGAACAATCATTATTTGACATTTGTTAATTTAATATGCTTTTTATTTGTTCAACTCAGGGGAAGGAGGGATTCTTCAAGGCCCTTACAAATATGTACAATGAAAAAGATGTCGGTAGTCTTTGGGAGCAGTGGTTTGACTTTGCCAATCTATGTGGTCCAACCTTTAGTAGACTAGGGGCGAAGATAGATAGAGCTACATTAGCTCAAAAGGGATCCTATTGGATGGTGGATGTGGCATGGTAGAGATACACCCAAGCTGAAAATTCTTGCCATTCATCTTCTTTCATAGGTTGCGAGCTCCTTTGCTGCAGAGAGGAATTGGTCCACATATAGCTTCATCCAATTAGTTAAGAGGAACAACCTTACCTCTAGAAAATCAGAGAAGTTAGTGGCTGTTCATAGAGCATTATGACTACAAGATCAATAGAGTGTTCAGTATCATCAGACTCTAGCATTATGTTGGGATGTTAATCCTGAGGATGCTATTTAGGTTGAGGAGGATGACACAACTCTAGGATTTCTTGGGGCTCCATTGGATGAGGACCCTCTACCTACCCCTACCAGTAACTCAGCGGCTGACTTTGATTTTGATTTTGATTTGGATTCCTAGAGGACAACCATATATTTGGCATATACTATTTGCATATACATTATTGATTTTGATTATTATGGACATTAGATTATGGGCCTGAACTTCTATGTTATTGTTTAATGTTTACTTTTAGTATTTTAGTTGGAATTCTCTTTATGTAATTTTAATTTCATGCATGATACTTGCAGCCTTTGGGCATTTTTGTTGTATGTACGTCATATTTCTACAATGAAAGTACTTAGTATTTGAATTTTGTTAATTTTCTCCATATTGAGCTTCTAAAATGTTTATGATGAATGTTTTATCAATGTTATGATATACATATTTGATTTCTCTCTCTCTCTCTCTCTCTCTCTCTCTCTTTCTATATATATATATATATAAATATAAAATCCTCTATTTTTTAATCGATGTCCCTTGAGGTCTCGTCCCCTAAATTTTGGCTCGTACCCATACCTGCACCTGTACTGGAAATACGTTTTCATCCCCGTCCTTGAAACTCCGTGGAGCATAGGTTCATAGACAATGTTACAAATTCATCAACAAGAATGAGATATCATTTTTATTGAATTTGATAGGGCAGGAGTTAGTCCAAGAAAGAATTGTCACTAGGAAAAAGTCTAGTTTTCCATAAGATACCTCTTTTATTAAAAGATAAAAATCCCAAGTTTTCAATATTTATAGGAGAGACTATTCACAATATTTATAACTGCACACATTTTACCACTATTTGACATCAATAACACGAAACACAATAACACCAAAGCAAGAAAGTGCATCTCTAAATAAAAATGATGTTCAAATTCACACACAAGGAAACTTTAGAGGAGATTGAATTATCAAAGATAATAATAAGACAATTAAAAAAATGAATAGGACTCGAAGTATTCAATTTCATTTTGTTAAGTTTCTCACAACATTGCCACACATTCTAAATGGTTAACAACCTGTTGATGTCCATGTAGTTATGGTATATGTAAGTCTTGAAGGGGTTTACCCATGTTCATAAGTCCAACCAAAGTATGCAAATAATTTGTAAAGTAAAATATCATTCAACAATTAGAAGTAAGCCTACTTAATTTTCCATCTCTTGAGATGATCAATCCCTTGATCTTGTCATGATTGTGTCTAACCAAATAAATATTTTCTTATTGGTGTTTTTGGTGTTACATCATCGTTGGGAGACACAACTTGTCATTGTTGACCACTTTTTTTAAAGATTAGGCTCACGAAGGGTCTCCTTTCTACATATGGCCATTACCCCACGTATATTATTGCCAAAACTCTATAACTATTTCGTCTGGGATATCTTGTGACATCCTTGATAATCAATACAAATAAATCTTAGGCAACTTCAAAGAAATATTCAACACCATGATATGGACTTATGGTTCTTTTGTATAGCAAGGCATGGGGGTCCTTAGTCAACTGAGGGGTGTGTGCTCTAGATACTAATAATAGGATGTAGGTGCATGCATAGCTTTTTCTTGGTCTATACAATCAATGTTTGATGAGTTTTAAAAAAAAACTACAAACGAGGAGCTACTCAACAAGGTTAAGAGATTTGATGACATGAGATTAAACTATACTAACCTTGGTGATTGATGACCACAATGATTAGAATTTAGTATCAAAATTCCTCATGTATTTGAAACTTGTGCGAGGGTTAATAGTTACATATCAATACGTGATTCACAAGTGAGGAGTGTGTGCATTGTCAATATAAATTAGCATTTTTTGCTATAGAATTCTATGCTATAAGTAATTATGCTACATATTTATTTAGGGAATCATATACATTGTCAACATCAGTGTTCATAAATATGTATTTCTAATTTCTTGTAACTTTTCCTCATTCATTATAATATATGTTTTGAGCATGCATATTGATCATATCAAAATAATCCAATATTAGGGCTTGTATAGTTTTTCTTAAATTTGTCTTTAAAGAAAAAGGCTTGCCTTTGCCATCCAAATGGATACCTTGAAGAACTTCCACAAATTCCTTAATTGGGGACATCGACCTTGATGAATGCATATCTTGTAATAAATTTTACATAAGTTCAAACCTTTTCCTGCAATATGAACTTAGTTTTATTGTCCATTTCATGTACAGACATAGGCTTTAACTCTTATGTTTGAATAAACATATTTAAAATGTTAAGGGAATAAATTAAACATTGAAAAATTGATTTGACTAACTTGGCCTTGTATGGTCAAACATGATGGAAATATGAACTTTTGTAGCGTTAGTGTCCTCGAGTTAATACTTGGGGAGTAGAGGATCTATTGGTGGTCTTGGTAGCTCTTCTTCCTCTGCTCCGAAGGTGAATAAAGAGGGACAGAGAAAGCCCCAATGCATGTAGATGGCCATAATAAGGATGGATTTATGCTTATTAAATCTCGAGCTAAGGGAGGAGGACATAAGTGATCCTATAGAGACATGCAAAATGATGAGGGTTTTAATAGGTCTAAGGTTCTGGATACTATGGCCTTGGAAGAAGGGATCCCTATTGATTTCTATCTTGGTGTGACTGGTATGGATTTGGGGCTACTATGGTGAGTTAGGATGCTGGGTGGTTGTAGGGAATGTACCATACTAGTCCAGACTCAGGGGCTTTGGGTGAAACTGTAGATTTACATGATGATATTATTTTGGTAGAGTTGGATAATGAAGTGCAAGAATCTAGAAAGGGTAAAGGGTCTTCTCTGTCTTTGGGTTTACAACAAAGACCCTTCAAAAAAGTTTCTTTTGACACTTCCTCAAAAAGTGGTCTCAAGAAGGATCAAGAGAAGATTAAATTAGTTGGGGAGTTGCTGGTGGATGTTGGGTCTGTCAAGCCCATTGAGGCTCAATTATCCCACTCTTTTCAATGATCATTATTTCATGGAATATTAGGGGGTTGAATAGCATCCCTAGACAAAAACCTATTCATGATCTTGTGGTAGTTCACTCTCTGTCCATATTTTGTATTCAAGAGACTAAGTTGTTAGTTGATTGTATGTTTCTTTGTGCTTCTGGTATTTGGCGTCATGTATAGTGCTAGTGTATTGGTTCTTTGGGGAGTTGTAGTGGTTTGGATCTCTTTTAGGATCCAAGGAAGATTATTCCTCTTTGGTGTATTTCTAGCCCCTTATCTCTTTTTATGGATGCTTCTAGTTTGGAGAATGGGAAGACTATTCTAGTTACTAATGTGTATGCTCCAGTTAATTTTCATGGAAAGTTAGGCTTTGGTCTCATATTCATTCTGTTAGAGCATGTGTTCCTTTCCTTCCTTGGTGTTTAGGGGTGATTTTAATTTAGTGTTAAGCTTGGAGGAGAAAAGGGGTGGGCTAGCTCCTTTGGGTCTCGCCCTTGAGCTCTTCCAAGAAAATGTGGACCTCCTGCATTTAATTGATGTCAAGCCAGCTAATGGGATTTTTATGTGGAATAATAGAAGGGGTGGAGAAGATGCTATCTCAGAATGATTGTATAGATTCCTTGTCTCTAGTTTTTGGGTTGGAGGTAGGCTGAGTCCTACTTTTGAAATTCTCAATTGGAGGGGCTCAAATCATTGGCCTATTAAATTTTCAGCTACTTTAGTTGTAGTTCCTAAGAATCGTCCATTTAATTTCCAGTTGATGTGGCTTTGGAACCCTTTCTTCTAGGATTCCATGGCTTAATGGTGGACAGATGGTGGCCCGCCTTATGGTAAAAATATGTAAATTCCTTTGTTAAGAAATTTAAATATGTTACAGGAAACATGAAGAAATGGAATAGGTCCTATTTTGGTAATCTTTATACTAGGAAGAGGCAAGATTAGGATTGTTTGGATGTGATCACTCGTCAAATTCAAGATCTTGGATTTTTAGAGGATTTGGGTAGGGAGCAGTCTCAAGTTGTAAGAGAGCTAGAGGAATGGGAATTTAGGGAGGATATTTTTTGGAAGTAGAAGGCTAGTGTTGATTGGCTTCAGGAAGGAGACATGAATAATACCTTTTTCCATAATCCTATGTAGAAATGTCAAAATAGGAGTTATATATCCACTTTGGTTAATTTATATGGAATGCAGTTGACCTCTCTACATGCTTTGTCGTAGGAAGATACTTGGTAATATTCTTCTCTCTTTTTAGATGATCCACCTCCTGCTGAGGATGAGGAGAACATGATCCTTACTTGCATTTCCTCTCTTGTTACCAATGAGATGAATGCTTCTCTTATGCACCCAATATATATGTCTGAGTTGGAGGAGGTTGTTTTTGGGATGTGAAGGGTAAAGCTCTAGGCCCCAATGGGTTTCCAGTGGATATTTTTCAAGAATTTTGGGATATTATTAATCTAGACTTGTTAGAGGTGGTTCAAGAATCTTATGTCAGAAAAAAAATGCTTCATGCCTTGAACTCTACTTTTCTCGTCTTTAGTTTTTGGATGAGACTACTCTTATGGGGATTTCTAGAATGCGTGAAGCTGAGACCTTTAGATGTACGTTGGATATTTATTTGGCTATTTTTTAATACTCTTTTCCTGCAATTTCAAATTGGATATCTTCATTTTTGGAATTCCTTAGATTCTGTTACTTTTACACATAAACCTAGGGAGTGTAATGGTGTTGCAGATTGTTTGACCAAATGGGCATTGAATCAAATGCAAGGTTGGAATATAGTACATAAGGGGAAATTGTCTCCTTATTTGGCTCTAATGTTTAAGTAGTTAGTGGATAGTAATAAAATTCTTTAGTGCTCTCTCTTCTGGGAACTTTGGTTGTATCTCTTTTATGATTGAATAAATTTTTACCCTAGATAAAAAAATATAATATGGATGCTCTTCTTAACAAATTTAATTTGGTTGATAATTAGTTTGTAAGTAGAAGCTATACCAGTTGAACATTAACTATCTTTTTGTATCTGACAACATTTTGGTTTTGTATACTACGGTATTCAATAGCTAGATTCCAAAATCATCCATAAATTATTTTATCATTGTAATTGATGGCGTTTCAATTCTATACTATGGTAAGGGTTGGCTACGAGTCAAAATGGCCCCTTATATATGAAGTTGGTTGTAAGTTGTGAACCACAAAAAGGTATATAAACCACAAGATAAAAAGGGGCACATTTTTTATATATATAATTAAAATATAGAAGAACATACAATAAATTGTTTCTATCACCTAGTGGATTAAGGAGGACCCATTCTTAGGAAACGTTGGTGATATTATTTTCCATTCTTTGTTTTGTGTTTGTTTCTTATAGTTTTATTTTGTATGATTGATGTGATTGTGATGTCTAAACTAAAGGTGTTGGACTAGTCTTATTGTTTGAAATGTGATTATAATAGTGTGTGGACAATGATTATAATAGTTTGTGTGAAAACTGATTATAGTGGTTGGTTTTGTTAAATGTGATTAATTATAATATTGTTAGTTATTATTTTAGTAATATTATAATTATTGGTGTAATTATATAAATTTCTAATTACATTTTATTTAATCTTAGTTAGGATAATACATTGCATAGGAGTTTGTCATTGAGACACCAAGGAGTTCGCACCTCAATTAAGCACATGGTGTAGGAGAAATTCTACTTTAGGTGTGAGATCCACCTTTAATGCACATATCACATTATCATCCTCATCCTATGGCACATACTTCATTTCATAATGGACGACGATCTACATTTGGTGGACATATGATTACACTTTTCATAGGTGATAGCTTATCATCTTCTTATTGTTGTCTCTTATTGCCTTTCCTATTTAAGGAGGCCTATTATGTACAATCAATTCAATCAATCAATCAAGTCCATTATTAATAATATCATTCTTGCATCTTAATACAATTATCTTGCCAACCTCTTGTGGAAGTTATCTTGGTCTTGCATTCGATCCTGGGGGTGTTGTAGAGTCATCTAAAACTCTAACATGGTATCAGAGCTCTCAAGGTGTGAAGACCTCTTCTCAAGAAGTGAAATATTGACTTGATCTAATAGTGGGTACAAAATTTTGCAATCTAGACATTGCCATTACATTTAGGAGGCTATTTCAGTGAAAATTGACTATAAATTTTCCCATATTAGGCAAAAATCAAAATCAAGGCAATTTTTTTTGTAAACTGAGTTGTATGACTTGATCTACTCCTCTGTTGTACGATTTGATTAAAAAATTATTATTTTTTATTCTGATTATTCTCAGAATTTTTTTCTTTTGGAAATTTTTTTGGGGTTGGTACGACCCCTAAATTACTTTGTCAAATTTTTTCGTTTGAGGTCATACAAAGACCGAGCTATCAAATCCCAGTCCCTGACAAATTGACATCTGCAACTCCTCATCAGCTTGAGAAAATAGAGTACAAAGTCCAACGACAACCCACACTCCCATCGGCTCTTGGTTTGTTTAATACTAGTGGCTCTTTGGATATAAAGGGGGGAGACCCTTCCACATTGGCAATGTGGGACTAAAAGTCCCAAGGCCTCCCAACACATCGCCACCACAATAACCTAATTCGCCACCATAGTAGCCCGATCTGCTACTAGCAACGACACAAACCTATCCAACTATTGCCCATTGCTGACCACATTAGCCACCTATGCAGCCCAATCAACAACTAGACACGTGGCATAAGTGCCACGTCACGTCACCATACTATCTCTGCCACGTCAGTGGCCCATCATAAGATGCTACCTCAGTGCCATGTCACCTCTGCCTAGTCAATAGTATGGACACCACGTCAATGTCGTATGAACACGTTAGTGCCACATCAACAAAGGAGGCAATTTTTTTCCACATCATTAGTTTCACGAGCTCAAATTTGACGCCCATCTGTACGTTACAAAGGGGTCCAAGAAAATTTTGCTGTGACGGCAATATGAATGTCAAATTTGACCAGGTGATTTGATGATGTCATCACTGGTTTGAAAATTCTTGCCTTCACCATTGGAGTTTTTATTTTTGCTGCCTAACTTCAAACCCCCATATCTTGCTCAATTTTGATCCTTTCTTCGAGCATTTTTTTAAATTTGGGATAGAATCTCTTTAAGTTTCTAGTGGTGGAATTATCTTTTGCATTTTGATGGCTAGATTAATCAGAAATTACATGTTTTCATGACTGTTCATGTCTATTCCTCAATTCTGCAACTTCCAGGGCTTCGTTTGGGCACATATGATAATATTTCGAAGTGAATTTCCTTTTGAAAGTGCATGGTTTTTTGTCTACTTTCCAAATCTACAATCAGATTTCAGTGATTTGGGATGGAAATATCACTTTCAGAAATAGGTCATTTTGGGTCTATATTTACACTTGGTTAATCCTTGGATTTTAGTTTTCTGATTTGCATCAGTAATTTGAAGGAGTTATCAGTTATTATCTATCATTATTTGTTTGCATTATGGATTTTTCAAAGGTCAAAATCCTCACTCTATATAACTACCATGAATGGAAAGGGTTTTTATATGATCACATGTCACGTACTGGATTTCTTAGAATGACTCTTGGGCAGGATCAAGAACCAGTTACAGGTGTTGCAGAAAAGAGAAAATTGTTGGATCGAAGGTATAAAGCACTTGGGCTCTCTTAGATCATCCATCTCTCATGATTTTCTCTTTCATATTTCATCTTCCACACATCCTCATGATGCTTGGGTAATATTGAAAGGAATCTTTGGTAAACTTGATAGAATGAGAAAATTCAGATTAGAGAATGAGCTCATAGGTCTAAATCCTAGTGATTTTGACAATATTGAAGACTTTTTCTCTAAGTTCAATTCTATTAGATTGGAACTTTCTACTTGTGGCATTACTAAAGGGGATGGACAATTGATATTTTCTATTCTTTCCAAGCTAGGTCTTGAATATTCAATCTTTGTTTCTACTTTCTATTCTACTATGGATGCTCTTGGTAGTGCATACAAATTTCCTTCTCTTTATGAATTTGCAGCTCAACTCACAAGGGAACAAGAAAAGTTAGCACACATGGGTCAATTGAAGCCTTCAACACATCATGCATTACTTGTAAATGACTCCACTTCAAAGGGTTCTAATGGAAAAGGAAAGAAGCAACATAAGGATCCTAAGCCTCATGACAAAGGTAATGAATCTCCTTCACAAACTACTTCTGAATCCAAGTCCTCTTCAAGAGAGGAATAATCTAGAAGAAAGAGGAAAAAATGTGCATATTGTAAAAAGATAGAACATGATGAGAATAAATATTCCCATAATAATATTGATGAGCTCACTCACATTCTTGAAAAGAATAATATTAAGTTTCCCTCATCAGTGTCTACTCCTTCTACACATTTGGTAGCTTCTACATCTTCATCATCATCCAAGGATAAAGGTAAAGGACAAGCACTTTTGGCTTCCACACATCCTAAGCAAGGTAAATGGCTTCTTGATTCAAGTGTACATCACATCATATAGCATCTTCTATGGATATTTTTTCTTCTATTGAGCCTTTTAATTCTCCTAATGTATTGATGGGTAAAAGCACATACATGAGGGTTTGTGGGGAAGGTTCTATTCCTATGGGAGAGGGGACATTTAATGATGTTCTTTTTGTACCATCCTTGATCACTAATCTCCTTTCTATTTGCCAAATTAATCATGGAGCACAAGGTAAAATTGTTGAGCTCACTCCTGATTATGTCTACATTAGGAACATGGAGACTAGAGATGTCATAGCTATAGGAGTTTTTGATCATACATCACACTTGTATTCTTTTTCACATTTTGTCGTTGATGACGATGATGACATTCATGATGTACACACCCCTTTACCAAGGGTGAATCATTTATGTGAGGAGAAATTTGGACACTTGAATAATTTTTTTGTTGAGGCAAGTGTTGATCTAATTTCTACTCCTCCACCTCCTGCTTCTTCAGACATGGTCTCCAGTATTCAGCATGATGATCATAGTGCTTCAGATCTTGCAAAATGTGATAACTAATTGGATGCCTTTTCCGCATTTGTTGTTAATTCTCATAATGAAGATTAGAGAGACATACAAGAGGGGATGTTTTCTCTTCTCTCCGATGATAGAATCATAGTTGGAGATACTTCTTTACCTTCTTTAGAGATTGACATTCTTTTTTCTTCTCCTTCACTTGGTTTGTCACATGATGTGATAGATACTTTGAGCTTGGAGAGACCTATTCAATCTTTAGAGATACATACATGGAGACCTTCATCATCTTCTTCCTTCCATTTTCATATGGATTGGATTCTTCATCATTTGATGTATCTATTTCTTCCTAAGGGGAGACATGTTTCTTGTAGGCATTGAATTATCTTTTGTTTGTAGGTACTCTTCATCAACATTTGCCTTTCTTCATTATGGAGGGGATATCATGTCTCCAACTATCCTTCTTATGGGGGGATAATTATTTGTATATACATGATGTATGCAGTTCTTGGGGGGTCTTGAGTACTCCATCCATCCATGCATGTTGTGTTTTCTTCTCTCTTTTTGGGGGAGGGTTTTTCCCATGAGGTTTTCCCTCTTTCTCCACTTTATGAGAGATTTTATTTCATGTATTGTATTGCATATTGTACATGGGCATCTAACATGGCCTTGTATCCAGGACCCATATTGCATTGTGAGTTTTAGTGAGTTCCCCTAAGTTCTACCCAAGGGGGGATGGTGGTGTAATTAAATATTCCTAATTACACTTTACTTAATCTTACATAGGATAATGCATTGCATAGTAGTTTTTCATTGAGACACCTAGGAGTTTGCATCTCAGTTAAGTACATGGTGTAGGATAAATTCCACTTTAGGTGTGAGATCCACCTTTAGTGCACATATCACATTATCATTCTCATCCTATGGCACATACTTCATTGCATAATGGAGGATGATCCACATTTGGTGGACATGTGATTACGCCTTGCATAGGTGATAGCTTATCAACTTCTTACCATTGTCTCTTATCACCTTTCCTATTTAAGGAGGCCTATTATATGCAATAAATTAATTCAATCAATCAAGTCCATTATCAATAATATCATTCTTGCATCTTAATGCAATTATCTTGCCAATCTCTTGTGGAAGTTATCTTGGTCTTGCATTCGATCCTGGGGGTGTTGTAGAGTCACCTAAAACTTTGACAATATTAAACATTTAGTTATAGGATAATTTATTATAATATTTTGGTTTCTCTTTCACATTTTTTAATTTTAAGTTTATCTCAATTAAAATTATAGTTCTTTTAGTTTATACATGATGTTTTAATTGTTCGTATATAGTTCTTATAGAAATGATCAAATAATTACAAGTTGTGGCTTTGGTCTTTGTGAATTTCTGTTGAGATGTATTTTATTCTCTTGAAATTTACTATCTACAAGATTTAAGAAAACATCTACTAATATTTCACATTTTTACGCCTTGGATTGATCTATGAATTGAATTTAAAGTTTGAATTTCAATTGTTATCAAATGAAAAGCTAGATGAATCTAGTTCATTTGTGTTCAATCATTTTAGTGATTGCCAAGAAAAGTTGTCAAAGTCCTCTAAGTTTAATAGCTTGAGTTAGGACTAGATCATTAGGGATAATGTTTGTATAATAGTCAAGCTTGCCAAAGCAATGACTCTTGGTTTGAGTTGTTCTAAATCATATAGATGCATGAGTAGAGATAAAGATAATAAAAGTAGTTTTGTTAAATAATTTATTCCGAGTAGTTCGTAAAAATGAGAAAATATTACTATTAATTGAGCTATTACCTATAAACAATAGGTTAAAAATGAGTTAATTAGATAAATGTGCTATTGATCCACTCACAATACCACACGAGTCAATATGAGATAAAATAATTGACTACACCTTCACAAGCCTCATCTTCTTCCAAACTTGCAGTAGCCTTACCTTCTTCCAAACCTATGGCTACACATCTAATAAAGAAATGAAAAGTATCTCAAGCATCTATTGTAAGAGGAAAGAAAAGAAAACCAACCTTGAAACCTTTTAAAAAATAAAAGGAAATCTATCCCAGTTGCTATGATAGGAAAGAAAAAAAAAGGTTTCTTTGAAAAACTCAGGTGGTCATATTGCCTCAAGAACAAGAAACAAACCATAAAATAACTCCTTCAAAGCTCCAAATATTTATCATCAAGATAGAAACTAATTTTAAGAGAGATGACCTATTTGTGTAGTGCAAACATCCAATTTAATACTTGGAGCTTTCATCTTCGGAGACTGGTTAAGAGCATTCTTTTGATAAACCAGTTTCAAATTGGGAAGACCAAATAAGAGGGAAATTAGTTGGATGCATATCAAGGGTCTTCCAACATGGAATAGTTGTCATAAGAGGAATATGGTTTGGATATGTAGCAAGAAACAAGGATAGATTTGTTAACCCAAATGGCTATTATAGAAATATGATTTTATTAGAGTTCACATACTCAACACACTGACATCACCACCCTAAGAGACTTTTGAGAATTAAAGATAATGTAGAATCAAATGCCCCCTCTTGCTTCAAGGAAAATAAGAAATTAATCTTGGGGGAGTGATAAGCCCTTTCATAATCCAATGATTGGGTCCAAGGCCTATCCCCAACCACGAGAACCATAGGTTTCTGAAGGGATATGAAGATTTTTGTCAAGTAGAAAGTGAGAAAAGGTAGTGAATGATTTGCTCACACCCATAATTTTCTCAATACCAAATCACGTTCTTCAATAGAAGTAGAAACAATTGTAAAAGGCCCTTTTGCACAAGGGAAAATCTCAATGTTACTAGTTACTAGAGATCTCCAAGAATCCATCGCCCAATGATGTAGATCCAAAAGGGAGGGCCAAAAATTGGTGAATCTACAAACCAACCTACAATATTGGTATAAATCTACATTATCCGCCACATTTGGGCCATACACCCCCACACGAGAGGTCTTGGCATAGGTAATGGGATGAGCTTTCACCTTTTTAGTAGTGGAAATAAATTGGTAGCACGAGCGTAGCTCCATCCACTAGTAGCAAAAAAGTTTAGGGGAGGAACCCCAACCTTCTCCCTAGAAGTGGAGACCCCTCCACCACTGGTACTAACCCATAGTGAGTAGAGGGGACACACTTTTCACACCCAACCCAAACCCAAAGAGAGGTGGGTTAGAAGATCCAAGGGTAATACACACTAGATGACCCAACATAGTACACAACTAGTGAAAAGGAGGGCCCTATTGAATCCACCAACCTAGGGGCATCTTCCATGGCCGAGGATAATAGAGAAGGGGCAGATGGAGGTTAGGGTAGATTCAAAATGCTGGAAGAACATGAAATAGATGGCTCCATTCACGACGACTAACAAAAATCAAAATCCTCAAGAATAATATTATTTTTTTAAATCTAATCTTTATGTTACTTTCCGCAGTATTATGATAAATATTAAGCGGTGAACATATTTTTTAATGGTATGATAAATGTTTACATATTTACATGTTTAATGGTTAAAATGTTATGGTATGATATAATATATCAGGATGAGAATCTTTTTCAAAGATTGACTTGTTTTCTAGTAAGAGAGTTCTGAATATGATCATGATACAATTTACCATAGTCGAAGGAATTACAACAATAATGATATTCTTGTAGTTGAGTGAAATATAGGTCTACATTAATATGGAGATGAGTACTAAGATGTCTATTGGTGATGGCTATTTATCCTACCTATGAAGAAGAATATGACAATAGGTGGGACCTCCTTAATGTATGGAGCAAAATGGATGACCAACCACCTCTACTTGCTACTAATATTCTTGCCATCTAATATCTTCTATGCTTATATAATATTTTTAATCCTGTCTTAGCCTCATTTTGACTATTGGGGTGTGATTTTATATCCACCCACCCTTTTATGAATATGTGTATTTTTATTCTCTTATAAAAAGAAATACTGACACCTCTTAAAAATAATAATTATTTTCTCAGTTTTGAGGTTTTATAATTATTATCTATTTTTTAATTTAGATCGAGGCAATGATTTGTACCCCAATATGATTATCTATATTAAGGTGCATGAAAACACGTTACACTTCAAGTTTCTCATTTATAGTTTCTTTTATACCTCTAGAATACTTCCCCTTGTATGGTTGTCAAAGTGACATCTCCTTCCACCTTCCACCAAGGTCACTACCTTGCACATGGGTAATTATGTGGATGTAGCCAACATACCAAAAGAGATCATTATTGCTACTCACATGGGTATCAATAGCCTTCTTGGTGAGTTAGGGATTGTTTTGCCCCATGTATGGTCTCAATATTTTCATCCATAATTGGCTTCTTCAAATGTGCATTCCTAGTTGGTTGGATACTAACAAGTTTACTCACTTGGATTGGACATGTTTATCTATTTTGTGTTTAGCACCTTTTAGATGAAAAATAAACAAGAATGAAACTCTTATTTGTTGAGAAACAAATAGTAGTAGTTCCATCACCACTAATGTATGGACTAATTTGGACGATTGTAATCTCTTGACGATGTAGCTCTTACCAGATAGTGACATTGTTAATTCTTGTTATTTGAGCTTGGTCCTACTAGACTTTGTTATTTTGTCTTGTTCTTTGAACTTGGACCCACTTTACTACACACTCATTTTTTTATGAATAACATATTATTCTCTTTCTAATACATAAAAAAAAAAATCATTATTCATCAAATAAAAGTCACTAATATTTTCCACTACAGGAGGATGGATGTATGATATGTATGATATGGAGTAGACTCCTTGATAAAAATGTATAAGCTCAGACACAATGAAGGACCCACTTGGGTCAGGGTTTTCCTTATCTTTCACAATTTGGTCACAAAAAATGAAGGTATGCAGAGAATAAGGAATATGGAAGTTGGGTTGCTAAGAATTTTTGATGGCCAAGGTCCTCTTCCACAAGGTATATAACCATGGGATCCAAATTGGTGCATTGAGCATGCAGCCATGAATAATCCCCAAGAACATGTAAGAATTTAGGCCAAAAGGAACTTGTTGATTGCCCATCTGGAGAGAACGATGAACCCTAATGCAGACGCTACAAAAGGTAGCAAGAAAGGGTGTGGAAGAAAATGACCTAGGGATGGATAGGATGCAACAAGGAAATTCATAAGGGATGTGGCAAGGTGAAGAAGAAAATGATGCAGATCGAAAGTAGGAGCAAGGGAGGAGTGGTTGACGAACATGGAAGAAAGCCCAGGAGAGATATTTTGCTTCCTTTTTTGATCTAGTTTTTTGATTTGATATTTGTAGATAGTTTCAAAATAGCATAGTAGTTGGTTTTTCTTAGACTTTTTATGATATTTAGGAAAAATACCTGTAGACTGTTAAATACTTTATCTCTTAGGTTTATCAGAGACTTTGTTAGTTCAGACTTTATATATATATATATATATATATATATATATATATATATATATATATATATATATATATATATATATATATATAGTCTTTTATTGATAAAAAAGTTACTAATATAAATAGTCAAATCTAATCTAATAGTAATATTGAAGAGTTCCATGATTTCATTGTCTATTAATGTTCACATATTTTGAAGATAAAATTATAATAAATTCTATCTTTAAAATTCATAAACCACTTTAATAAATTAAATCTTATATTTATAATAATTTAATTAAAAAATAATTTATAATCTAAATATATATTTATAAATCATATTATAATCTACTAAACAATATATATTATAAATTCTAAATTATTGTAAAAATAAAACTTAATATAAAAAGCATTGCATTGAAGTCTAGCCATTTTTATCAAACATGATAGAGAAAGTTAAAAAGTTAAGTATATTTATGCTATCAAACATTAATTTTATAATGGTTACTCATAAACCACCTTTCATATCTATTAAACGTACTTTATTCTAACCATATATATGTAAGCTAACTGATGTGAATGGGGTTGATTGGGCCGGCATAACTTAATTATATGTCTATTCATATTGTAAACTCAAAAATAGATTTTGAAACCTTATAATATGCCATCTCCACTCTTCAACTCTGATAAGTTGACCAATAATATAATTTATAGAAAGACCAAAATAAATACATTCATCCACATGAATTATCATATAAGACCAAGCAAATATAAGAAAGCATCTTACCCACAAATCTTAAATAGATTGCATTTGAAAATAAAGAAAACAACATATAATTAATCACCCTCATTATTCATTTTATTGTTTTTTAATAGAGGTTGATATAATGCTTATTGTTTTTTATTAATAGAGGCTGATGTAAAATTTTTCTTGTTCAATATAATGCTTAGACAATGTTTATAACTTCAAATAAATAAAATAAGTTGATGTCGATCGTCTCGTTCCTATGAAACTAAATTTTATGTGCTTTATTTTAAAAAAGTAAAGGTTTGAAGGTTCAAACAATCTCTTATTCAATTATTTCAATCTTTTACTCAATTAATTATTTTTTGGTTCGTAGTGGATGATATTTTTATTAAGGTTTATTTGTTTCTATTGGTGGTATTGGATGATTTGTGGAGTGAGATTTTAGTGAAAATATTATAAAATAGTTCAAGGTTTGTTTTATTAGTTTTTAATATAGTTTTATTGATATAAGTATTAAATAATCTAATAGTTCATAATATTTTTCTTAATAAAAAATAATATAATTGTTTGATATTTAAGAATACTTTTATTAATTAAAATATATTAGATTATTAATACAACTTGCTTATCATTATATCATAAATTTATTATCATATTAATTGTTAATTATTTTCACTATAAAAAATAGTTAATGAATAATTCTAGAATTTATTTGTCATTTCAAAAGTATATTCAAATATTAAATTGAAGTCTAAATTTATAAAATATGCAATGTCTCGTGTTATTTATGAATTAAAGGTTAACTGAACAAGGCCTTATTTTGGTCATTAAGCTTTGACTATTGTTAATTTACTTTTCCATTCAATGAGATTGGATTGTTTGTGGTTTCATATATGTAAACATCTTCATTACCTAAACTATGATATAATGACCAAGGTCTTTGGTTGTGTTAAATATTATATAGCTCAATGGTGAAATTTGGTTGTCTATGTCAATGCCCATTTTTATTTTGGGTTTGTTGTGTTGGAATGTCATTAATACACATATATAGTGACATGTAGCACACTTTTGGTCCTTGAGTTTGGAGACTTCCCCAATCCTTTTCTATGCTCATATACTCCTCTTCCTTGTAGATATTCACATGCAATTAACCTTATCCATGATCGATCCACACTTATTCCTATATGTTTAGCTCATTTATTGATCTATTTTTTCACGTATTTATTTATAATACCCAAACTTCACATTCCTTATCTTAGGATCAATCTTGTATATTATGGATTTGACCCAAAAATCAAAATTTTAAAATTTAAATTGTTGAATTCTACCCCCTTCTTATAGCTTTGAAATCCAAATTGATAATAATTTTGTGATGAATTGATATGTTGTATTTAAACACATCCATTTTATTAAATTTCTATCTAATCAAGAAACTATTAGATTATTAATAGTATTTACAAGGATCATTAGGGAATGCCACTTCAATTGAAGTGTTAAAAATAATTAGAATATTGCATCAAGATTAACATATAGATCACTTGCATGGTTATTTGTTATTTATGGATCATTACATGAAAATAATGCTAGTCTTTAAAGGGGTTAGCCTAGGAGAACTTGATCCTAGAAATTGGATGATCTTCCAAAAATATTTTTAAATACTACCAATCATAAACTACCGTCACATAACAAAGATCTAAGTAAGCTAAATAATATGAGTGCATAATTTAGGTCATTTTTGTAGCCTCAATTTTTTTCATAATGTAGACAGATTTTGCTAGTACAAAATTGACCTACACAAATTTTTCATGTATATAAAATTGAGAGGACAAGTTATACAAGGTCACCAATTTTCTAAACTATGGAGAATGAACTCTATAAGTCATCTTTCATTTTACCTTTTTAGTAAAAGAGCTAAAAATAACTAACTATAAAATTCCTTCACATGTAATTTTTGAATTAATAGTATTCAATTTACATATAGTTAAATACTGTCAATCCTTAACAATTTGCACATAGCAAAGGTATGAGTAAATTGAAGAAAAGAAGTGGACAATTTGGTATATCATTTTGGTAGCTTCCAAATCAAGAGTACACAACATATAATTAATTTTTAAGAAATAAATCAATGCTCACAAACTTGTAGGTGTATATTATTTAAGGACAATGTATTGTGCTTCAAGATCATCAATTTTCTAGACTATGATGAATGGACTCTACAAGTTTATGGTATTTTATGTTTATAGAATTGCATTATATTAATTATTTAGACAATTTACATAATTGTAGATTATCCTTATCACATACAAATTTGAAAGATTTGCAAGAATTGCATTATATAAATACAAAATGTCACTTTCCCAACACAATAATTTTCATGCTAGTTTAGTTATTTTTTCAAGCAAATTTATTTAGTTTAATTTACAATAGTATGTATATAATTGTAGTACATCAATTTCAAAATTTGGGGTTCAATATTTTCTTTTAGTGGTATGCAATATATTTCCTTTTAGTAATGTTTTACCTCCATAAAACATGTTTGATTTCTAGTTTAGTAGATCTTAAAATATCTTGCCCAATTAGGAGGAATTTGTTGCCTTGGGTAGTCAAGACCATATTTTAGACTACTTTGAACACTACCCAAATTGATATGAATCAAATGATATAAAATTAAAATTTGTACAAGGACCTCAATAGATTTGACACCATTATTGTGGAACAGAAACATTTCTTTCTAGGCGCTGATATGAAAGTTGAATGTTAGTAACTTAGGAGAATTATCATAGTTTATGAATAGACCTAAGGTAAACCTAGATTTTTTTTGTTATAAATAATCCTCCTATTGAAGTTATATAAGAAAAATAGGAGGAATTCAATAGGTTTAAAATGGAAAGGCATATTGTTACAAAAAAAGGTTATCAATTAAACTAGAGGTCAAAGCACCAAATAACTAACTACAATGGTAAGATGAGGAAATTCACATCATTATGGCTGACAAGGACAACACCATAAGAGAGGAACAAAAGAATAACAACAACCAAAATTACCTATCCCATTTATCCAACACTAAAAACATCATGTGAAAAAAAATCTATTCATCAATCCTACCAAATTTCAGGGAAAGACCTTTTGGAGATTTTGACCAATTTTTGTTTGAATACAATGTCCTCGACCTATGATTATGGAACTAAAAACCAAAAACTAAAATTTTTTCTTCCACATTTAAAGAAATAGCCTTACACGAGTTCATGATGTGACAAGCATATCCATGCATAGTTGGAATGGACCAAGCTATTTTCTTGTGTACATGCCAAAAGTATGCTTTCTAGAGCTTCAATTACTTGTAACTTTCACACATAGACTCCTTTTTAGCTGTTATTTTTTAAAGGATTATTTTCCTTATCCCTATATAGTGGTCTAATCTATATAAATATTTTAATATAACTAATTAAAAACTTGATTAAATCCAAAATCTTGAATTGTGATCATAGTAAAATAATGTGTAGAATATTATATCTATTGGGATATCATATTAGTAACTAAAGGTGTTAAAATCTAGATTTTGGGGGTTTACTTATACACACGCACACACATTATAAAGTTTCAACTTTACATAGTTATTTTTGATGGGCTTATATGTAGAAATTTTCTAACTATGAAGTAATATATAAATATTTTTTTTGGTTGGGGTGGGGGGTAGGGGGTGGGGGGGAGTGCTTTATCAAAAGTCTTAGCCTTAAATTTCATCCTTTTATTGTCAAGACAACTTTAGAAAACTATGTATTCAAAAAATAAGGGATAACGAATCACTACTTTGAGTAGACTATATTTCCCTATGTCCTTAGAATCATTCTCGAGACAAGTGAATATGAACAAAAGAATCCATGATTTAGTAACAATGTCATGGTACAAAAGCAATATATCTTACTATTTTAATGAATATTTAATACATCACATAGTGTACACTGAGTTCTCTTTCACTACTTGAACCATCATATATCATGGATGGAGGCCTTGATTCTCAATCTAAAAGTGATGCTTTCTTAGATCTAACTTTTCACATATAAATGATACTACTATTGATCCTCCTCTTGTTGACACCGATCCATGATTGAGATAATATCTCTTATACATGTGTTGCTACTTTAAAACTTGTAACTTGACACTTCTTCAAGAGCTTCAATAATAATTTTCAATGAGATTATATATACAACTTTCTTATTTAGACAATATTCCATCACCTCCTATATATGCTTATGCTTTAAAGCTCAAATTCACTTGTTTAATATATCCAAATTTTCTACAATATGGTTTTTCATGTGTATAAGATCCACATCATTGGAAGGTTTACTTACCAAACATCTCACATCTATCTGTATATATGCACTTTTTATCTTGATGATAAATTATTTAATGGGTATTTATATTCTCTTTGATCACATTTTGCATCAACTCTCTCTCTCTCTCTCTCTCTCACTCACACACACACACACACACACACACACACACATTGCTTACTACAAACATCCTATTTCTCAAAGTAGTCTAGATTTCACACTTCACTAGTTACTGTTCTCAAATCTTTTTTATTTCTTTTGCATCCCTCTTGGGTGGAAATTCAATAGTTTGAAAATGCCTAGTTTTTTTTTCATGAAAGGAAGATGAATCATCAATTGTTAGTGAATCAACATTCTTTATATGGCATTATGTATTGCTCTTATCTTTCTTCTTCATGGAGAGACATGTAAGTATTTCGTGACTCACTTTAGGATAGAGTGGTCCATTTTGTCCCTTTTCACTTACCTTAGTTGGACTACATTAGTTTCCTATAGGTTTCTCCTATTCTGATTCTAGGTAGCTACACTCTTTTTCTACTTTGGAATTATTTAATATTGCACATAAGTATCTAACATGACCTTATTATTAAAACATATTTTTTCTTACCTCAATTATGCTTAAGAAAGGGGCTAGTATAACTTTTACTACTTTACACCTCATTATCTTAAACATGACATTGCACATGTCATTTATGTTTACTTAGATAAAAAAAATTAATTACTTAAGATAAATCAAAATAATGAATTGCACAATCCATGAAATTCTACTTTTTATTTTCCTTGTTCGAGCATGGATTTGAAAACTAGTACAAACAATCTTTTTTTGGAGGGTTTATGCTTCTTTTTCTCATCGGATCTAGAAACTATAAGACTATACATTTCTGAGCAATCAAATCCAAGTAGATGATTTCTATAATGGAGTGGTTAATATGGAAGGTGTAGATAAATATAACGATTTGGGAGAGCATATTAGAGTATGTGCATATAAGCATAGAGGCGAAGTATAAGAATATGCATGTATTGGGAAAGATAATTGTATACAAAAACATTGACAAGGTGATCAACAATATTATTTACTCATTTAAAGATCTAAATAAACTGTATATTCACCCATATGAAAACAAGATTAGGAAAGTATAAACAGAGTGCAAAATAGAAAACGTCCATACTTGAATACACGTGCATCACTATCTTGGGTTACATCTCAAAAACCCAACGAAGATTACAGAAATTCTTCACCCACTCTGCTTTGCTAACAAAAAGTGAAGAAATGTGACAGAAAACGCCACTTTTAATTGCAGAGATGAATATCCTTTAAATAAACCAAACCAGCAGTCCAAAGAGAGAAAACAAAAGTTGTTCAATATCAGAGGATCACTATCTTTGCCGACCTCTCATTCTACACCGTTCTTTTCTTCATTTTATTAGCTTTTCTAAAAGCTGTCAATAATTTATTTTAAAAAGGCTGTCACAGTTGAAAATAACACCTTGTTAGAGAGAATATGAGAGATTCAGTAGACAAACAACCATTATCTGATAGATTTTCGTTATTTTAAATAAGAAATAGGTTAATTATCTTTTTCTTTTTTAAAACATTTTTTATTTTGATAATACATTTTAGAGTGTAATTTCAAATAGTAATGTAAAACATTCACACAATTGATTCTAAAATGAGACTAACAAAAATACTAAAATTAATATAAGAGTAAAAACAAATAGACAAGATAAGAGAAAAAAGGAGAGGATAGTATTGGACTGAAAATATCTACCAGAAAAAAAAGAAAAAAAAAAGGGAAAATTAATTTTCAGGGAGCAAAACTTCCACAAATGGCCTATCCGCTAAAGATCCATTAAAATCACTATCCACCATGCATAAAGATTTATCATGAATGCATGTTTATAATTTTTAGAAGAAAAACAAAATAAAATTAGTTGTCTTTTCAGATGATCTTATTCTTACTATTTAAATAATGTTGAGTGATTGCTGTCTTAATGATTTATTTATTAAAAATATAAAAAATAAAAATATTTTTGATAAATTTTATAATTTTATAATTTAATTTTGTATCATTTTAATATTTATCATAAAGATAAGTTTTACTCCATGATAATGAAATCTGATTAAAAATCGTACTATTTATATTCACAATTATAAATTTAAAAAATGTAATATTTTTTAATTATAATATTATTATTTTAAAATAAGTTCAATTATTAAACAAAGTTTAAAATAAACATTGGTGACCTTAACCTATCAACAATTTATGTAGATACTCTTATTAACTAGTTGAATTAGGAGAAAAATAAAATAAAATTAGTTGTCTTTTTCAAATGGTCTTATTTTTACTATTTAGTAAGTGCCATCATAATAAATTATTTATTAGAAATATAAAAATATTCTTAGATAAATTTTATACAACTTTTTATGGATTGATTTTATATCATTTTAACAAGTCTCATAGAGATGAATTTTACTCCATGACAATGAAATGTGATTAAATTTTTTAATATTAAATATTTATATACAAATTAATTTAGAAATATTGTTATATTTAACATTATAAACTATTAAAACTTAATATCTCTTAATTATAATTTTACTATTTAAAAAACTTCAATTATCAACATGTTATGGGAAAAGTTTCAAAAGTTTAGAGAAACACATCTTTGATAAACATTGGTGACCTTAATCTATCAACAATTTGTGTAGATACTCTTATTAACTATCAAATTATTTTTACGTTGAAAAATATTTAAGAATTGAACAAACAACTCATTTATCTTAATTATGTTGTCTTGATAATCGTTAATCATAACTATTAATCAATAGAATGGTAGAATGGTTCTTAATGAGCCCACCATGGATCAAGTCTTGTTGAGTGGAAGGATTTGACATAATAAGGGATGAGGCTAGGATCCTGCCCCAGATGAATTTGGAACATATACCCCTTAGTGCTTGGCTTACTCTTAGCTAAATATGTAATAGCTAAAATGACTTTGTGGATGAAAATCACAGACAAATACATACATACATATTGATGTAGGGGCATTATGGGGTAATGCAAGGACATTCTTGGTCCTCGATGAAACTGCATGAGTATTTGTTATTTGGCCGGTGTTACTCGGTTGCAACCTTAACTGACGGTCTCAGTTATTGAAGGAAGCTCGGTCGCTGAAGGAACTCGGTGAAACTTCTTGCACTCAGTGAAAGTGTTGCGCACTAGTTCACCGTTGCATGGTAGTTCTGGTTTACCGACTGGAGTTCTGTGTGATTTGTTGGGTTGACTTGGTGCATTTATTGTTGGTAGCTGTTGTTACAGGTTGACACATTGAGTTAAATGTTTGTAAGGCATTTGTAAGCCGACTTGTATGACATTTAATATTTGTTAGGAAGAGTTAATGGTTTCATCTAGCCGACATGTGGCTAATGATTAGTATTTAAGGGGTGTTTGGGTAGATGTTTTAGGAGAGGATGATTTGGGAGGTTCATGACTTAGAGGCCTGAAAGCTGAAGTTGGCGAAGTTGTGGAAAATATCTTGCATGATCTTGCATATCAGATTGTTATCTGATAGTTTGTAGTTGCAGAGCTAGTGGTTTACATACTTGGAGACAAGGAGGTTTCTTGGAGGCTTGCAAGCTCAAGTTTAGATCTGCCTTAGGGTTTCCATCAGCTGCTGATTGTTTTCAAAGTTGAACTAGCTGAGATTATATTGGATCTGTGTGGATCTTGAAGAACTTATTTCTAATTGTAATTGGCCCTAATGCAGAAGGCCTTACAGTCGGACATGTTAATAGAAAATTGATTTGAAACATCTTGTGTTGTGTATTTCCGCTGTGTAATTCTGAAGCTGTAAGGTTTGAACTGTCCTTAATTGGATCCACCATCCCTTGGTCTGCATCACATATGTTTGCATCACATATGTATGTATGTATGTTTATATATACATATGTATACACACATATACCTATATATGTATATGTATGAGCACAGACACACACACAAATATATAGACATAGACATCAACATATACATACATACATACATACACACACACACACACACACACACACACACACACACACACACACATATATATATATATATATATATATATATCTGTGTGTGTGTGTGTGTACGCACGTATATGTATATATTTTCTCAGACACACATACATACAAGTGTAAGTGTTCAAATCCTAGCATACTGATGCAGGGGCATTCTTGGTCCTTGGTGAAACTGCATGGGTGTTTGTTATTTGGCTGGTGTTACTCGGTTGCAGCCTTGACCGATGGTCTCGGTCATTGAAGGAAGTTCAGTCTCTGAAGGAACTCAGTAGAACTTCTGGTGCTCAGTGAAAGTGTTACTCGATGATGTTTGTGGTGCTCGGTCGACACTGGTGCTCAGTGATGCTTGGCATGCTCGGTTATCTCCCTATCGCTCAGGTGTTTCTCTGATGCTCGGTAGTTCTAGCTTACTAACTGGATTTCTATGTGATTTGTTGGGCTGACTTGGGATATTTATTATTGGTAGATGTTGTTACAGGCCGACATGTTGAATTAAATGTTTGTAAGGCTATTTGGAAGCTGACTTGTGTTGCATTTAATATTTGTTAGGAGGAGTAATGGTTTCATCCAGCCAACTTGTGGCTGATGATTACTATTTATAGAGATGGTTGGGTAGTTGTTTAGAGAGGTAGGAGACAACAGATTTGGGATATCAGATAAGAAGTCTGGGAAGTTAGACATTGGTGAAGTTGTGGAAAAGATCTTGCATGATCTTTTAGATCAGATTATTATCTGATAGTTTATAATAGCAGAGCTAGTGGTTTGCATACTTGGAGACAAGGAGATTTCTTAGAGGCTTGCGAGCTCAATTTTAAATCTGCCTTAGGTTTTCCATCAGTTGCTCATTTCTTTCAGGACTGAACTAGCTGAGATTGTATTGGATCTATGTGGATCTTGTAGAACTACTTCTATTTGTAATTGGCCCTAACCCAGAAGGCCTTACAGCCGAGCATGTTAACGAAAAATATGTTTTGAAGCATCTTGTTGTTGTGTATTTCAATTGTGTGATTCTGAAGCTGCAAGGTTTGCTTTGTCCTTAATTGGACTGACCATCCCTTGGTTTGTGTCAGGTGGTATCAGAGCAGAGTTGATCTTGTGGAGCGAAGATTGATCTTGCGAGGGTTGGTCCTGCAAAATTGATCTTGTTGGCGAAGAGATCGTATGATCTTAGTTGCACATCCATGGCACTAAACTTGTGGAATCTTGCCCTAGTTGTTTTGTAAGGTTGCAGGTTGTGATTTGACTTACATGCAATTTGGAGATTGTTACAAGGTGGTCGGTGTAGGGTTTGTTGCAGAGGGTTTTTCTTATCTTTAAGGATACCTCCAAGAAGATTGGACCCTAGAGTAATTGCTAATCTTTGTGATACTATGGAATCTTGGATTATAGAGAAGGTGAAATCAGATTTTAGATCTGAGATAGAACTGATGAAGAATGACATGGTCACTGAGATCATGAGAGTTGTTACTAGTGTACCTTAGAATGTTGGTACTGAGGATGGTTATGAAGAAGCTACTGAAGACTTTGAAGTTGCTGGATCTAGTGGTGATGACCGGAGGGACAGATCTGGTGAAGACAGAACTACTTGGTTGCATAGATCTATAGCTTAGTTAAGTAATAGTTACCAAATGGAAGTTTCCACTTTCTCTGGTACATTGAAACCCAAGAACTTGATTGATTGGATTGGTGAAATTGAAGATTTCTTTGAGTTGGAAGAAATTGAAGATCCTCTTTGGGTGAGATTGGCACAGACTAAGTTGAAAGGACATGTTGCTCTTTGGTGGAAAGAACTAAAAAAAGATAGAGAAGATGAAGGCGAAATGAAGATCAATCGGTGGAGGTTGATGGTGACTAAATTGAAAGCTAAGTTCATATCGGCTGACTATGAGCTTGACTTGTTTAAGAAATTGCAGAATTTGAAGCAGACGGATTTGTCTGTTGAAGATTATACTGAGGAGTTCTACAAACTTACTATTCGGTCTGGACACCGAGAACTTGGTAAGGAAAAGGTAGCTCAGTATGTGAATGGTTTGAGATTCAATATTCAGGATGAACTTGGTATGCTGAAGATTGATTCTGTTGAAGATGCTTATCAGTATGCTTTGAAGGCAGAAGATAAGTTGAAGAGGAAAAAACATAGTAATTCTTGAGGGAAAGAAAAGATTGATCATTCAGTGAAGGATAAACCGACTGATGTAGAAGATGAACATAAACCTGTGGAACTGAAGAAGAAGACATGTAGAGTTATCTTTAAGGGTACATTCTATAACTATGGAGAGAAAGGACACCATTATTTTGAGTGTACATAGAAGAAGCTTGGTGACCAATGAACTGCTATGGTGAATGAGAACATTCAGAATGAACCTGAATCTGAGAACTCACTGCTTTGATGAACATTGCTCGGTACAAAGGAGGAACCTTGTCAAAGGAGTAACTTGTTTAGGACCCAATGCAAGTCTGGAGGTAAAATTTGTGATGTAATTGTTGATAGTGGTAGTACTGATAACCTTGTTGCTGAGGACATGGTTCAGAAACTTGGTTTGAATAGAATGAGACATCCACATCCTTATAGGATAGGCTGGTTGCAAGATGATCATGCTTTGGAAGTGAGAGAACAATGCTTTGTTGATGTTCATATTGGCCAGTATAAGGATCTTGTGTTATGTGACATTGTGAAGATGAATAGTTATGATATATTGCTCAGTAGACCTTGGCAATATGATTGTAGAGCTATGTATGACTGTATGGAAAATGTGTTTACTGTTGAGAAGGATGACATGAAGTTTTCCCTGATGCCTTTGATGGATACAATGCTCGGTAGGAGAAGCTTGAGTATTGGTAGTCGAGTTGAGTTTGTGGATCCAGAGAATATGAATGATCAATTTGGAGAACAGACCTGTGTGTTGTCTAGAAAAGACTTGAAAAGACAGAGGAAGCTGAAGTGGAAGAAAATGCAGATTGAGAAGATGGATGACTTGTATGTGAAGAACTAGTTTGGGGTTTATGTGCTGAATCCCGGAAGATGTTCTTCTCACATATGAACATCTTTTCAAGCTTTTGGTGTTTGATGCAAGGGCATTCTTGGGTGATGCAGGGACATTCTTGGTCCTTAGTGAAACTACATGGGTGTTTGTTATTTGGCCAGTGTTACTTGGTTGCAGCCTTGATCGACGATCTCAGTCATTGAAGGAAGCTTGGTCGTTGAAGGAAGTCAGTAGAACTTCTAGCGCTTGGTGAAAGTGTTAGTCAGTGATGTCTATGGTGCTCAGTCAACACTATTGCTTGGCGATGCTTGGCATGCTTGGTTATTTCACTATTGCTCGGTTGTTTCTCTGATCTTGGTAGTTCTAGCTTACCGACTAGAGTGGTATGTGATTTGTTGGGCCAACTTGGGACATTTATTGTTGGTAGTTGTTGTTATAGGCTAACATGTTGAATTAAATGTTTGTAAGGCTATTTGGAAGCTGACTTGTATTGCATTTAATATTTGTTAGAAAGAGTAATGGTTTCATCCAACCGACTTGTGGTTGATGATTACTATTTATAGAGATGGTTGGGTAGTTGTTTAGAGAGGTAGGAGACACCAGATTTGAAATATTAGATAACAAGTTTGGGAAGTTAGACATTGGTGAAGTTGTGGAAAAGATCTTGCATGATCTTGTAGATTAGATTATTATCTGATAGTTTGTAATAGCAGAGCTAGTGCTTTGCATACTTGGAGACAAGGAGATTTCTTAGAGGCTTGCGAGCTCAAGTTTAGATCTACCTTAGGGTTTCCATCAATTGTTGATTGCTTTCAGGACTGAACTAGCTGAGATTGTATTCGATCTATGTGGATCTTGCAGAATTACTTCTATTTGTAATTGGCCCTAACCTGGAAGGCCTTACAGCTGAGCATGGTAATGAAAAATATGTTTTGAAACATCCTGTTGTTGTGAATTTTCGCTGTGTGATTCTGAAGCTGCAAGGTTTGGACTGTCCTTAATTGGATCCACCATCCCTTGGTTTGCGTCACATACAAATGATCCATTGCAAATTTAACATAACACAAATTCCATTAAAATCATTACCCCATTTATAAATTCTATTGAAGACATAAAATAACTCAAAATTCTACTCAATTGTTAAAATCTGCTCAAAATGGAATTGATTTTAGTTACCTTATTTAAGTTAGCTCGAGTTTGAATCACCTGCATCTACTTTTGATGATTGTATATATGTATATTACACTTCAAAAGATAAATCAAATTTTCAAAAAGAAAAAGAAAAATAAATTTTAAAACTTAACATACAACGTCATTACCTCTTGTTGGGGATCACCCCATAGTGCAACAATAATTATTTTCTATTGGAAGCCATGTTGATATGATAATCAATATTGGAATCCCCCAAAATGCTCATCTGTTGGTACAGATGGTTGCCTTCTTGGAAAGTTTGTATGCATTCTGACTTGTCATGCTCTTCCCTACCTCTTCTCAAGTTGTGGGAATGATAAATGGATGAGGATTATGCCTCAATTGGGGAGGATATATTGCATTAAGCTCTATTTGGTTGCAATAATTGACCTAGAATTGGCATAAACTAATTTTGAATTTGTCAAAACTTTAGTTTGGTAGTGCAAAATAAAATTGGAAGAGGGAGATGTATATGCTCATTTTGACCCAAAATCAACATATACATCTTCCACTTGAAAAGGTGGAATTGGAATTTGAGGGCTAAATTCCCATTTTTTCAATCCTCATTTTGAAACCATTTCGGGTCTACGTGCAAACAAATTTAACATTTGGAGTTCGCATGCAAACAAATTTAAAACATTCACATCATTTTTCTATGCTGTTGTGTTGTGTTCGAATGACTGTGGGTTTCCTAGCTGGAATAGTTGTGTTGTTGTGATGTGTTGGAGTGGTTGTTGGTTTCCTGGTTGGAATGGTTGTGCTATTGTGTTGTATTGGAGCGGTTGTGGGTTTCCTAGCTAGAATAGTTGTGTTGTGTTGGAGTGGCTGTGAGTTTCCTGGCTAGAACAGTTGTGTTGTTGTGTTGTGTTGGAGTAGTTGTGTGCTGTGTTGGAGCGACTGTGTATTGGGTTCAATGAAACCCATCTTGTGCTTTTCATTTTGAAAGATGAGATCTCCATGAGGCATTTGGTGACCAATTCATCTATGTTATATAAGTTGTTGTTCTTTGCAACAAAATATTTATATGCTCAGATTGCAATGTTTCCATATTCCTCGCACATAATTTTTGCCAAATATTGGCTTCATATATGCCAATTGTATTTATTTGAAACTTGTTTTTCTAGGCATTTTTAGAAATGCTTGGTTATTTTTTATCTTTTTGGCATCATACAAATGTACAAAAATGTAATTAATTCATTTCCCACATGTGGAAAAAGGTTTGGGAACCATTTGAGAGGTATAAACTATCATTTCCAGCTAAAAAATGACTTCAAAACTTTGTCGAAACAACAAAATATGACTCCTTTTTCAACAACATTTTATAAAAATTAATTTTACTTCCCTTTTGTAAACTACATGTGGCTTCTCATCAATCACAAATACAAGATCTACAACACATTCCATTTCATTTGAGGAAGTATAATGCATACTCAAATTCCATACTCAAATTCCAATTCTAATTTCAAAACGTGGAACCAAACAGAAGAAATGCATATTCTCGCTCATATTCTGAGTCAACCAAATGGTCCAAACTATATTCCAAAAATGAAAAATTGGAATATCAAATCCATGATTTGACCATTTCTAACATTTGATCAAATTCAACATTTTCTAATTCATGTAACCAAACGAGGGGTTAAGGAAACTGACAGATGAAATAGGAAACTTCAAATGGAAAATTTTGTGACAAATATATATTATGGAGGTTGATTTTAAAGTCTTGATATATCTGTTGAAAATGCATTGTGTCAAGTGTATTTAATTTAAGGTATTAAGTTGCATGTTATTTTTTTTATGTTTTATTGAATGAGGATGAAAATATATTTTGATGAATAGAATGCTAGGAAATGCATGGAACTTATTTACTATGGAAGGCATCTAAATCATGAAGTGAACTAGAAGGGACATATCATTTGGGAAAGGGCACTGAGAAGGGGTACCAAAAGGAGGTCTTAAGATGCTAATTTTTTTTTTCTTTTTTGACTTGTTAAATTTTAATCTTCAATGAAAAATTGAAGATAGTTACACTTAAAATTTGAAGATGCAATAACAACAAAAGTTGCAAGGATCCAAATCCACTTTCCAAACTACTAATTATTTTTAAAAATTGGCAGAGATTAAGAGTTTCAAAAAGGGGGCCCATACAGAGTGGTCCCAATTCTATAAAAAAAACATGACATAGCATTTGTTGTGACCCCCATAAAATGCTAACCTTTTTTTTAGATTTTCAAATATTACTCCAATTAGCAATTAGCTAACACCATGCTCTTCATGCTATATATTTTAGCTAAGTTCTTAATGAATATGTATTTTTTTTTACTATTTTTCAAAGTGGACACATCCTAAAAATAGAAATTTGAGCAAGTTTCCCCCTAAAACTTAAAAACTTTAATAAAAAATAATATTTACCAATGTGTGTGGAATGAAGTCTAGTTTCAAAAAATTGTTTTGTTTCAAAATTCAATGAACGAGTATAAAACTATACTAAAAATACCACACATTGGTTTTTGACAAAAAACAAACATATTGACAAAATAAATCAAATATGAAATCCTTCACATACTCAAATTTTTAAAAAAATCATATGGTTAGATAGCTAAGAGATCTAAATATTATCATGGTATTTTTAATATTTTCTTTGAAACACATGCAAACCTGATAGGGAGTATGCCTACAAAAGTGTGAAATTTCTTACTCTTTCATAAAAAACATCTTTGACATAAAATGATTGTCTAACCCAAGGCAAACCCAACCCAAAGGGTTTGAATTTACCAATGCAAATAGAATCACTAGTGCCAAATAACAAGTGATCTTTATTTGAATGCATTTTCAAAATGCAATTGCCAAATTGTCTACATTGAATCAATTCCCTCCCTTCCTCTCTCTCTCCCCCACTTTGAATATTTCTTAAAGTTTATAGTTTATGATTAATGATGGATAGTTGAGGTTTTACCTTTGATTCCCTCCCTTCTTCCTTCCATTTTTTTCCAATGCATCCCTTTCTCTCTCCCTCTATCATCTCCCTTACCTTTCTCTTCTCTCTATAGGTCTCTCCCATCTTATCTCACTCTTTACCTCACCTTCCCTCCCTACCCCCCCTCTCTCTCTAACTTTCCCTCCCACATTATAATATTAAAATATACTAAGATGAAAGAATGCATTACTAACATACAATTTTTTTGAAGCAAAACATTGAAACATTCCAATCTATTTTTTTTCTTGAAATAAAAACTTATCAAGAAATTTGTATCTTTTCAATGAGTAGAAAGTTTCTATAACAGAAAGATACCATTGCATTTATCATTTTTATCTAAATAACTTCAAAAATAAAGTAAAAGAGAAGTCTAGAGATTAAAGTGGATATATAAGCATTTGGAAATCCATTCTAATTCCTTTGTGTTTCCAAGTGTAACAATGAGACAATATATCATTAGAGAGTTTTACCACCCAACCATGGATCTAATGATCCCATGTACAAATTCATACTTGAAGTGGACCAACTGGTTGTAAGAGTGTAAACATGATGGTAGGTTAAGTTATTTGAGCATGATGTTTTGTTGGACTACACAATTCTAGTAGGTCACACACGATGGATAATCCTAACTTGTATGGACACTAACTTGGTAATGTGGACCAAATGAACTGACTAACACTAGCATAACATGACATCACCTTGGCCAAAGATTCTTATTGTAAGCATGATTTAGAAATATAGTCAAGTTCATAACCATACTCAAATTGGTTTGCACAATGTGTGTAGGTCATAATTTGAATCTACTAGTTATAAGTTGTATCGTCTTAAAATGGAAGCACTTTCATGTTAAGAGCATTTAGCCCTCTGAGTAAGTGGTTTGGGGTCATGTTAAGCACCTTGATTGGGTCTTTTCATGTATTTGGCTTTCCCCCGCTTTCCACTTCTTCTCCGCACTTGATTTCTTCATTCTAGGTGAAATTAGGGTTAAGTCCTTAAGGACTTTCCTAATTTCCCTCTTTCCATGGCTCTATTTTCTAGGTAGGATTCATAAATGAGACCTCCTAGTCCATCATCACATCATTCAGAGGATTTTCTATCTGTTCCTAACACTGGGTCTTGCTCAGATATCAAATTCTGCATTTCTGGCATCCCCTGGAACTCTTGCTGCAAATCCTAACAAAGTTAGGGTTTGAGGTCAAGGATGACCTCAACCCTGACCAAGTCAGGGTTGACCTCGACCTCAACCTCTTCCTGCCAAAATTTCAAAGTTTCATTTCCCACTCATTTAGTTTTCAAGAAAGTTATTTCTCGCTTCTGGGTCAGCTGTTTCGGGCTCCGAAATGGTAAATCCTTTAATGGTATTTAATTAAGGTATATTTTATAAAGGTGAGGACCTAATTGGGATTTAATTCTTCAAGGTGGCCCATCTAGAGGAGTGTGCCCTAGTTCACTATAAAAGGAGGCCTTCCTCTCTCATTTTCATATCACATTCACATCAAGTTTTCTCAATCAAGCAATCAAGTATCTAGAGCTCTCAAGTGCAAGCAAGTCTTCAAGCATTCAAGTGTTCAAGCATTTATCCATCAAGGAGTTCCATTGTTAGCTATTGAAGGATTCAATCTCCTTGGAGCACCCTTGAAGATCCATCCTTCTCCATTCATTCAAGCCTTCTCATATGCAAAGATCAAATCAAGATTGGTGTTGAAGATCAAAATACCATTGATTGGAGACATCCTACATTCATTGAAGCATTCTTACTTGTGGATTTGAGGATTCAAATCCTCTAAAAGGACTTCAACATAAGCGAGGCGATTTGTTTCAATTACTTTGTTTATGCACCATATATTTCAATTCAATTTCAAGGTTAATTCCTAAATTGGGGTTTGACTAAGGCAAACCCCCCATACAACCAAAAACCCCCATTTTCTTGCAGGTACAGGTGCAAAATCTTGGATCTGAGAGAGAATTTGGATACCCTTTTCGATAATCTTTCAGGATCTACGAACAGAATCAGAATTGGACTTCAAATAAATAATGTGGTCTTTGACCTTTTAAAAGGTCAAAGTCAACCTGTGTGAATTTGGAGAAAAGATTTTTGGGTTTTGTTCGCCTCGGCATTTCTAGTCCAAAATAGGTGACAGAATCTTCAGAAAGTTCATACAAAAGCCAGAATTCAGCATTTTCCAGATCTGCCCTAATTTAAGGTTAGCATTTGCACTTCAATTATTTCAAATTTCAAGCTTAATCCAACTATAGGGAAGTATAGGATTTATTCTTTCTTTCATATTCTTCATAGATTGATTCAATTGTGTATTAACCTCTTGGTTGATCAAATTGGATCTCTCCTTTGGGAATTTGGATTTAGGAGTGAATCTTACATTTTCCCCACACACATACACAAATAATGGTGATTCCAAATTACCACTATTCATTTTGGTGAACCTGACTAGCTTACTCTCTTTCTTTTTGGTGTTAGATTCTCTTTTATCTTGTTAGTATTAGATTTGTCCTTTGTGATTGATCTTATATGCGAATTAGATTTCCTATCCATGCATTATGTGTTCTTAGTTTAGTTCATTTGCATTATATTGGTTTATGAGCTTTACTACCACTAGTCCTACTTATAATATTTTGGTTAGAAGAAGTCATAGACTCATGGGTGCCTTTGAGCCTGAATCTTCTCCTTTCCTTAGGATTCCCGATGATAACTTGATTCTTCATGATTCTAATCCTACTATGGAGTAGAAATCTTCTCACTCATCTCATGATGAGGATGATGCTTTAAGGGTTCCTCCCGAACAAGTTCAAAAACTTTCCACTAAACTTGATAAAATGGGTAATTGGCTTCTTCAAGAAAACCATGGTCAAGATTCTATTCAAGCTATAGAGGCTCTTAAGAAAGTTCTCCGTGATAGTGATCAAGGTGTTAACCTCTTGCGTGGTATTACTCATCTTGTGCATTCCAATGTTAAACCTTTAACTCAAGAGGCTCAAGATTTAGGTTTCATTGCTCCTATCACTAGTGTTGAACCTCCTTCTAATCCTTCACCTAGTATTCCTATCTATACTCCTCCTTTGGTGACTGTGATGGTTCCCTCTATTCCTATGAGTGTTCCTCCCATGTCCCTTCCTACATCACAACCTTCATATCATAGTGTTCCTTTCACTTATTCCACTCCGCTTCCAACTGTAGTTCCTAGTGTTCCTGCAGTTGTGTCTTCTATTCCTGTAGCTTATTACACTTTAACTAGTGTGTCTAATGTTGCTACTACTATTTCCTCTAATGATTCAACAATTGTTAGTTTGGCTCAAATTGTATCATCCTTACAATAACAACTTGCTTCCTTAACTCAAAACAAGTTTAGTATTCCTACATGTGACATGGGGAGTCCTTTGTCTAGGGATATTATCTGAACTCCTGTTCCTCAGCAAGTCGATATGCCTCATCTTGAGAACTACAATGGAAAGGGAGATCCTGTTCATCATGTTAAAACATTCCAAATCCTTTGTAGTGATTATGCTCATGATCATAGGATTTTAGCCAAACTATTTTCTTGAACATTTCGTGACAAGGCCTTACAATGGTATTTTTCCTTGCCTCCTTATTCCATTGATTCCTTTCCACAACTTGCTAATGCCTTTATTCAACAATTTCAAAACAATATTGGCCTGCAAGTGTCTTTTATTGATTTAATGCATTGTAAACAAAATGCTAAAGAAAAGTTAACTAAATTTATTGGTCGATTTAAGCATTTGCATGCTTAGATTTCCTATCCTGTTCCTGATATTGATATTCAACGTATGTTTATTTCAAATTTACAAAAGGATATTAGAGATAAGATTCTACTCACTGAATTCACCTCTTTTCGACAAATTTGTGTAGTGCTTCATCATTATTAATTACAAGTGAGTCAGTTTGAGAGCAACACTCCAATGGCTCCTATTCCCATTGATAAGAGTGATGCTGCTCCTAATCCAAATAAGTTTCAAAAATTCAATAATTATGTCAAGATAAACAAACAAGCGAATGTAGTTGCTGATCAGGTTGCTGTTGCATCTCATAATGCCACTTCTGCATCCACTGCTTTTGATTAAATCATACATTTACTCCTCTTTTTGAAACTTTACATGCTATTATGAATAGGTTTTTAGCTGCTAATATGATTACTTTACCTCCTATTTGACCTCTTTTACCTACTACAATTGCATCTAAATCTTTTGATCAAAATGCTTTTTGTCAATATCATCATCAGAATGGTCATGATACTGAGAGATGTTATTCTTTAAAACATAAGGTCCAAGATCTCGTTGATGCTAAAGCTTTATCTATTGATAATTTAGATAGTAGTGGGAATCAATCTATCTCTCCTAATCAGAACCTTCAAATCTATACGAATCCTTTACCTAAACATGATACTAATACTATTGCTCAACCATCTGCTATGGAAATTGTATATGATTCCAAGATGGATGATCTTAATCATGTCGTTAATCAAGTGGAGCATGTTGCCAAGCCTATATCTCCACCTCAACCTTCACCTCAAGTTCTATCTCAACCTCAAGATAAACCTAAACCTAAAGTGAAACCTCAACCTAAACCTCAACAACAACTTAAGGATAAATGACCTCAGGAACTTTTGATTACCTTTGATGACTTTGAGATTGTTAAGGCTCCTGATGGTCCCCTTTACATTGCTACTAGGGTTGCTCAGATACCTACTCGTGGTTGTCTTGTTGATCCTACCTCCTTAGTCAATGTTATCACTGAAGAAAATCTTTTTATGAAAAGCTTACAATGTGACTTCTATGATACATCAGATGTGTGGATTCAAACTTGTAATGGTTTTCTTTATCCCTCATTTGGTTCTATTACTTTACCAGTTGAAATTTTTGGAAAATTTGTGAACACTACCTTTGTTGTGGTTCCTACTTCTGATCAATTTCAAGTTAAGCTAGGTTTTCCTTGGTTGACTGCCATGCATGATGTTGCTTCACCTATCCATAAGTGTCTTAAGTTCATTCATGATGGTGACGTGAAGATGATCAATCATAGTCTATATTGACCTTCTAGGCCTATAGATTGTGTTGCTCTGGATTTCTTTTGGCCTTCCTTACCTAATTCATGTCCTTCTCGTCTTGATAATCTTTTTCAATCATATCAAGCCTATAAGCATCATAAGATTCTTCAATTAAGCATACCTCCTATGGATCTTAATCATGGTCTTTTACCTACACCTTCGATACCTCCTTCAACTATGGCTTCTTGTTCTGTTAATCAAGTTCCTCCTAAATCTATCAAAGATCTTGTGATTGCTCCTCCTATGGTTGATAATCCTATTGATCTTCCTAAAGAACCTGTGAAGGATCCTGTGATTGTTCCTCCTAGTTCTCAACCTATTTAAAATAAATCAAAACATAACCAATCTGCTAATGAATGTCATAAAAAGCATTGTGCTCATGCTAAAGCTAAAAGATCTCTACTTTCTATGGATACACCTATGCATAATGTTGTTACTAATAATGATGTTCACATGCATGATTATGATGATTCTATTCGTATCTTAGATCCTATTTTGATTAATTTGGATGACAAAGATACTCTTGATGATATTGATAATGTTACTGATGAATATGAGACTATTGATATTGACATTGATTTGCCAAATATGCTTTCATGTCAATTAACTCTTACACCTAGTATCGAACATAGTGATTCTCAAGAGGATCCTTGTTTGGAATTGATTATCATTCCTACTATATTGGATATAGTCCCTCTTGTGAGTTACCCACCTACCCTAAATGATATACAACGAGATGGGGAAAGTAGGTGGCACGCTTGAGTGGCTTGTCCTTCGTGGTAGCTTTGTTGTGTGTTTTCCTACTGTACTGTGCTTCTCCTGTAATGTGTTTGCTAAATGTTGTTAGATTCTTTTATACAATCCTTGTTACTCAGTTGGTACAAGGTGATGAAGGAATCAAAACTGTTGTTCAAATTCCTCTATATGTATCTCTATTCTTCTATGCGTTGTTCAATGTTATGTTGTAACTGTGCTATTGTTTGTAAATATTTCCTTGTGTAATCTGCTTGGATTCGAGACATGGTAGCACTAAATTCTTTTTGTTCTCCATGTCATGGTTCGAAAAGATTCTCCTTCATATATCTTATGTGATCTTTCCTCCTTTGTGATTGTAGTTCTACTTTCTTTGGGGAATGATGTCAATTCATTTGCAATAATATCATATATATATTATCTTATGATCATACTGACCCCATGGTAGGTAGATCCCTTCCATGTTCTTTGTATGTTTCTGTGATATTTCCCTTGATTTGTCTTCTTCTAGGGGCATTTCGACATGGAAACGTAATCAGTGGAGTTGTTTATGTTTCTATTAAAGCCATTGCTCCTGTTAAAGTGTCAGCAATGACTTTAATGTGGGGGCATACGCTCTGCTCACTTGTTGCACACACGCACTTATGAAAAATTCAAAACATGCTAAATCTTCTAAAGGTAACACACATAAGTTGCTAAATCCTGAGGAAGACACACTTTAAATTTACTTTTCAATCTTTCTTTTTGGATTAAAAACTAATCCTTAAAGTATGGATTTATATTTGGATCTCTTGATCCCTCTAGTTTCAAATACACATATATTATGATCCCTTAAGGTCAGACGTGTCCTTAAGATTGGATCTCTTTTGTTTTTTATTCTTATGGAATAGAATATTCCAAAGGATAAATCCTTGATGGGTTGACTAGTGAGTAGCCACATTCACTAGGTGGTTCAATTCCATCTTTCTGATTGCACCTTTTTCCTATGTGGTTCACAATGGGACATAAGTTCTCATTGGGTGAGGTAATCACACTTTTTCTTTCTTTCTTTAGAGATGTCTCTCTTATATGTGATTTAAGAGTTGATGAAGACTTGAGTCCCTGGGGGCTTGGGATTTCTCTTTGTCCCTTAGATTACGATAAGATTATCTTGTTATTTTTATCTCCTTTACCAAGAGTTTGCATCGAGTCCATACTCTTGCTAAAGTGGGGGCTTAATGTATCATCTTAAAATGGAAGCACTTTCATGTTAAGAGCATTTAGCCCTCTGAGTAAGTGGTTTGGGGTCATGTTAAGCACCTTGATTGGGTCTTTGCATGTATTTGGCTTTCCCCCACTTTCCACTTCTTCTCCGCAATTGATTTCTTCATTCTAGGTGAAATTAGGGTTAAGTCCTTAAGGAATTTCTTGATTTTCCTCTTTCCATGGCTCTATTTTCTAGGTAGGATTCAAAAATGAGTTCCATCAAGGAGTTCCATTGTTAGCTATTGAAGGATTCAATCTCCTTGGAGCCCCCTTGAAGATCCATCCTTCTCCATTCATTCAAGCCTTCTCATATGCAAAGATCATATCAAGATTGGTGTTGAAGATCAAAATACCATTGATTGGAGACATCCTACATTCATTGAAGCATTCTTACTTGTGGATTTGAGGATTCAAATCCTCTACAAGGACTTCAACATAAGCGAGGTGATTTGTTTCAATTACTTTGTTTATGCACCATATATTTCAATTCAATTTCAAGGTTAATTCCTAAATTGGGGTTTGACTAAGGCAAACCCCCCATACAACCAAAAACCTCCATTTTCTTCTAGGTACAGGTGTGAAATCTTGGATATGAGAGTGAATTTGGATACCCTTTTCGACAATCTTTCAGGATCTATGAACAGAATCAGAATCAAACTTCAAATAAATAATGTGGTCTTTGACCTTTTAAAAGGTCAAAGTCAACCTGTGTGAATTTGGAGAAAAGATTTCTGGGTTTTGTCCACCTCGGCATTTCCAATCCAGAACAAGTGACGAAATCTTCAAAAAGTTCATACAAAAGCCAGAATTCAGCATTTTCCAGATCTTCCCTAATTTAAGGTTAGTATTTGCACTTCAATTATTTTAGATTTCAAGCTTAATCCAACTATAGGGAAGTATAGGATTTATTCTTTCTTTCATATTCTTCATAGATTGATTCAATTGTGTATTAACCTTTTGGTTGATCAAATTGGATCTCTCCTTTGGGAATTTGGATTTAGGAGTGAATCTTACATTTTCCCCACACACATACACAAATAGTGGTGATTCCAAATCACAACTATTCATAAGTAACAATAGTTTATAACATGTATTTATTGCTTCTATCCTTGTCAATTGATAGAATTTTGGCATTTTACTAATTAAGAAGATCATATTCAAATAATATTTAGGACTCATTTAGTCCCAATCTTTTCAAGGCTTAATGTATGAAATAGATATGAAGTTCATATTTATTTTCCCACTTATGTTTAGACATGATTATCATTAACATCCAATAACATTGGCCAATCAATAATCAATTGGATGTTAATGATAAGCATGATTGGTCAATATAATATATAAACTATAATTTATTTATCAAATTAGATTTATTCCCTAAATATTTGAGTAGATTTCACTTACTTTGTAATTTGTTTCAATGAATTTGGATTTTATTACACTGACCCCTCTTGAATGTATTGATATATTACCTAGATCAAGGAGTTATAAATTTATTATATTATCATTTCTTTAGCCTTGGGTTCTATTATCCTTGTGGCTAGCTTAATATCACTTCTACAATTTAAAATGTGGCTGATACAATAAGGTCACTTATACATGGCTCTCAAAAATTTATAAAATATCAATCTAGAATAAGGATTGATACAAGTTGAGCCTTAATATTACTTCATATTATTATGCATCTATGTTTGCTTAGTATTTATAGTTAACCTAATTATACCTATGCATATGTACGTACATACTTGGGCCTACTATTATGATGCACACATAAATTCATACATTTACATATGTGTATACATGTACTATACCCACATATGAAATACATTTAACAAGATGAGTTTATTATTTAAAAAAAAGATTAATCCATAGTGATTATTAACTTATCTCATAATTTGAGCTAGGTTAAACATAGGCTTAATTCAATGCATGTTCCAGTTTAGGTGAAATCCTAATGAATTAACTGATTGTCTAGGGTTTAAAAAACATAGGAACCTAGTATGCAACTCCACATTTCTAATCTTAATATCAAACTTGACTTAGCCAATAATTACAAGTTAGGAGCTCAGATAGCTTGAGACTAATAATCTGATTACCTCCCATACCTAATGATACTCTCCCTCCCTCCTTAGAGGATGATGATTTCCTTGCAATCACCAGGTCAAAGAAATCTAGTTAGCTCAAAATCATTTCAATTATTCTAACATGTGCAATATATCTAATTGCAAATCAAAATTATGATCATAGCATAAAGTGATTCCACATATACATTCTAAAACATTGTTCCATTTCATTACATGAAATACACACATCTATGAAATTAGTACAAATAATAACAAAGTATCAATGAACAAGAGGGATGTGACACACCCTCTTTCTCCTCCTCTTTCTAGGTATCTCCCTCCCTCCATTATTACTGCTCTACCTATTCATTACTATCTCATTAACCACCTCTCACCCCCCTCTATCTCTCTCACATTTATCTTTACCCTCTAGGTATCTCACCTCTCTCTTGCTAGGCTCTAGATCTCTCATCTCTATATCTCTCCCCTCTTTAGTTTTTTAGCTCTCTCTCTCTCTCTCTCTCTCTCTCTCTCTCTCTCTCTCTCTCTCTCTCTCTCTCTCTCTCTCTCTCTCTCTCTCTCTCTCTCTCTCTCTCTCTCTCTCTCTCTCTCTCTCCCCCTCTCTAGGTCTCTCACTCACCCCTACCTATCTCTTCCTCCCTCCCTCTTTATACCCCTCCTTCTGTTTATCTCTCTCATATTCTCTCTCCCTTCCCTCTCTATGTTATCACCTCTTATTCTTTGTATATGGTTTAGGAAATAAGATGTTGGATATAGGGTTTATTTTATAGGTTTACACGTATTGGTATAGGGTTTGGGATACAAGATTTAGGGTACAATATTTGTATTTTTTTATCTTCCTTTATATATCCCCCTCCCTCCTCAATCCTATCTTTCTATCTCTTTTCATTAATCTCTCTCATTCTCTCTCATAATTATCTAGATCACTACCTTTCCATCCCCGCTTTCCTCTACCTCCCTCTCTACCTCTATATCTCTCCTGATGCACACCAAGGGATGGTGGATCCAATTAAGGATAGTCCAAACCTTGTAGATTCAGAATTACATAGAGGAAATACACAACACAAGATGTTTCAAAATAATTTTCATTAACATGCTCGACTGTAAGGTCTTTCAAGTTAGGACCAATTAAAAACAATGGTAATTATGCAAGATCAACACATAGATCCAATACAATCCTAGCTAGTTCAGCTCTGAAGACAATCAAAAGTTGATATAAACCCTAAGGCAGATCTAAACTTGAGCTCACAAGTCTCCGAGCAATCTCCTTGTTCCCAAGTGTTCAAACCACTAGCTCTCCTATTACAAACTATCAGATAGCAGTTTGATCTACAAGATCATGCAAGATATTTTCCACAACTTCAAAACCTTCAAATTTTAGGCTTCTAGTCATCCCAGTCATCTCCTGATCATCCTTAAAAAACTACCCAAACACCCCTTAAATACTAGTCATCAACCACAAGCCGGCTAGATGAAACCATTAACTCCTACAAAAAAATATTAAATGCCATACAAGTCAGCTTATAAATTGTATACAATCATTTAATTTAGCATGTTAGCCTATAAAAATAGCTACCAACAATAAATGCACCAAGTCAGCCCAACAAATCACACATAACTCCAGTCGGTAAGCCAGAACTACCGAGCAATGGTGAAATAACTGAGCATGTCAAGCATTGCCAAGCACCAATGTCGATTGAGCACCACAGGCATGACCGAGTAACACTTTCATTGAGTGCCAAAGACTACCGAGTTCCTTCAGTGACTGAGCTTCCTTCAATGACCGAGACCATTGGTCAAGGCTGCAACTGAGTAACAACGGCCAAAATACAAACACCCATGCAGTTTCACCAAGGACAAAGAATGCCCTTGCATTACCCCAGAATGCCCCTGCATCATCTCCATCCATGTCTTATTACCCACCTCTCTCTATCTCCCTCTATCCATCTCACCCCTATCTCTCCCCATCTAGGTTTCTCACCTCTCTCTCTCTCTCTCTCTCTCTCTCTCTCTCTCTCTCTCCACCTGTTTACCTCTCTATCCATGTCCCATTACCACCTCAAATTCCTATCTCTAACTATCCATCTCATCCCTTTATCTCCCTAGCTATGTATTTTACCTCTCTCCCCAATATATAGGTCTCTCATCTCTCTATTTGTACCCTCTCTATTTATCTCGCTTCCTCTCTACCCGCTCTTCCCTATTTACCACCATCCCTTTATGAAGTCTGTCATTATCTTCTCTCTCCCCCTCACATATCTATCTCCTCCTTTTGTAGGTCGCTTACTCCCTCAACATCTACCTCTCCCCCATCCCTCCTTACTCCTCCATGTCTCTATTTTTTTTTTTATCCCTTTTTCTCTCTCCCTCCCCTCTCTAGGTCTCTCCCAACCTTTCTTACCCTCTTGCTCTCTATTTACCATCCCTACTTACTCCCATGTCTCTTCCTCCCTCCCCCACTCACTCAAGCCATTGTCTAGGTCATCAAATTCTCTTCCACCCTCTCTAGGTTTCTTTCTCCATCTCTCTCTACCTCTCCATCCATGTCTCATTATCATATTATAACTATTATTCTCTATCTATCTAACCCCTCTCTCTTCCCATATAGGTATCTCACATCGATCTCCCCTTCTAGTTATCTCACCTCTCTCTTTTTTCCCTCTCTATTTATTTCTCTTTAGCTCCACTTCTTTCTTCATCTCACCTTACCAATCTCTCTTTGTGAACTATCTCATTTTATTCTCTCTTGTCCATCACCTCTCTATCTCCTTCCTTAGGTCTCTCACTCCCATCCATCCCTTTTTATTTCCTCCTCTCTTTTCAGCCTCTTCCACCTCCCTCCCCTCTCCCTCTCTATCTCCCCCTTTAATGTACCCCATCTTTCCTTTTCTCCTCCACTATTTTAATCCTCTCTCTTCATTATATTGGTCATCACCTTTCCCTCCCATCCTTTCTTCCCCTTTCTTTAGGTTTGTCCCGCCCCCCTTTTTACTTCTCCACATCTCCATCCATATCTCATTACCTCTCTCTCTCTCTCTCTCTCTCTCTCTATTGTCTAGAATCTCACCTTTCCCTACGACCCTCATTGTCTTCCCTCTCTAGATTTCTCCCTCCCTCCCTCTTCACCTCTCTATTGGTCTATCCATGACTCATTACCCACCTCTCTATACCTCCCTATATATAAATCACACCTCTTTCCTCCTATTTATCTCCATACTCCTGGTTTATCACCCTTCTCTAATTCTCTCTCTTCATCTCCATACATCTCTCCCTCCCCCTTACTATTATCCCTTTATGAACTCTCCAATTCTGTTCTCCCCCACCTCACCTCTTTATTTCCTCCTTCCCTAGTTCTCTCCGTCCTTGCATTTCTACCTCTCTCTCCCTCTCTTTGTTATTTTGTCTCCCTTATTATCCCCCCATCTCCTTTCTAGGTTTATCCTTCACTTTCTTCCCACTCCCTTGTTATGTCCCCCTCTCTCCTTAACCCCCCCATCTCTTCCCAATATCTCTTATTCTATATCTATCTTGAGTTTAGTCCTAAGAAGACAAAATGAGTTCCTTTGATCATGAGCATCAATTTGTCAAGAAAAAACATGTAGGCCACAAGAGAAAATAGAAAATTGAGGGAAACGTTGCATCTTTTTCAAATTGTATAATGGAAAAATGGGGAGGGTGTTAGGAATAGTCCCAAGAGATAACTGAGAGGGGGGGGGGGGGGTGGTGGTGGGGGGTGAATTAGTTATCTTCAAGTTTCAATTATTTATCCAATTAAGTATACTTAAACATAACGCATAAACAAAATGAAAGAACATATGAACACAACACCAATATTTTGGTTATAGGGAAACCCAAATAGGTAAAAACCTCGGTGGGACTTGATACCCACTAATATTATGTACTAGTGTATAATGATCCTTGTTAGAAGATCCTTTACCCTGTTAGGAGTAGCTTTACAATATATGAAGTACAGTAGACCTGGTCAAGGGTTGGACAATGTTAGGAGTCTTTTAAAATTGTCCCTATTAGGGGAGAGGATGCACTGTCCGAGAGCTCACTTCTCAAACAGGCGAAGGCTACAACCTTCTGAATAATAGATAAACACTATATCTGAATCTCGGTGAACTGCACTTTGACCTGCTATTTGGATCAGTTCCAATGTATATCACAAATACTTTACTTGGTCACATAGACCTTCTTCTGATGGCTCAACACTTCGCACACTCTGCTTTGCTCTGCTTAATCAACCATGAACCACACTCCAGCAATCACAAATGACTGCCTATAAATATCTTTCCTCTGAATGATATAATCAAGTCAGCCTATTAGAACCACCTTGAACCATAAAAAACTTCTATAAACATTCTGTTGGCTCTACTATGCATGCAACATATTCTCGGACCTGTCCAAATAAGATAAATGTAGATGCATGCTACACACTGTCAGCTCTACCAAAACAACTGGATCTTTCTCCACAAGATGAATTAACTCATGCACTCTTAACTAGACATCAATAACTCATCTCTAAGCTTAAATCCAAGGGTGCATACCCTAAAGATAGGTGCAACTCAAGAACCAATAAAATCTTTGTCAGCTCTACTGAATAAACACAGGAAACTGCTACTGGCAAATAACGACTGCATAACTTCACTTGCGTTCATCACCAGACCATGCATCCATGAACTTAACATCACTGACATGTCTTCAACATATATCAAAGTGCACAAGGCTCCATGATAACTGTATGAACAACCATACATAGAACACTACCTATTACTCTGTCACGAACACTGCTGACACAAGCTGCTATATAACTATCTGTACTAATAGTTAACCTCTACACCCATGATATCATGCTGATATCATGTCCATGCATCATATACAAAAATCTTACTGCATAAGACTTCCATGCATGCTACTTTCCATATGTTGTCATCAATGACAAACATACAGTCAGTACTGCCCTGCTGGAAAATCTCCAACAATATCCCCCTTTGGCATTGATGAAAACATGTGGAATGAAAAACCACCACCAACCCAAATAAACATTTCTTTTATAAAATTCTCCATTTCCTCTTCAAAACTCCCCCAAAGATGAATCCTCCATTTGCTGTAATATTTTTCCAACATTCTCCATTTCCTAAACTAAACTGTTGTCACAACTGAATACTACTCCCCCTAAGTATATTACTCCTATTTTTCATGACTCTATATACTACTCCCTCATTGACATCAATGGAAAAGGGCACCATTCATTTTTAAGAACTGGTACTACTCTTGAGGTAGAGTACGTAGTCAACCTTCCATCAGTCCCTGAGGACTGATGCCTTTCCTTCTTCCTTCTAAGTAGAATCAGGGAAGGGAATTACTCCCAACTTCTCCCTGAGATACTCAAAAGTATCCTTAGGAAATGGCTTTGTGAATATGTATGCCAACTGATCTTTAGTATTCACATATTCTAGCTTAACTTCTTTCTCTGCCACTTTCTCTCTTAGGAAGTGATACTTGATCTCAATGTGCTTTGTCTTTGCATGCATCACAGGGATCTTTGACATATTGATAGTGCTAGTGTTATCACAGTGAATAATAATAGGATAATCAATCTGAATTCCAAAATGTTTTATCATCTGCTTGATCCAAACAATTGTAGAACAATTCAAGGTTGTTGCAACATACTCCACTTCTGCTGTTGACTGAGAAATACAATTTTGTTTCTTGCTTGTCCAAGTGACAAGTCTATCTCCAAGAAACATTGCTCCACCTGATGTACTCTTTTTGTCATCAACACATCCTGCCCAATTTGCATCAGTGTACACATGGAGCTTGTTATTTTCTGAATTAAGATACCATAGACCATAGTCTATAGTGCCTTGTAATTATCTGAATATCCTTTTTACTACCATGAAGTGACTTTGTTTAAGATCTGCTACAAATCTTCCAACTATGCTAACTGCATTGGAAATATTAGGTCTAGTCCGAGTAAGATAAATAAGTTTACCAATCATAGACTTATACAATGTTATATCAACTGCTGGTGAGTCATCTTCCTTTGTAAGCTTGCATCCAGTAATCATAGGTTCCCTACTGGCTTGCAATCATCCATCTTGAATTTCTTTAATATTTCTTTCACATATTTAGACTAATTAATGAAAATACCTTTCTTTGTCTGTTCCACATTCAATCCTAAAAAGTACTTGATAGGACCAACCATACTCATCTGAAATTCATTCTGCATCTCCTTAGCAAATTCAGCACTCAGTTTGTCATTACCTCCAAAAATAATGTCATCAACAAATATGGCTACAAGTAACAAACCTTCATGTCTCTCTAATGAATAGATTACAATTTTCTACTCCTTTCTTGAATCCAATCTTCATTAGGTATCCATCTAGTCTCCATACCATGCTCTAAGGGCTTGCTTAAGTCAGAGGGCCTTCTTCAATCTGCATACCATATCAGGTCTGTCTTGTAAGGTGAATCCTTCTAGCTACTCAATGTATACTTCTTCTTTCAGATCTCCATTCAGGAATGCTAATTTGACATCCATCTGGTAAACTTTGAAGTTTTTGACCGTAGCATAAGCTAGAAACAACTTAATAGCTTCTAATCTACTCACAGGTGCAAATGTGTCTGAATAATCAATGCCTTCTCTTTGCACATATCCTTTACATACTAATCTTTCTTTGTTTCTTACTACTATACCATCTTCATTCATCTTATTTCTGAATATCCACTTTGTACCAATTGCATTCTTATCACTAGGTCTTGGAACCAGTTCCCAATGTCATTCTTAATAATATGATCAAGTTCTTCTTTCATAGCATCATGCCAATCTAAATCATTACAAGCATCTTCAACACTTAAAGGTTCAATCTGAGATAGTAAACATACCACATCATTGCTAGCTGAGTTCTTTCCTTGTGATCTTGTTAAGACTTTCCCGCTTTGATCTCCAATGATGTCTTTCTTGGAATGGTTTCTAGATGTAAACTTTGGAACCTTAGCTGTTGTTGACTCATCAGCCTTAGGAGTTTCTTCTTCACTAGTCTCAGGGTCATTGAATAACACATCAATACTGTCAAAAATTTCTTCAATAACTGTCTCACTAGAAGAGGGTCTGAGTTCTTCTTCAATCATGGGTGAGTAATCATGATATCTTTCTTGAACCATAAAATTTTCATCAATCTTAACATAAGCACTTTCAATGATCTTTTTCAATCTTAAATTGAAACATCTATAAGCTTTACTTTTAATAGAGTAACTAAGGCAAATAACTTCATCACTTCTTGCATCAAACTTGCCTACTACTTCATCCCTCTTGATGTAGCACTTGCTTCCAAAGATTCTGAAGTATTTTACTATGGGAAAATTACAAACCAAAGCTCATGTGGTGTTTTGTCAGTGCTAGGCCTCAACTGAATTCTATTGATGGTATAGACTGTTGTATTGACCACATCTCTCCAATAGGTGTGTGCAACTTTTCCTTCTATCATGATGGTGTGCGCTGTATCAAGAATGATCCTATTCCTTTTCTCTGCAATCCCATTTTTTTGAGGTGTTCTAGGTGCACTTAACTATCTCTTTATGCCATGTTCTTCGCAGTACTCATAAAATCTGTTAGAGGTGAATTCTCCTCCTCTATTTGATCTCAAACATTTTATCTTTAGTCCAGATTCATTCTCAACCTTAGCTTTGAATATTTTGAACTTATCAAATGCTTCTAACTTATCTTTCAAGAACGCAAACCACATCATCCTAGAATGATCATCAACAAACAAAATGAAATACCTTTCACCATAGTACGATCTTTTTTGAGTTGGTCCACATAGGTCTGTATGAATCAGATCCAACTTGTTCTCTGCTGAATTGTGCTTGCTCCTGAATGAATTCCTCACATGCTTTCCCATCACACATTCCCTACATATAGTATTGACTGGCTTTGCTATGCTAGGTATGTTAGGAATAAGGTGTCTCAACCTTGGATAATTCCTATTCTTATTATTTATTTTGTAAAATGTATTTCTTGCAAATAATGTTGATGTGTCAACATCTTGAATTATGTGTAAGGAGATCATGGCTAAAATGGTTATGACGGATTCCTATGACACGTAAGAGCTATGTCAGGAAGATTCAATGATAGGTGAAGACATGTGGCAACTGATAAATTTGAGTACTGTACACTCTTCCCCAATGGTAAAACCCTAGTACGGTTATCTTTGGGAGTAGCCCTAAAAAGTGAAGTGCATGATATAAGCTTTTTTAGGGTTGCGAAGAGAGGTGATGCGAGTGTATTGTTGGAACATTTTTATGCTGCCATGATTTGTCTTCAAGTTTTTTGAAATCTTTTGAAAGAACTTGCATTGCAAGTGTATTGTAAGCTGTAATAGTTTTGATCAATACATTGTGCAAGTTTTGGAGTGCTGGGGTTTTTACCGAAAGGTTTCCCCATGGTATATCATTGTGTCATTCTCTATTTTTCTGTATGCATGGTATGTGGTTGCAATATCTTTGTTAAACTAGTTAATGAATCTGAAATTGTAAGGATTTATAAGAATTTTCACAATACTCTCCTATAGAGATTAGTATAGGAAGCTATTTTCGCACCTGAGTTTCCTTACAAGTGGTATCAAAGCTTGATCAACTTTTGATCCTAGTTGTTGGGTAGGGTTTTTTTAGCTGATCTCAAGTTTGAGTGGGATTTTTTTGCAGAGCATTCTGAATCTTATTTGCAGATTGAGATGGCAAGTTCATCATATGGAAGAATGGAGGTGGAGAAATTTAACGGCACTAATTTCGAGTTGTGGAAAATCAAGATGGAAGACATGTTGGAAGATAGTGACCTATGGGAAGTGACTTCAAGTGCTACAAGACCAGCAACTATAGCTCAAGTAGATTGGGATATCAAAGACCGTAAAGCTAAGGGTCTCATAAGACTCTGTTTAACCGATGCAATTCTTCTGAATGTTCTAGATGAGAAAATCACAAATATTTTGTGGGAAAGACTTGCAGCCGTGTATCAGGCCAAATCTCTGGTGAACAAGTTGTTCCTGAGGATGAATTTGTACTCTCTGCAAATGGAGGAAGGTGGATCCTTAACAGATCATTTAAATGCATTTAATCTGCTAGCTGCACAGTTGACATCAGCTGGTGTCAAGTTAGAGGAGGAGGATCGTTGCTACACACTTTTGTGTTCTTTACCGGATTCATGGGACCATCTTGTGATGGCTCTCGGAAGCACGTTAGTCACCTTCAAAATGGATGATTTGGTGTCTTCGCTGCTATCAGAGGAGATGCGGAGAAAGGCTTCCGTTTCAGAAAAAGAAGCCCTTGCTGTTCGTGGGAGATCCACTGAAAGAGGGAAGAAAAATGACAATAAGTCTGATAATAAGGGTAGATCCAAATCCTGTGGGAAGTCAAAGACTTCCAATACGTCCAAGGCAAAATGTTGGAATTGTGATAAATCTGGGCACTTCCGTAAAGACTACAAAGAGCCGAAGAAGAAGAAGAAAGGTTCAGATTCAGCTTCAGAAAGATCTCAAGAAGATGGCGATGCATTCATCACAGCTTTGGCAGCCCATGCATCTGATGATGTGTGGTTGGTTGACTCGGGTGCATCTTTTCACATGACCTCTCATCGAAACTGGTTCTCAAAATATGAAGAGTTTGATGGTGGAAAGGTGTACTTGGGTGATGATTCTCACCTAAAGATAGTTGGACGCGGAAGGGTCACTATCAAATTTCCTAATGGATAAGTAAAGGGAATCAACGGAGTTATGCACATTCTGGGTTTGGCACGAAACCTATTATCTGTAAGTATGTTGAATGATGTAGGTGTGCAAGTTGTTTTTTCGAAAGAAGGATGCAAGATGATGAGAGGATCGATAGTGCTTGCAAGGGGTACTAGGAGAGGTACCTTATTTTAGCTAGATGCATGTATTCCTCTATGTAATAATTCTTCATCCTCACCATCTGAACAAGCAGTGAAGAAGTCTGTGGCTATTGGTTCCAATGGTAGTGAAAACACTTTGGAAGGTAAGCTTCCTGTAGAAAAGACAATGTTGTGGCATATGAGATTTGGCCACATTGGTGAAAAGGGTCTCAGAACCCTGAAAAATAAAAATATCATTGAGGGGTTAAATGATTGCAATCTCGAGTTTGACTTCTGTGAACACTGTGTCTATGGTAAACAAAATCATGTTTAGTTTTACTCTAGTTCTCACAAATCTTCTGATGTTTTGGATCTTATTCATTTTGATGTATTTGGTCCTGTAAAAGTTCCTTCAATCTCCAAGTCTGTATTTTTTGTATCTTTCATAGATGATTACAGTAGAAGGACATGGATTTATTTCCTTAAAAGTAAGACACAAGTCTTTAGTTGGTTCAAGGAATTTAAAGCTCTTGTAGAAAATCAGACTAGTAAGAAGATTAAGTGTGTGAGAACTGACAATCATGGTGAGTTTTGTTCAGCAGAGTTTGAACAGTTCTGTAAAGAACAAGGTATCGAGAGGCATAAGACAACTCCTTATACCCCACAACAAAATGGAGTTGTAGAGAGAATGAACACGACACTGATGGAGAAGGCTAGGAGTATGCTTAGTGGAGTTGGTTTATAACAAAGGTTTTGGGCCGAAGCTGTGGCCACTGCTTGCTATCTGGTTAACAGATCTCCTACATCAGCCCTTGTTAGTAAGACACCCATGGAGGTGTGGTTTGGTAAGAAGCCTTCAATTAGACATCTTCATGTTTTTGGTTGTGAAGCTTATGCACATGTTCCAAAGGAGAAAAGATCTAAGTTGGAAAACAAAGCTGTTAAATGTATTTTCATTGGATACAGTGTTGGTGTGAAAGGATACAAGCTTTGGGATCCTGTGACTAGTAAGGTGTTGTATAGTAGAAATGTTATTTTCAGAGAGCTAACATCTTCTCCTATTGTGCTACAACCAGATGAAAAAGAAAAGGAAAAAGATGTTGTTCAGTTGCCTCCTACTCCTGAGAAGACTAAATAGAGAGACCATGTTGGGACTAATGATGAGGAGAGCTCTAGTAGCTCTGATAGTTCGGAAGAAGAGGAAGAAAAACCTCAACTGAAGCCCTTGAGGAGATCCATGAGAGAAAGAAAGCAACCAGAAAGGTTTGGTTATTCTATGTTAGATTCCAGTTGTGCCTTTTCTTTGATTACTAACACTAATGAGCCTAGATCTGTGAAAGAGGCTTTGGGCATGGAAGATGCAGGTTCTTGGATTGAGGCTATGGATGATGAAATGGCTTCATTGGAGAAAAAAAAAACTTGGGACCTTGTACCTTTGCCTAAAGGGAGAAAATCTGTTGGCTGTAAATGGGTGTTCAAGAAGAAATTCTGTGCAGATGGCAGTGTTGAAAGGTACAAAGCTAGATTGGTTGCAAAGGGGTATTCACAGGTAGAGGGAATAGACATTGGCGAAATATTCTCTCCTGTTGCAAAGTTGACATCCATTAGATTTATGTTATCTCTTGCTGCATCATATGATTTAGAGATAGAACAGATGGATGTGAAGACAACTTTCCTTGATGGTGATTTGGAGGAAGAGATTTATATGTCACAGCCTGAGCACTACATTGTTAAAGGTAAAGAATCCTTAGTTTGCAGATTAAAGAAATCTCTATATGGTTTGAAGCAATCTCCTAGGATGTGGTACCTTAAGTTTGATGCCTTTGTGTTGTCAATTAGATTTGTAAGATCGAAATCAGATCATTATGTTTATTTCAGAGTTGAAAATGATCACCTTCTTATTGTTGCATTATATGTTGATGATATGTTGCTGTTTGGGAAGGGTAAGGGTATGATTTATGATTTTAAATCTCAGTTGTCAGCACAGTTTGAGATGAAAGATCTTGGGGTAGCAAGGTACATCTTGGGTATGGAAATTAGTAGAGACAGGTCTAACAAAAAACTTTGGTTGAGTCAGAGTAAGTATGTGAAGTCTGTGTTGGACAGGTTCAGTATGGCAGATTATAGACCACTATGTGTTCCTATTTCTATGGGAACAAAGTTATCTGTAGATGATTGTCCAAAATCTCCTAGTGAGGTGGAGAACATGAGTAGACTACCTTACGCTAGTGCAGTTGGTATTCTTATGTATTCTATGGTCTGTACTAGACCAGACATTGCCCATGCAGTGGGAGTCCTTAGTCGGTTTATGGCTAACCCTGGATGGGTACATTGGGATGTAGTTAAGCGAGTATTCAGATATTTGAGGGGTACATCAAATTACTCCATATGTTATCATGGTAACTCTTTTGGATCTCTGCATTCAATTTGTATTCATGGGTTTGTGGATTTAGATTGGGCAGGTGATATTGACAGCAGGAGATCCACCGGTGCTTATGTGTTCACTATGTTTGGTGGTGCCATCAGTTGGATGAGTAAGCGACAACCTATGGTTGCTTTGTCCACTACAGAAGCTGAGTACGTGGCTGCTACTCATGCTTGTAAGGAAGCCATTTGGCTTAGGAGATTATGTTCTGATGTTGGTGTTGATGCTAAACAGATTACTATTTGGTGTGACAGTCAGAGCGCTATCTGCCTTGTGAAGAATCCAACTTTCCATGCGAGAACGAAGCACATTGATGTGCAGTTTCACTTTGTGAGAGATATGGTGGAAGATGGAAAGGTAAATTTGGAGAAGGTAGATATTGTGAAGAATGTTGCAGATGCATTAACAAAACCAGTGGGCATTGAGAAGTTCAGATGGTGTTCAGAGTCTATGGGCCTTTTGGCCTATAGCGGTTAGTTCCTGTTGCTCTTACAAGGTGTTTGACAAGTGGGAGAATGTTAGGAATAAGGTGTCTCAACCTTGGATAATTCCTATTCTTATTATTTGTTTTGTAAAATGTATTTCTTGCAAATAATGTTGATGTGTCGGCATCTTGAATTGTGTGTAAGGAGATCATGGCTAAAATGGTTATGACGGATTCCTATGACACATAAGAGCTATGTCAGGAAGATTCAATGACAGGTGAAGACATGTGGCAACTAATAAATTTGAGTACTGTAAACTCTTCCCCAATGGTAAAACCCTAATATGGTTATCTTTGGGAGTAGCCCTAAAAAGTGAAGCGCATGATATAAGCTTTTTTAGGGTTACGAAGAGAGGTGATGTGAGTGTATTGTTGGAACGTATTTATGCTACCGTGATTTGTCTTCAAGTTTTTTGAAATCTTCTGAAAGAACTTGCATTGCAAGTGTATTGTAAGCTGTAATAGTTTTGATCAATACATTGTGCAGGTTTTGGAGTGCTGGGGTTTTTACCGAAAGGTTTCCACAGAGTATATCATTGTGTCATTCTCTATTTTTCTGTATGCATGGTATGTGGTTGCAATATCTTTGTTAAAGTAGTTAACGAATTTGAAATTGTAAGGATTTATAAGAATTTGCACAATACTCTCCTATAGAGATTAGTATAGGAAGCTGTTTCCGCACCTGAGTTTCCTTACAAGGTAGATCTCTTATTACCTTAACATTTCTTATCTTCACTATGTTATCAAAATTGATATGACAGTCTTTTATGCCACAACCAACTGTCATCAACTTTAGCAACAAAACAACTTTCTTCTGAATTGAGTTGAAAAACATTACCTCTTTTCTTTGAGCCTGATGCAATCATAACACCATCCTTGTTGTTAATGATGAATTTATCATCTTTGAACTCCAACTGATATCCTTTTCCAAGTAACTATCCAACACTGAGAAGGTTATGTTTCAAACCATCAACATAGAGAACATCATCAGTACTATTCTTTCCATACAAAGTGATGGCTCCTCTACCAACTATTGGTTTAGGAGTGTTATCTCCAAATCTAACCATACCACCATTGTATTTTCTAGATGAAAAAATCTTCCTTTATCACCTATCATGTGATGTGAACAACCACTATCTATAATCCAGTCTGTCCTTATATCTGCTTGGGAAATCAATGCTAGCTCTTGATTCACTTTCTTATCTATAGGAACTGACTTACTATTCATTTTTTCTACAATAGAAATGAATCCAATTTATTCTTCACTTGATTCATCATCTGAAACTCCATCTCCAGCAAAGTAACATTCCTTAGAGTACTTAGGCTTGTAATCTTTCTTGAACTTTCTAGCTCTAGTAGGACACTTAGATGTGAAGTGACCGATCTTATTACATGAAAAGCACTTGAATGGAAATTGACCTTCATATTTTCCTTTTCCTTTCTTTTCTCTTTTAGCAATCATAGCAATAAAATCATCTAAAGTTTTCTCTTCATCATCATCATGAAAATTACCAGAAGTGTTTGCAGATTTCTTACCATGAATTGTTGCTTTGAAGGTTATATCACTTTTAGGTTCTGTCTTCAATCTTGAAATCTCAAAAGCTGAGATTTTGTTGATCAAGGTCTCTCTCTTGAAATTAGATGTAATTTGCATGGTCTCATCAAGGATATTTATCTTGTTTTCATATTTCAGAGTGAGGGTAGTCATCAACTTATCCATAATATCTTCCTCTAAGATCTCTCCACCATTGTTCCTGATTCCAGCAACTGATTCATTGATCCTTTGATTATAAGCTCTGATGTTTTCTTCAGGCAACATCTCTAATGCATTGTATCTTTTCTTCCAAGTCTTTCTATGTGCATCCTTTGCTTGTTTGTCTCCTTCAAATATGTCTTCTAGGTACTTCCATATCTTGTGGGCGGTGTCTACCTTCTTTATCTCTAAAAACTCACTATCTGATAGGGCGCTAATAAGGGCTTCTTTGGCAATAGCATTCTGATGAAACAATTCCTTTTGTGTTTCAGTAGCATCATCATTTCCAAGGTCTTCTAGGGTAGGGATCTTGGTTGCTTTGATAGTTACATTAAAAACTTCAAAACCAATGCACTGAAGATGAGTCACCATCTTGTTCTTCCAATAAAGATAATTCTCTCCATCAAACTTAGGACTCTCTTTTCTGAAGTATGCCATTTGATCAACCTCAAGCTGTTAAAATTTCTCTTTGAGGCACTTGGCTCCAATACCAATTGTTAGGAATAGTCCCAAGAGATAACTGAGAGGGGGAGGGGGGGGGGGGGGGGTGAATCAGTTATCTACAAGTTTCAATTCTTTATCCAATTAAGTATACTTAAACATAAAGCATAAACACAATGAAAGAACATATGAACACAACACTAATATTTTGGTTATTGTGAAACCCAAATAGGTTAAAACCCTAGTGGGACTTGTACCTACTAATATTCTGTACTAGTGTATAATGATCCTTGTTAGAAGATCCTTTACCTTGTTAGGAGTAGCTTTACAATATATGAAGTATAGTAGACCTGGTCAAGGGTTGGACCCTGTTAGGAGTCTTTTAAAATTGTCCCTATTAGGGGAGAGGACGCACTATCTGAGAGCTCACTGCTCAAAGGGGCGAAGGCTACAACCTTCTGAATAACAGATACACACCATATCTGGATCTTGGTGAACTGCACTTTGACCTACTTTCTGAATCAATTCCAATGTATATCACAAATACTTTACTTGGTCACATAGACCTTCTTCTGATGGCTCAACACTTCACACACTCTACTCTTCTCTGCTCTGCTTAATCAACCATGAACCACACTAATGCAATCACAAATGACTGCCTATAAATATCTTTCCTCTAAATGATATAATAAATTTAGCCTATTAGAACCACCTTGAAATCATAATAGAGAAACCATAACAAACTTCTATAAACATTATGTCGGCTCTACTATGTATGCAACATATTCTGGGACCTGTCCAAATAAGATAAATGTAGAAACACACTACACACTGTCGGCCCTACCAAAACAACTAGATCTTTCTCCATAAGATGAATTAACTCATTCACTCTTAAAAAAACATCAATAATTCATATCTAAGCTTAAATCCAAGGGTGCATACCCTAAAGATAGGTGCAACTCAATAACCAAAAATCTTTGTCGGCTCTGCAGAATAAACACATGAAACTACTACTGGCGAATAATGATTGCATAACTTCACTTGTGTTCATCATCAGACCATGTTTCCATGAAATTAACATCACTAACATGTCTTCAACATATATCCAAGTGTGCAAGGCTCCATGATAACTGTACAAACAACCATACACAGAACACTATCTGTTACTCTGTCAGGAACACTGTTGACACAAGCTGCTATATAACTATCTGTAGTGAAACTTAACCTTTATGCCCATGATATCATGTTGATATCATGTCCATGCATCATATATAGAAAGCTTACTACATAAGACTTCCATGCATGCTACTTTCCATATGTTGTCATCAATGACAAACATACAGTTAGTACTGGCCTGCTGGCAAATCTCCAACAAAGGGCAATGCAACATAAAACATACTAAGTGAATTACTTCCACATTTCATTGATTACACATTAGGAAGGAAAAATGTCCCCAATAGGCTCAAGAGTTGAATCAAGCACTAATTGGGAACAAGATCTATCCTTCACTAATTAATGCAATGAATGAAATGAGATTGATTAAGTGAATTAATAGATCTAGTAGAGAAGCCACTAAAAATATTATCAAAATAGATTGATATAAACTGATATTAAGCTAAAACTGATGAAAAAATAAATCAGAAGGTGAAACTGACCTGCTCCAAAAAAATTAATCAAAAGTGGTAGGGATAGGGATAAAGTTGATCTATACCCAACACTTTTAGATGACATTTTCATAGAATTTGCAATTGTTTCTGTACTTCCTAGAAAAGATTTGACAACTCCATAACCTATTCCTACACATAGAAAACTAGGGAAAAGGATGAGAAAAATTGCTTTGCCTTGGTCAAACCCCTATTTAGGAATCAACCTTTAAGTATGATAGAAATTGCATAAAGGAAACAATGTAAATGACAAATTTCAGATTTACCTTTCATAAAACCTTCATGAATAGATGCGTAAATCACTCAAATCCATGAACATGCTTGAATGTACTTGGGATCCAAAGAGTTGACCTTGGAATGAGATGTAGAATCAAGGATGCCCTCATAAATGCATATATTTGTGATTGCCACTCCTAGATCAAGAATGTAGATATGTTTGATAACCACATGTAAAGAAGGAGAGAGAGAAAATGATGAGTGAATCTTCTTAATTGATTGAGAATTACTCCACTTGGCCATCATGGGAGAGAAAATTACATCGATTGGAGAAGGTTTCCCTTTATTTGATTGATCTTGAAGAAATGTAGACTTAAAGATCTTAAATTGGATGCTTTCCCTCAAATCTTGAATTCAAATCCTCAATTGCTCAACTTGGTTGCTTATTGTTTGATTACTTGATGGATAGATTGCACTTGACTAAATTATCAATTGATTCCAAATAAGGGGAAATGAAGTCCTTTTATACTTTACTCCATTTTTGGATTTAAATTTTATCCACGTTGACCATAATTGAAAACCTTAGAAGAGGACCCCGATATTTGGCTCTGAGAAAAGTTTGGGCCCAAAACCATAGGTACATATTTCCATTGGTGATATGTCCCAGGTAAAATAGGCTCAAATTTCACTGGGAGATTAGGGATAGTGAATAGGTGTAGGATAAGAAAAGACACATCACTAGGATCAAGCATAACAAGAATTCAGGCCTTGAAATCACCAAAATGGGTCCTAATAGGTCCTAAGGCATCTAATTATGGGTGCTAACTTTTTAGGACTATACATTTAGCCCCCACTTTAGCGAGAGTATGAAAAAATATCATGCTCACAATATAGTAGATCAATGCATATGAATGATCCTATCCAAGTCAAGGAGACAAAGAAACATCCATCCCCCAACTTATTCAAGTATTCATCAAATCCGAAACCAAGATAAGGGAGGACTCACTTGAAAGAGAGAAGAAATAAAAATGAGAGAGGAGTGTGATCACCAGCCTAGTAAGAGATTGTCTTACTATAGATCACATAAAGGAAAAGCTATAAAAGATGAAATTGAAGGTATATCAAGCTGTGTTATACTAGTCAACCCATAAAAAATGATTAGTTCTTAAGGAAAACATTATCTCCATTAAGGGATCTGACAAGAGAATGATCAAGCCTTAGGAAAATATTATCTCCAAAGGGATAAAAAAAGTGATCAGGCCTAAGGAAAGAATTGTCTCCTTAGGAATCAAAGAAGGAGGATTAGTCCTTAAGGAAAGCCTTGTCTCTGTTAAGGGATCCAATTAAAAGGATAAACACAAGGAAATAATTGTCCCCTTGTCTATCTGTAAAAGGGGTTACATTGAATCATTGTGAATCTGTTTAAAATGTGAAACATGGAGCAGAGTGTATGCCCCCACATTAAAGCAATTGAAAATTCCTTAATGTGAAAAATGACTTTAACAGAGCATACATGCACCCATAAGAAACTTTTCCACTATGAGATGCCCCCAAGAAAGGAAAAATCAAGAGAAATAAGCACATGAAAATAGAGAGAAAGGAAGGGATCTACTAACTCTGGGGTTAGTATGATCATATGATAATACATGAGATATTATATAAAAATTAAATGTCATCATCCTCAAAAGGTAGTAGAACTAAAAAACACAATGGAAGAATGCAGTCATGTAAGAGTTACAAAGAAAAGTATTTTTGGGCTGACATTACAGAGATAAAAAAGAATAGGTAGATACCCTTTTGCATCATCCCCAATCAGACAACATAAAGGCACATTTAAAAATAGGGGAACATGCATGATATAAAATGTAACAACATATATAATAATTAAGATAAAAATAGAGGAATATTTATGACATTTTGATTCCTTTATCACCTTACACCAATAGAGCATCAAGGGTTGTTTAAAAAAATATAAACAAAAAATATAACATTCATCGCATCATAGGAGAAGAACATTACAACAAGAAAACACACAAAATCCACCACACAAGAGTAGCTAGTCAAGCATATTTCCTACCCCCCATCTCGGTCTGTAGTGTTTAGGGTAGGTGAGCAACATGAAAGAGGAGAAACATAAAGCATAGTAGATGGAACAATAGCCAATTCTGAACAAGGACCATATTGTGAAGTTAGGTCACTTTTCTCGTCACTAGGATTAAGAGATAACTATTGTGAAAACCTACTTGGAAAATTATGATTAAGAATAATAAGCTCATACATATCATTAGAATCACTAGCATGCATATCATTATTAGTTGCATAAGGAACATCAAAAGAATCATCTTCATCAAGAGTATCCTCTTCATCCAAATTAATTGTAATAGAATCCAAGACACAAATAGAATTATCATGTTTGTTCAATTTCATATTTTTCAATTTAACTTCCTCCTTTGGCTCAATAATAGGTTGATCAAAGGGAATAAAATAATCAGTAGGTGTTTTGGGTGAAGCAATGCTTTGGGCACATTGATGGGCTCTAACACAATGTTTAAGATGATGATCATGAGAATGATGGTTAAATTTAGTTTTGTTGAAAATTGTGTTTGGTTTAGGAGCAATCAACATTGGGTCCTTTTATTCTTGAGGAAGAATTGAAGGAACCACACTAGGTTGAGAGATACCATTGGAAGAACACTTATAAGATATAGGAGGGGGGACTAAAGCATATATGGGAGGTGTAGTAAGAATTCCACGTCCAGGACAAGGAGATGGAATATCCTTAGGTTTGATAAGTTATCAAATATTTTGGATCTTGTAGTCTTGATTCAATTGGAAGAGCTTATCACGATGTGATTGGGTTAGTTGAGGCATAGAAGGCCAAAAGAAATCAAGGTCAAGAAAACCTTGATGCATTGAAGGCTAATAGAGGCTATGGTTAACGATCATGATTTTTCAATTATTAGGAAATTTAAAACACTCATGAATAGGAGATGCCACAAATTTCATGGAGGTAAGCCATGTAAGACCAAGTTTGACTTGAAATTGATTGGAAGTTGGGACCACGATAAAGGTAACATCTAAAGTTTTACCACCAAACTCAAGAGGAAATGAAATAGAACCATGTGAAGGATAAAGGAAACTATTGCAAGTTTGGATCATAACATCAAATTTATCATAAAAATCACATTGAAATTATCTATTAAAAAGATTTTCTTCAATTATCACATTCACCGTGAAAGTAGGGTCAATAAGGACACCATAGGAATGAAGGCCATTAACCTTTGCCACGATATAAAGAGGACCATTAGGTGCTTTAATCATCTTAGTAGGGTCATAGGTAATGAAAAGCTTAGGTTTAGGTTTAGGTTGGGATTGATCAATGAGCTTGACAAAGTTATTGGCTTCATTACATATATCATCATAGTCAACAACATGAGTGGAAGAAGAAGACAAAGGTTGGCTAGACTCAATGTTATTGGTCAAATGAGACGAAAAAGGGTTGGTATAAATTTGAAGATTTTGATTGGGAGGTGCTACATATTTTTTTCCTTGATCATTGACACTTTCAATAGATATAACATTAGATCAATAAGGTCTAGAATAACATATTTCAAATGAATTTTTTTTTTAGTATCATGATCAGGTTGACAATGACATTGAGAGAAATATTTGTGATGAAAATGTTTGGGTAAATATTTGGATGTACCAATAGGTTTAACATGAGGAAGAGTTAAAATTTTAGCATTAATCAAATTCAACATCACATTATGCAAAGATTAAAAAAGGTGAGTATAATTATGAGAAGGTCTAAAAATAGATAACAACGGAGCCACACCTTTGGATGTTGCTACTTCTTTCTCATCAACATTGTTGGATGAATTATTGATCTTAATGAAGTTCTTTGGTTTTTGAAACTTGCTAAATATTTTGGATATGAAATCACTCTTATCAACTGGATCCATTGGAGTAGTTTTATCAAATTGACTCACTTGAAGCTGATAAGTATGAAGAACTGCACATAATTGAGTAAAAGAACAAAATTCAAAAAGTAGAATCTTATCTCTAATGTCTTTTTTGTAAATTAGAAATGAAAAATTATTGTACATCAATATCAGGCATATGATAAGAAATCTGAGCATGCAAATTCTTAAATGTACCAATGAAATCAATCACTTTTTCTCTAACACCTTATTTATAATGTATTAAATCAATCAAATAAATCTTAGGACTAATGTTGTTTTGAAATTATTGAATGAAAGCATTAACACAATTTTGGAAGGAGTTAATAGAATAAGGAGGTAAAGAACAATACCATTGCAAGGATTTGTCTCGAAAGGTTCTAGTAAATAGTTTAGCCATGAACCTATGGTCACGAGAGAAATTACTACATAATTTTTGAAAAGTTTTGACATGAATCAAAGGATCACCTTTACCATTATAAGTCTCAAGATGATGAATCTCCAAGTATTGAAAGATAAAACTTGGATGATATCCAAAGACAAAGGACTATCAATGTCACAAATAGGAATATTAAACTTGGGTTGAGTCATTGAAGCAATTTGTTGTTGCAAAGAAGACATAGTTTGAACCAAGCTATTAAAGGTAGAATCAGTAGAAATAATGGTAGGAGATATGATTGAAATATTTGAAGTATAATGATAAATATAAGGAATGGTTGAATATGAAAAGGGTACACTATTGTAAGTGGGCATTGATGAAGGAAATGCAACACATGACATACTTGAAGGAATAGAAGGAGCAATAGGATTAGGGATGCTAACATGTGTAGGGTTGAAATTTTGAATGGAAGTTGTTATGATAGGTGGAGCATAAGTGGAGACACTAGAAATTGAAGTAGAAATAGGCAAGAGGTCGAGCAACACTATTGGTAGGTGGAATGAAACCTAGCTCTTGAGAACAATCTATTATAGGCTTAACATTTTTATTAATGAGATGAGAGATACTACACAAGATTTTAACACCATGTTCATAATTATGAATTAATCTCATTAAGCCCTCGACAATAGAAATGAGTTCACAATTAGACTTTTCTTGTCCTAACCATTGTTCGAATCTCTCAAAGTCATTGGAAAGTTTGTGGAATTGCATAGGAGGTAATTTTAAAGCCTCATTTTCATCATGAAAAGAATTGGAAGATTTATTATCCATGACAAGATTGATGTCACTAGTATGCATGTTGGTCTCATCAAGATTCCTAGGAAAGAGAGAAGGCTCGAGATCAAAGGAACCCATAAGTCTACATCTTCTCCTAACCAAAATGCTATAAGTAGGAATCAAAGTGATAATACTTATGCACAAGAGAATGAGAGAAAGTATTTAGATATAATTTTCAATTGTAATATTTGAAAGAGATATGAAATCCAAGAAAAGAAGATCTTTTATGAAAAACACATCTAACTATCAAATTCAAGGATGTAATGTAAAACATGCATAAGTAGATCTATATCTAAATAAGAGTGACATAAAGAGAATATAACACCAAAATTAGAATGTAAATGTAATAAGTCGGGCTCACCAAAATGTACAATGGAAAAATACAAGAGGGAAATGCAACATAAAATATACTTGGTGAATTACTTCCCGGTTTCATTGATTGCACATTAGTAAGGAAGAATGCCCCCAATAGGCTCAAGAGGTGACTCAATCACTAATTGGGAACAAGATATGTCCTTCAATAAGTAATTTAATGAGTGAAATAAAATTGATTAAGTGAATTAATAGATCTAGCCACTAAAAAGAGGATCAAAACAGACTGATATAAACTGATATTGAGTTAAAAGTGATGGAAATGAAAATCAGAAGATGAAATTGACCTTCTCCAAAAAATTTAGTTAAAAATGATAGAGAAAGAGATAAAGTTGATCGGTACCCAGGAATAGGGTGAAATTTGACTTGTAACTAGCACTTTTGGATGAAATTTTCATAGAATCTGCAACTATTCCTATACTACCCATAAAAGATCTAACATCTCCATAACATGTTCCTGCACATAAAAATGGAGAAATTTTTGGGAAAAGGGTTTACCTTGGTTAAAACCATTTTTATGAATACACCTTGAAATATGATAGAAATTGCCTAATGGAATAATATAAAAGGAAAATTTTTGATTTACCTTGCATAAAACCCTCATGAATGAATGTGGAAATCGCTCAAATCCATGAAGATTCTTGAATGTACTTGGAATCTAAAGAGTTTACCTTGGAATGACATGTAGAATTAAGCATTCCATCACAAATGCATAGATCTATGATTGTCACTCCTAGATCAAGAATATAGGTATGCTTAATAACCGCATGTGAAGGAGAGAGAGAGAGAGGGATGAATGAATCTTTTTGATTGATTGAGAATTCCTCTACTTGGCCATCATGGGAGATAAAATTGCATCAATTGGAGAAGGTTTCCCTTGATTTTATTGATCTTGAAGAAATGGAGATGTGGAGATCTTGAATTGGATGCTGGCCCTCAAATCTTGAATCCAAATCCTCAATTGCTCAACTTGGTTTCCTAATTATTTGATTTCTTGATGGATAGCTTGCGATTGACTAAATTATCAATTTATACTAAATGAGGGGAGAGGAGGTCCTTTCATACTTTACGTCCTCATTTTAGGATTCAAATTTGATCCAGGCTAACCACAATTGAAAACCTTAGAAGAGGACCCCAATATCAAGCTCTAGGAAAAATTTGTACCCAAAACCCTATGGAAAGATCACCATTGGAAATGTTTCCCAAGTAAAATAGGCTCCAATTTCACTGGTAGACCAGGGATAGTGAATAGGTGTGAGAGAAGAAAATACATGTCACTAAGATCAAGAAAAACAAGTTCAAACCTCAAAATCACCAAAATGGGGCCTAATAGGTCCTAAGGAACCCAATTATGGGTTCTCACTTTTTAGGACTAGACAATAACAAAATTTACAAAAATTTCTAGAGTTTTAGTTTGAGTTGACCAATCTTGAGGCTCGATAATTCCAAACCTAAGTGTGTGTGCCATATTTAGCTAGTGTCTTTTTGGTTAGTGCATTACGCTCTAAGGGGGGGAAGTAAAGTGAAAATTTTTTAGTCCCCCATCTTGGTCTAATTACCCTCTTGATTTATTCCAAAGAAAGATGTAATCACATACACCCAATGTGAAATAAGACTTTGAATACTATGGTTTAAAGAATAATGCATGGTAAATATGTGGGGTAAATAGACTCGTGTGATAGGAATGGATAGGTGGAGTATAGACCTGAAGGATGATAGGGTCTAATTTATTCCATATGCGCCTTTAAGTAGGTTTTAACCATGGAACTTGTCCAAGGAGCTACCAAAGGTGGTTTTTTCTTTAGGAGAATTTGTATATTTACCATTTTATTATTTTTTATATTATTTCTCTATTTTCTAGTCCTAAAGTGAGTATGAAATCCCTTGAGATGCACAATTTTGATAGTCTCATCAAGCTCTTAACTCTTAGGGGTAGCTAATTTACATTATTTTGAGTCATATTTAGTGATGATGACTTACATGATCAATCAATTAGGTTCAAAATTTATCCTTCTTTTATTTGTCCTATAAATTTATCTAATTTTTGTTGGGAATAAGATCACCTATCTCAAACTTATGAGATTTACTTTTATCATTATAGTTGTCAAAAGAATTATTCTAATATGACTACAAATGGTTGAGGACATTGAATAACCACTCATTAAGAAGTTAGACTAGATCATGTAGACACATGTAACCAAATACTCATCGTCAATGAGGTTTTGTAGAGTGACACATAGTGATGGAAATTAAATCTCAATAGATAAGATAGATTTGGATCAAAAGATGAAAGAATAGGGATAACATTGATTATTTATATTACATGCTAAAAATAAACATTTATTTTTGGTGCATCATAAGGAGATACATTTAGCTTAGAGACTAAATATTTATTTGGATCACTTTTAAAGTTGTATGCAACATGTTGAGTTAGATATTTTTGGTGTGGGTTGCACATGATAAAAATATTTAATATTTGAGAAACATAGTATCATAAAATAAATATGCGGTTAATGGTTTTTAGACAGATAATTTTACCTTACCACTTGGTTGTATTTGTGTGAGTTTGATTCCATAAAAAATAAGAAAAATTTTAGTGATTGAGGTCTCTTATATTTTAATATTTTATGGCCTTCAATGTAATGTCCTTAGAATATTCACCTTATTCATGCCATGTGGGTTTTGAGAACATTCTTAAAAAGGTTGGGTGTATGGAAATTGTGTTAAGTTGGCCTGAAAAAGTGTTTTAAATTCTACTTCTGTAGGTTCCTAGAAGGAAGTATATTTATGTTTCAAATTACTACAAGGTTCTGGTTATCCTTGTGGTATGGGAACATGTGTTTATTTTTGGATAGTTTATATGTCGAGATTTGTATTATTTTTCATCATTTGTGCAAGCTATATGAGTTTGGAGTTATTTTCTCTATCATTGAATGCACTATTATTCTTAGCCCAAATGTACAAATTTATTGGTTTTGTTAGTGTCATCTATATCTGTGTTGTATATGTTAACGTAACCTTTAATAATGAGAGATTGAACTCAATGCTAAACCCTTACATCAATAGTTCTTTTAAAATTTGATAGGTAATAGTTTGTAATTTATTCTTCTTATCAAGAAAATACACCTTTTTATTAAGATGTGTAGTTTATTTTTTAAATATAATATTAGAATAAAAAGAATTATTCATAAAATGGTTTCCATAAAAAAATATTCTAATTGAAATTTTAGGGTTGAAAGGAAGCTCATGTAGTGTACTCAACTAGAAACTATCAACATCAAATGAAAAATGATAAACAAATAAATTAATATCAATTTCAACCTCTTGCATAAAATTTGTCAAAAACTCCATACACAATTATATTGAAAAATATAATATATTAAATTTATTTAAATATACTGTGATACAAAAAATTACAAAAGAACAATAAAATATAAACTTATCCCAAATATAAGTGACATAATTATTAGATGTGTTACATTGAAACTAAATAATGGTTTTGATTAGATAGGCATGAGAATGACTATTAAACCATCAAGCCAAATGAAGAAAATCTCACAAGATGTAATATTGAGAAAATAAATAGCTAACAAGAGACTGGAGCTTTTAGCTTTTGACTAGAGCAAAGAACTAGCAGGAAATAAGGTTCCCCACTCTATATATTAAATGCTGAGTGAGTGAGAGAGAGAGAGAGAGAGAGAGAGAGAGAGAGAGAGAGAGAGAGAGAGAGAGAGAGAGAGAGATCCTTTCATCCTAATGATGATAGTCCAAGAAATTTAATATCATCTATAACCCCATTACAATTGTAAACAAGAGGTGACTACCTCCCCATAGAATCAATATCAATTAAAGGGGGAGAAATAAGGTGTTTGGTTAGGAGAGAAGGAATGATCACATGAGAAGACTGAACCTAGGAGGAAGTAATTGGAAGAGTCCAACACTTAGTAGGAGGATTAGGTGTGGGGAAAATAAAAGATGAAGTAGAAGGATTTGTTGTGGGGGAAATTGAAGATTAAGTGAGAGGATCCATAACATGAGTGAAAAGGGAACCCAACATGACCAGATTCAAGTAAGAAGCAAGAGGAATTATTGTAGGAGTGTTAATACACAATGAAGCCACACTCAAAACATGAATCTCAACTAAGTCTTGGGAAGAGCTATCTATAAAGGCTCAAGTAGGAACCTCAAAGTTTGAATGATGTTCCTTTGTATCTTCCAATAGATAGTTGAACCTTTTGGTATGATATGGAGTGATCCAAACCATATGAATAGTACCAAAGAAATGATGATATAGTAAATGAAGACAATTATAATCTAGTAGTTGTGTCTAAGGGATATCCCAACCATTAGAAGGAAATCCCCACGAAGAGGCTCGAAGATGTCAAAGTCAACTAGAATATGAGAAAAAGTGAAGTGACCATGTGCGAGGTGGAATCAACCTTCAAAAAATGACCAATTGAGTTGTCGACAACCTCCTAGTAAGACTCCTAAAACTAGAGGAAAAGATTCAACAATATGACGAGCAAACTAGATGCACTTGAAGGAATGAGTCTAGGGTTTGAAAGATAATGAATTCTTTTTCCAAGCCCAAATCTGTTTCAACGTCAAATATTTGTTTGCAAAAGAAGCAATAAAAAATCCCTTAGCATAGGGAAAGAGCTTGATCTTACAAGTCAAGATAGGATTCCACGAGTCTTGGATCTAATTGTGAAAGGAATGAAGAGTAGGCTAGAGGGTAAAGAATCGACATACCAAACTACACCTCAAGTAAAAATCCTCATTATCAACAATGTCCTCTCTACATATTGTGACAAGAGAAGATTTTGCACACAAAAACAAATGAAAGACTTGCAAGGGCTAGCAAGGAATTACCCAATAGCATGGACATAGCTGCAATACTTTGGGTTGGACCCTAAGGAAGGGCTAGGGTGAACAACAACACTTTGTACTAAACCAAGTATATCTTTGAGCATAGGGGAGCTTGAACCAAAAGGGAGAACCTGCACACCAGGAAGAGAAACAATCACTAGTGAATCCATGAGGAAGTGCAATAGGAACATGGGCCTTACAAGTAGAAAATGAGTGAACGAGAAGACTCATTTCGAAAAAAAATTCCACATTAGCTTGTTATAGGTTCCTTAGTAAAACCTTTCTTTCCTCCACACTAAATAGTTGAAGTAAAAGTGAAACAAAATTTCTTTTCAAAATTATTATAGATAATATGATGTTTCTAGATAGATATTTTTAATTAATTATTTTAATATAGGGTCATGAGTCAATCTTTTAAGATTTGCAATTGTTTGGGTTCGTAAAATCTTTTTACAAACATTTAATTTTTTAGTGTTGCACACTAAATGAAATGACACATGCATTTGCTCTCTCATGACCATGTCACTTATTTCAAGTTGTGAACTTAAAAAAAATAGGTATAAAATTGAATACACCAATAATAAAATTAGCATCAAATTTAAAATTTATTAAAAGAAAATAAGAACTATTTTGAGGAATATTTATCTTGATATTTTATATATTTAAGTTTGTGTATTGCAAGAATAAGAGACATAATGTTGATTTCTATCAATATTATATGTGTTTCAAAGTTGTATTAAATTGTAAATTAGATAACACCTTAATGTATCTATTTAGATCATCATTATATATATAATCTACAAAATAAAGGTCCATCTATAAAAATAGTATTTTATAGATCATAAAATATAACTTAAAATAAATTAGTAAAAAAAACTTACACAATTAAATCTCAAAACTCTAAATAATAATTTTTAAAATTATAAAAAATCTCATTACTATTTTACCAAAAAAACTCATAAAAAAAATATCATACATATGATGATAGATCATAAAATATGATTTAAAATAAATTGGTACAAAAAACTAACACAATTCTAAATATTATTTTTTAAAATTATAAAGAAACCCATCATTACTTTACCAACAAAAACTCATTAAAAATATATATTATCTCTTAATACACAATGAATTATACTCTTTTAACATATTAAAATATATTAATATACACAAAAAGTTAAAGTATATGTAAATAGACTTCATTTATAAACAGTTTTCAAAAGAAAAACACTAATATTGCCTCATCCTTGACCGTTCCACACCGTCTTGTTTATAAAGGCTGATAACACCACCTCAAAACCAAAGACTACGGAAGTGCTTTACCCACTTTGTAAAGGAAAAGTAAAATTCCACAACAATAGCTCATATCATAATCTTAGTAGACTTTTCATTGTATACTATTTTAAAAAATTTTATTATTGTTTTTTAATAAGCTGACGAAGATCCACTTAAAAACATTTAATTCAATTGTCAAGAGTGAACTGTACTATTTATATAAAATGGTGTTATATAAAATTAGAAAAATGTTTGTTAATTAATACGCAAATCAAAATCTATATTAATTTTAATGGCAGAGATCCATACTGTATTGATGTCCAGTATAGTAGAAGTAGAAGAACTTTTAACGCCCGCGAGGCTAAACAAAAAGTAGCCTATGAGACAGTCAACCTGACCAACTTGGTATTAAGCAATTTTGTTCTTTTTCTATGCAAGATTATGATGAGCTCTCCTAATTTGTCAATAGCTCCTTTGCTGAAAAGACTATACTATGACCCAGCCGTCAAGACATTCACATAATTGCTCCTGATGTCGCAATAAGCATCACACTTCAAAATGTAGTGTCTTTTAGATTCATCTACTCCAGAAGTGCAAAGTACACACACTCTTTCTTCCCAAATATCTCTCAGTTGTTTCCACCTCCCAATTTCACACCAAGGTCGATGAGATTTAGTTCTTAATCGAGCAATGGGAAATTTGGCTTGCTAAATAAGAGTACCATATAAACTAATTCAAAGAGAAAAAACAGTTGGTATATAGGAATATTCTGACGACTTTTTATTTTACATTATTTTTTTCCATTTAATTATTTTAATATAGTCCCATAAAGATTTACCTCAAAATCAATTAATTCATCTACCTTTCATTGTACAGTGTTCTTTTGTTCATTTTATTATTTTCTCTATATGCTGACAAAGATCCACCTCACAACTATCTTAGCTGGCCAACTTTTTTTAGTACACTATCCTTTTATTCATTTTGTTATTTCTTTTCTACAAGTTGACAAGGATCCACCTCACAACTGTCTAATCTGGCCAACCTTTCTTAGTACACTATTCTTTTATTCATTTTATTATTTCTTTTCTACGAATTGACAAGGATCCACCTCACAACTATCTAATCCGACCAATCTTTCTTAGTGCACTGTCCTATTATTCCTTTTATTATTATTATTTTTACAAACTGACAAAGATCCACCTCAAAATGATAGAATCTGACCAACTTTTATGATACACTTTCATTTCATTTCATTATTTTTTCCATAGACTAAGGAGAATCCCCTCAACATTATCCAAGTGAAATTTGATTCAAAAATTTAAAAAACTATTCACCAATTGAATAACATGTAAAATCACTTTTAATTATTTAAACATAGAAAAGTTTAACATTTAAATAAAGTAAAAAGAACAAAATTAAGAAAATTGTTTGCTTACAATACTTTACCCAGAAATGTGAAAACAATTTCAATTTTAATAGCAGAGATTCCTACTACAATGAAATTCATTATGAAAAAAAAAGACAAGTTAAAAAGAAAACTACACAATTCAATCTAAAAAGAGAAAACAAAAAGTACTTATCTTTACATCACCATCTCTGCCGACACTTCATTGTACACCGCCTTTCTGTTCATTTTTACTGTTTTCTTCTCTATCAGCTGATGAATCTCCACCTCAAAATGCATGCCTAAACTTATTTAACTCAATTTAAAATTGTTCATGCAGTGTACTAGAATTTTATATTGAATGTTTGTTTGCTAGGATAATACCTGATTCAGCAAACCGACAACCCACTAACAGATAAACATTAAAGGAAATTATGAAATCAACAGGAAATATTATTGAGCTTTGATTTTCTTTTTTATAAGAGATAGAGAGTCAAACATTTGTGCTGCTCAGACGCATGCAACATGATTATGACTATGAAATCCACTTAGAACAGTGTCAAACTTTATGAGATGGGGACCAACCATTCCTGCTTCTCCGACACTTACAAGAAGATTATGAAATCCACTAGAAAGATTGCACATTATGGATTAACATATGTCCTTCGTATCACCAAGGGAGCAAAGGTGGATATAATCATAGTGATCCTAAATATATGCTAAAGTATGGTAGGGTTCAGATTATTCCTCATACTTGCAAGTAGGTTTTAACCATAGGATTTGTCCAAGGAGTGTTTTTTCCCATAGGAAAATTTGTATCTTTATCATTTTATTTTTTTATATTCTTTTTGTATTTTTTAGTGAGACATTCCTCAAATGAAGTATGAAATCTCTTGAGATGCACAAATTTGATAGGTTCATCAAGCTCTTAAATCTTAGGGATAGTTAATTGATATTATTTTGAATCATACTTGGTGATGACATATGGGATCAATCAATTAGGTCAAATTTAACCTTTCTTGTATTTGTCCTATAAATCTATCTGATTTTTCTTAAGCACAAGATCATCAATCTCAAACTCGTGATAATTTAATTTTATCATTATAGTTGTGATAAAGGTTATTCTAATATGACTACAAATGGCTGAGGACATTGAGGTACTATTCATCAAGAAGTTCTAGATCATGCAAGTATACAACGGAATACTCCTCATCATCAATGAGGTTTTGTAGGGAAACACATAATGATGGAAATCAAATCTCAATAGGTAAGATGTATTTGGATCTAAAGATGAGCAAATAAGGAGTCGCACCAAGTAGTATACAAAATCGAGTGCTATAAGCCAAGAGGGTTGAGTTTTGTTAGGAATATGTGTTGTATACCTTGCATGACATTAATTATATATATTATGTTAAAACTATTTATATTTATTTTTGGTGCATCATAAGGAGATACATTTAGCCATACTATATATTTATTTGGACCACTTTAAAGCTGTATGTTACATGTTGAGTTATATATTTTTGGTGTGGGTTGCACATGAGAGAAGTATTTAATATTTGAGAAACTTGGTTTCATAAAATAAATATGGGGTTAACAGTTTTGAGGCACATAGTTTTACCTTACCACTTGGTACATATTTGTGTAAATTTGATTCTATAAAAAATAAGCACAAGTTTAGTGGTTGAGGTTTGTTGTTGTATTTTAAATTTCTATGGCCTTTGATGCAATGTACTTAAAGAATATTCACGTTCTTCATACCATGTGGGTTTGGGTACATTCTTAAAAAGATTGGGTGTGTGGAAGTTTTATTAAGTTGGTTTGAACAAGTTTTTGAAATTCTACTTATGTTAGTTCCTACAAGGAAGTGTAGTTATATTTCAAACTACTATGGGGTTTTGGTTGTCCTTGTGTTATGGAAACATGAGTTTATTTTTGGATAGTTTATATGTTGGATTTTGTGTGATTTTCATTGTTTGTGCAACCTATATGAGTTTTCAGTTAATTAACCTAGCATTGACTACATTTTAATTCTAAGCCCAAAAGTACAATATCATTGGTTTGGTTAGTTTCATCCATTTCTTTGTTATAAATGTTAACCAAACCTTTAATAAAGAGGAATTTCCCAATGCTAACACCTTGTCAATATTTTTCCAAAATTTGATAGGTAATGGACCTATGCATGAAAGGCCATTTTGGAATTAAGGTTTATGATGAAAATATTAACAAATTAATTTTATAGTATGGTCCAAGAAAAGTATCTATAGATGCCTACATCATTGAAGGAATAAAAACTCTCGACATTATGACATTTGGAATTTCAAAAATTGAACATGGTTAACTCATGTTTAACATTGTGTGTAAGAAACGTGTTACAAATTTATCAAATAATTCAACAAGTAATTTAATTGATCCATGTGGTAGGTGTTAAAACCATTTGAGTGGTCTCCCTCAAAACAAATTGGGAAGTATCCTCATAAGATATAAATAAAATATAAGAAACCTCTTGGCATGGAACATAAAATTCTTTGACTTGATCTTGAGGGTATCCTTTTCCCTTGCATTTGTTAATTTTGGTACTTCAAAAATTTGAGGAAATGGTACCATCATTATTAAATTAGCACTTCCAAATTGCATTAGACTGAATCTCTCTTGGCTTAAATCATATTTTTTCTATAAAAAAATATAATTTCAAGTAAAAATTTAAGATATCCCACAAGTGAGACACCCTATTGTGCAATCAAATTGATTTAAATTGCACTTTAACAAATTAATATTACCCAATCTCTATAAAATTGGTCATATCAAAATTTTAGGTCATATTTAAGCATGTTCACTAAATAATTTAGATTCCAATTTTATTTGCACTACTAAAAGGAGTATGAGAAAAACACAACACAAAAAATATATTATGTAGATTTAGATATTTTAATTTCAATTCAATGTGTTATTTAGGGGATATTGATTCATGTCCTTGACTAAAATCAAGAACTAACATTTGGTTTCATGTGGCTATATATATTCTCAAAACATTGCATGTTATCTGCTCCCTTTTGCACATATAGAGGCCGAAATAGTCTAAATGTATCTATATAGTATCTTTTATAATGTAAGAATCAAATCACAATTGAGATAATTAGATAGCATAGGTTCCTTTTCATAAATATTTCGAGGGCCAAAATGCTTAGAGATTAAATTTGTTTTGCTAGCTTGATCCTAGATCTTGTGAGCTAGAGATCACTATTGTACATGCATAAAATAATAGTAATTTTCTTCACATATATACTAATTAGTGGTGTAGTTATAAGGACCCTAACTTTTGGATCAATACACACACACACACACACACACACACACACACACACACACACACACACACACACACACATATACACATACACATACACATACACATACACATACTGTAGACACCTAAAATTATCCTAAATAATTACCCTTATCCTAGCTAATTAAATAGATATTTATTATTTATTTAATTTTAGCCTTATTCTACCTTAATTAAATAAATTTACATTTGTTTAATTACACTCCTCTTTATCCCTTATCTTTAATTAAATAAATTTACATTTATTTAATTCTATCCCATTCCCCCTCATCCTAATCCGTCATTTAATTAAGTAAATGACCAACTTTATTTAATTAATCCCTTCTTATCCCATTTAGAATTAAATATTGAATTTAAATCTATTTGAGCACATGGCTCCTAACTTTAATCCTCACCTAACCTCACTTCCCTAACCTAACCCATCCTTCTAACCCAAATCAACCCACTTTCCCACTAATTAATCATAATCTTCCACCTAATCAATCCCTAAATATTTGCACAACCTTAATCTAAGGATTAAGGAATCCTAACCCAACCCAAGTCACATGTCACTTTAGTCACATGTGACTCTTACACACTCTTACAAACCCTTACACACTTGTCTCCCACATGTCATTGACACGTCACTTTCCAATATCTTGGTTCTCCCCTTCTCTTCCACCTTCTAACCCATGTCATTGACATGTCATTTTCCAAAGTTGCTCACACATGTGTGAGCAACCTTGGTTCTCCCATTCTCTTACATCTCTTGACATTTTTCATTGAGCCATCACTTTCTCAAGTTGCTCACACATGTAGGAATAGACTTAGTTTATTTAAGTTTGTTTTTTTATGTCATTTTTATGCAATACATTTTGGCACGTCTAGTGGGACCCACAATCCTATTTTTCTAAAAATTTAATTGATTTCATGAGAGTTCCCCATAAAGTTTCCAGACAGGCATCTTTGCTCGTCTAGAGGCATCTCTACTTGGTAACAAGCATCTTTGCTACATAGGCATCTCTGCCTGTCAACAGGCGTCTCCGCCATAAATGGGGTTTCTTCCACTTTAGTTTGTTTTAGATAATAAAATTTACATGTTTTAATCACTTAAAGGCTTATAATCATTAGTGAAACACCTTATGCTATCTGCAAGTGCATAAAAGAACATCAAATTAATAAAATCTTTATTTTTGTGTAGATAGGTGTCTCTGCTTGCACACATGTGTCTCTACCAGAAAAGGGGAGTTTCCTTTTCATTAGCCTTTTAAGTAGATTAAATAAATTTTTTTGATATAATAAGGTTGTAAATAACTGTGTATTATCATAACAAACCATTTTTATGCATTTGCAACTTGATAGAAGTACAAAAATTTAAAAATTTTATAGCTAATACTTCTATTATGTTCAGATAGGTGACTTTGCTTCCAAATAGGCGTCTCTACCTGTTGACATGTGTCTCTGCCTGTTGACAAGCATCTCTGCCTGCTGACAAGCATCTCTTTCTGATAGGCATCTCTGCCTAATAACAAGCATCTTTGCCAACAAACATGCGTCTCTGCTTGATCACAACTTGTTTTTCATAAAGAGGCAACTTCATGAAAACACTTATAACTTCCACATACGAGCTTCGTTTTGGACGATTCAAAAAGTGCCAAAAAGCTAATTCAGTCCTCTATCCAGATCTACAAACAATTTTACTAGATTCAATCCTAAAAATCATGCGTGCATGTTCCACGTAGACCCTTCTTTGCAAACTTCAAACACTCATAACTTGGGCATAAAAAATCATTTTTCAACAATTTTTTAAAAAATATTCATTAGAAAAATGAAAGGAATCTGATTTTGTAATTAGTTTTAGCCCTATACAATCTATTTGAAGTGTTTTCCACACATTTTCAAATTGGAATTAAAATAAACCTTTCATATTTGGATTTGGAATTAAAAAAAACAAGTGTCTTTTAAACCCCAAGGCCACGTACGTATTCTCTCCTCTCACACCTTCGGGTGATCTTGAGTGCACAAGAAATACGTGGTCTTGTTTTCTTTTTTAAGAGGCCTCCTTGGGGATTTGATCACCTCAAGGGATGACCTCTACTCCTATGTTTCGACGGAGTATAAATAGCGGTAAGTGAATCCAAAGACACCTCTCTTGGAAGTAGAATCTTGTCACTCTTGGTTAAGCCCCAAAGAACTTTATACCTTTGGGAAGTGAAGGTGGAGATTTGGGTTACCATCTCCTCTCGGTTGTGTGACATTATTCTCTTTCATTTATGGATTTGGGCCTCGCATACCTTGCGTATATCAAGGACATCCCCTAGTTTAGCTTGTATATCCTAGTTGAAGCCTCAATAGGATTGTTGGTGTGTTTTATGTTCTTGAATGTTTAAAACCTTCCCCATTTACAGCCAAAAGGGGACACACCATCCAAATCAAGCCTTATAAATTGTGTTTGTATATAATTTCATTTGTTTTCTTTCCATTTTCAAATAAAAAATCCAAAAACAATCATAAAATTTCAAAAATCCAAAAAGCATAAACTTTCAAAAAAATAAAAAAATAAAAAAACTTCAAAATCCAAAAAAATATAAACTTTGAAAACCCAAAAACATTACAAAACCCAAAAACTCAAAAAAATCAAAAAATCATTCCAAAAACTCAAAAAAATAAAAAAATCATTCCAAAAACAACAAAAAATATTTTGTTAAGTTAGTTGTCTTTAGTCAAGCTTTCCACGTCATCTCCACATCACTTCTTCCATCTATCAACTTCATCATCTTTTTCATACTTCTTATCCTAATCACCTTCTACTTATCATCCTATTCATTCCTCTATTCTAACCATCCTAGTCATCATCTCTTAATCATCCATAACATCCTTAGTCATCTTCTCAATCCAATTCAATCATCCTTAATCATTCATCTACATCCTTAAACATTCCTCCATATCCTAATCATTCTTCCTCTTCATCTCTTAATCATCTTAAGCATCTTCCTTCTTATCCATTCTAATCAATTCTTCCAAGTCATTCCTAGTCCATTATAATCATCCTAATCACTTCTTCTAAGTCCTTCATATTATTCTATTTTAACCCTCCTAATCATTCTTCTAAGTCATCTTTATCATTTTTCTTAATCATTCTAATCATTCTTCTAATTCTCCTAATCATTCTTTTAAGTCATATTTATCATTCTTCATAATCATTATAATCATTCTTCTAACCTAATCATCCTTTTGAGTCATCTTTATCCTCTTCTCAATCATTCAATCAAGGTCATAATCTTTGTCTTAGTAATCCTTCATAAATCACGTCTACTTTCTTAATCCAATTTCATCATTCATTTTCCTTCTAATCTAATCACATCATTACCTTTCTAATATAATCCACTTGTCAACTCCATTCCAATCTAATCCTCATTCAATCCATTTAAATTCCTCCAAATATCCCTCATTTATCTTCTAAATTTCTTTCATTCGTAATTCCAATCTATATCTACATCACCTTCTCATCCAAATTTTCAAAAAATCTTCCACTTAGAACTTAGGAGCAAAATCATCGTTTGGACTGTAATCAAATCTTTTCTTGATTGACCCATATCTAAGCATAATCAAGACTAATCAAATTCCACATTAGCTTGTTATAGGTTCCTTAGTAAAACCTTTCTTTCCTCCACACTAAATAGTTAAGTAAAAGTGAAACAAAATTTCTTTTCAAAATTATTATAGATAATATGATGTTTCTAGATAGATATTTTTAATTAATTATTTTAATATAGGGTCATGAGTCAATCTTTTAAGATTTGCAATTGTTTGGGTTCATAAAATCTTTTTACAAACATTTAATTTTTTAGTGTTGCACACTAAATGAAATGACACATGCATTTGCTCTCTCATGACCATGTCACTTATTTCAAGTTGTGAACTTAAAAAAAATAGGTATAAAATTGAATACACCAATAATAAAATTAGCATCAAATTTAAAATTTATTAAAAGAAAATAAGAACTATTTTGAGGAATATTTATCTTGATATTTTATATATTTAAGTTTGTGTATTGCAAGAATAAGAGACATAAGGTTGATTTCTATCAATATTATATGTGTTTCAAAGTTGTATTAGATTGTAAATTAGATAACACCTTAATGTATCTATTTAGATCATCATTATATATATAATCTACAAAATAAAGTTACATCTATAAAAATAGTATTTTATAGATCATAAAATATAACTTAAAATAAATTAGTAAAAAAAACTTACACAATTAAATCTCAAAACTCTAAATATTAATTTTTTTAATTATAAAAAAAACTCATCATTATTTTACCAACAAAAACTCATAAAAAAATATCACACATTTGATAATAAATCATAAAATATGATTTAAAAGAAATTGATACAAAAAACTTACACAATTAAATCTAAAAAATTATAAATATTATTTTTTAAAATTATAAAGAAACCCATCATCACTTTACCAACAAAAATTCATTAAAAAATACTATCTTTTAATACACAATGAATTATACTCTTAACATATTAACATATATTAGTATACACAAAAAGTTAAAGTAGATGTAAATAGACGTCATTTATAAATAGTTTTCAAAAGAAAAACACTAATATTGCCTCATCCTTGACCGTTCAACACCGTCTTGTTTATAAAGGCTGACAAGACCACCTCAAAACCAAAGATTACGGAAGTGCTTTACCCACTTTGTAAAGGAAAAGTAAAATTCCACAACAGTAGCTTATATCATCATCTTAGTAGACTTTTCATTGTATATTATTTTTTAAAATTTTATTATTGTTTTTTATAAGTATAATCAAGACTAATCATATTATTCTATTTTAATCCTCCTAATCATTCTTCTAAGTCATCTTTATCATTCTTCTTAATCATTCTAATCATTCTTCTAATTCTCCTAATCATTCTTTTAAGTCATATTTATCATTCTTCATAATCATTATAATCATTCTTCTAACCTAATCATCCTTTTGAGTCATCTTTATCCTCTTCTCAATCATTCAATCAAGGTCATAATCTTTGTCTTGGTAATCCTTCATAAATCACGTCTACTTTCTTAATCCAATTTCATCATTCATTTTCCTTCTAATCTAATCACATCATTACCTTTCTAATATAATCCACTTGTCAACTCCATTCCAATCTAATCCTCATTCAATCCATTTAAATTCCTCCAAATATCCCTCATTTATCTTCTAAATTTCTTTCATTCATAATTCCAATCTATATCCACATCACCTTCTCATCCAAATTTTCAAAAAATCTTCCACTTAGAACTTAGGAGCAAAATCATCGTTTGGACTTTAATCAAATATTTTCTTGATTGACCCATATCTAAGCATAATCAAGACTAATCAAATCCAATCTCATCTTTCAGTCCTTAATCAATCTTAGGTTGAAATATTTTAATCAAAAGTGTTACATAGACCCTCATCATTAGAAAACACATCTAATCAAATTGTTTCTTTGAGAACATCAGTATGTCTCAAGTAATTAATTCCATTAATCCTATCCTATTTTTCTTGGGATCACAAGTCCATCTCCAAGTAGAAGAAGATCATCATCCAAATCAATCCTTTGTTTGCACCATCATAGGGTCTTGTTCCACCTAGGTTTGTCTCAAACCTTCAAATCCAAAATCACAATAAAATCCAAATCAAATCAGTCAAATCCTTGAGGCCCTACCCTCTTAATCAATCCATAATCCAAATAATCAAGTTCTTGAGGTCCTACCCTCACAATCAATCAATCAAATCAAAGTCTTGAAGCCCTCTTCTCTCAAATAAAAAACAAAGTCCAAACTTTCTCCTAGTCCTAAGTTCATATTTCATCCATACTCAAACATCTCACTTCATCTACTCCTAATTCAAATCTTCATCCAGATCTTCTTCTCATCCAAATCCAAACCTTCATTCCAAAATCATGGATAAAGCTCAACTTCACACAAATCCAATCTCACATTCATCTAACTCACACACTCACCAAAAAAACCCAACTCCCACTTACTATGACAATCCCATATCCCCATCTATTCCACCTCAACATGCCATATCCAATCCCAATACATCTCACATTTCTTCTCCTTCCTCTACCTTTGACAAGGGAAATTCATCTCATCCTTCCACATTTACCCAAATCCATCATCCCCATCTCTCATCCAAAACCATGCTTTTCTTTGCATGGATCGACGAGATAAGAGAGAAGTGTAGATCCCCACCTCTAAATCAAGGTACCCAATCTCCACAAGCCATGCACTCACCATCATTCCCTCCAAGTCACCACACACCTAAATCTTCTAAGTCTCATGATTCTTTCATCCCTCCATTCACTCGAGTTGAAGCCTCCACTTCCTCCACCCCATCACTCTCCCAAGTCCAAACATGTCAAGACCTTGTTCCAAAGCATGCTACTATGGATTATTATCCTCCTCTAGATCTTAGCATCCCTCCATCCCATACTTCTAATCCATCTCAAGATCCATTTATCCCTCTTACTCCACTTCATGATCCAATTCCTAATCAAGATCAAGACATCCCTATTACCCCATTTGTTAATGACTCCCCTCCATCTCATGAACCCATCTCCTCTTCATTATCCGACATACGTCCATCCACTTATCCTCCACTTCATGAAGATATTCCTTCTCTCCCATCCAATAATCCCCCTCCATGTCAAGATCAAATCACTCCATCTCATGATTCCCTCCCCTCCATTCCATTGTATGATCCTCTTCCCTCTCAAGATCCCATTATCCCTTCTAATCTGCCACAATCCTCTTTAAAGTCACAATCAAAGTACCCCATTATCTCCCTGTCATGATCCTCTACCATCTCAAGATCCTCTTATCCCTCATAATCCATCTCATGACCCTATTATCTCCACCAATCCCCCTCATGATCCTAATCCTCCACAAAATCCTAGCTCACCTATCTCATCCATTCATGAACCCCCTACACTTGGACTCACATTTTTTGTTGCTAATACTAAGTATCCCGTTGAAGAAATAATGTCTCAAGATGTTGGTACCCCCATCTACTCTTTCCAAATCCCAAATTTCTCCATCTAAATCTAAACTCCCATATTACCATCACTCATATTCTAAGTCCATTTTGGGCCCTTATGTCCAAAGCTCCATCCCCCCACCCTCCAAATCCCTTTTGGGCCCCTATGTCCCAAATTCCCCCCTTCCTCCAACACATCCATTTTGGGTCCTTATGTTCCCAAACCTAATATGTCCTCCCTTCAATCCATTTTGGGTCCTTACATACATCCATATTCCATATCCCAGTTCACCTCACCTCCCTAAGAAAGATCCAAAAAGGCACACATCCTTGAATTCCTTCCAACATTCCTCCTTCGTAATTCCATCCATACACTCTTTAAATCATTCATCCTCATGCACCCATACCATGGCTAATAGAAGTAAGTTGGATGCCAAAGTTAAAAATAAAAATAAAAATAAAAGATGCATCACACCAAAAATCCACACAAACAAATAGAAGGACCAACATGTCCCATCTAAAAGACATGTTAAAGCAAAGAAAAATATGATCTCAAAGGATGAAAAGTTCAAAATCCCACAAAGGCCCCAAATCAAAGAAAATAAAAATTTCCAAAATCATATGGATTCTTGGACTATTCAATGAAAAAAAAATGCATTTCAAAGACAAATCCAAATTGGCATCCAGGCTAGCTGATCCAAAATCTTCCTCCACTCCTAAGTCCTCTAATCCTCCCTCCCAAAATCCTCTACTTTCCAACTACATTACCTCCATCTATTTTGGGTTCCTATATCCCAAATCCACCTTTTTTTTCTCCATCTCCTCCTCCACCTCCCCACCATCCTTCAAGGTGTGTGCCAATGGTGATCTTTTCATCTCTCCCATCCATTGATGTACAAGTCTTCCATCCTACCATCCATTATTCCCCAATCCTTCCATACTCATCCACTCCTTTCATCCAATATTTAGTATAAGTCCTCATTCTCCTTCCCCTAGTCCATTTCCTCTACCATATGCGTGTCCTACCAACATCTATGAGAACATATCCAAAATGCCTTGATAAAAAATACACCATGCAATATCACAACACTCGATGCTTGAGTCCTTCCCTCCATCTCCCTATCACATATCTATTGTCTTCTAAAAGTTTACCTCTTCCATCCATTCACTTATCATCATCCCCTTGTACCCTACACTTGGGGGCAAGCTCCATCCATCCTATGCTACCATATATGTCTTCCATCTTTCATATCTACCATCCATCCTCTTATCTAAGTCCATCCTAATCCTTTCTCATCTTTGATCTTGACTATCCTATTTATTTCATCCATCCATATACACCATTCATTTTCCTTACTTGTTATCCATCTCCTCTTCATTACCCTACATACGTCCATCCACTTGTCTGTATTTGATCTTGACATCCTATCCATATCCTCCATCTCATAATCCTTGTCATATTCACTTCCTCCATCCTCCATCCATATCCTATAAAGCTCCATCCTCTTTTCCATGCCTTTGATCTTGATTATCCCATGTATTCCCTCAATCATGTTGTATGCTTCTATCCACATCCTCCCTACATTATCCCTTTTCAGTTTCCATCTATCTCCTCATCATTATCCTCTATCTTATTCGTACCCCTCATCTTATCCATTCACCTCCCACTTTCATCCCTTTTACTTCATAAACCTAGATGCACCAAATCACACACAAACAAGAATGATCACCATACATGCTTGGGCACATCCCTTCCTTCATTCCCTCCATGCATATTCATACCCATCCCATTCATTTCATATATCCTTCTATTACTTCTCCTACCTCTCGTGTGGGGCATTTCACTCCTTTTCCATATCGTCCTTGGATCCTCATCCCTTTTTTCCCCACCTTTTAATCCCCCATATCCTATCATTATCCATTACCTCCATCTACCTTCCATTCATAAACTACATATGTTCCTCATTTCATCTATCATTCCTTAGTTTTCCCTTGTCATTGGTCCTGATCCATTCACTCATCTTATCCCTCTTCCAACTTCCCCTCATAATGTCCATTTTTCCTTTCCCTCTCATTTCTAATCCATTTCTCTTTCTTCTATTTCATCCACTTCCTTTATCTTCTAATCTCACTAAATCAAATTCATCTATCTTCTAATCTCATCAATTTCTCTTCTACTATAATTAATTTACCTTCTTTTATTCTTCAATCAACTTCCTTTATCTTCTAATCAACTAAATCAAATTCATCTATTATTCTATATAATTCCTTTCTCCTCCAATTCAATCCTTTCTAATCTATTTATTTTCTAATCCTCACAATTTCCCTCCTTTCTATCATCTTCAATCCAATTCATTTCTACTCCTATTATATTATCCAAATCTTTCAATCAAATTCAAATCATCTTCCCCTCCAAATCTTCTATTCTATCCAATTTACTCATCCATAAATCAAAAAATCCATAAAATCCCCAAAAAATTTCAAACTAGTCCAATCAAGTACAATCAATACTAATCCAATCAATCCAATCTTGTAATCTTGTACATCAATCCTTAATCAACCCATCACCTTGACCTGACTCAACTGATAATCTATTGAACTCTTTCAATTAAATCATCATCATAGGATGTATCCTTCCCAAATCCTTTGGATGTGCATTGTTCTTATCGTTAACTTTTCCATCATCAATCAATCCATCAATTGGTTTTCAACTTGACTAGGGGAAAATTGTTGGTTTACATTCAATTTTTTGTGCATGCTTACTTGTTGCTTGTCTATATTATTATGTTTTTCATTTATCATGGTCTTTGCATCCTATTTTCATAATGGCATCACGATATTTCATATCATGGTGTCATAGGCATATGGTTGCATTTGACCCCTTTTTTATCACATACTTGACACATTGTCGTCTTGGTTCCTCATACCTTGGTGCATAGTGTTAATTACAATATCAAACTTAGGTTTCTCACACCATCGCAGCATGACTTTACCTATTCTTCCTTCGTCATCCATAACCTTTTCCCCTTCCTTCCATACCCCTATCCATTTCAAGAGCACACCCGTGTTCTCCAAACCTACATGTCCTCTCGAGGGGGCATACCAATCCCTCCTCGTCATCCTTCCTCATCCTTCCGTGACTGGGGTATCATGCTACTAGTCATATCCCTTTTATCCACTATTTTTTAATTTTCTTTGATCTAACATCACTTTGTGATGCTACATCAAAGAGGGGCAAAATGTAGACACCTAAAATTGTCCTAAACAATTACCCTTATCCTAGCCAATTAAATAGATATTTATTATTTATTTAATTTTAGCCTTATTCTACCTTAATTAAATAAATTTACATTTGTTTAATTACACTCCTCTTTATCCCTTATCATTGATTAAATAAATTTCCATTTATTTAATTCTATCCCATTTCCCCTCATCCTAATCCTCCATTTAATTAAGTAAATGACCAACTTTATTTAATTAATCCCCTCTTATTCCACTTGGAATTAAATATTGAATTTAATTCTATTTGAGCACATGACTCCTCAATAACCCTCACCTAACCTAACCCATCATTCTAACCCAAGTCAACCCACTTTCCCACTAATTAATCCTAATCTTCCACCTAATCAATCTCTAATTATTTGCACAACCTTAATCTAAGGATTAAGGAATCCTAACGCAAACCCAAGTCACATGTGACTCTTACACACTCTTACAACCCTTACACACTTGTCTCCCACATGTCACTGATATGTCACTTTCCAATATCTTGGCTCTCCCCTTCTCTTCCACCTTTTGACCCATGTCATTGACATATCATTTTCCAAAGCTACTCACATATGTGTGAGAAACCTTGGTTCTCCCATTCTCTTACATCTCTTGACCTTTGTCATTGAGCCATCACTTTCTCAAGTTTCTCACACATGTGTGAGCAACTTTGGCTCTCTTACACCCTCTTACACTCTCTTACAATTTTTCATGGACATGTCACTTTCAAAGGTTTCTCACACATGTGTGAGAATCTTTCCCCCTTTGAATGGTCAAACCCTAACCCACATGTCATCTACATGGCATCTACTTGGTCTCCACCTCATGGTCACCTCATTGATCCTAAAGAATCCTAGCCCTTCATCCAACTTTGAATCCAAACCGTCCATTTCCCTCAAAATCCTATAAATTGAGATCTTTTCCCCTCATTCAAAAAAGCCTTTTTCATGCATTGTCATGCTGCAGGATTTGAGCAACCACATACTCTCAACAACCAAAATCATCAACTTAGTCTTTTTTGGAGGTTTTCATTATGTTGAAATAGTTTAATCTTATTTGTTACTTCATTCCTTCATATATGCATGTTTGATTCCATGTTTTGAGGTTTGCATGAATATGTAGGAATAGACTTAGTTTATTTAAGTTTGTTTTTTTATGTCATTTTTATGCAATACACATACACACACACACACACACACACACACACACACACACACACACACACACACATACATATACATATACATATACATAGATATGTATGTGTGTGTGTATAGAAGGTGGGTTATGATGATGGTCTAATCGAGAGGATGAATGGTTAGAGGAGAAGGAAACACATAATCCTTTTGTTGTAAGGAGGGGGAGGTAATAGTTGCTTTGTGAAACTAGCCTCAAAAAGTACCCTTTGCCTTATGCTACAATAAATACCTCCTTCCTTGAGGGAGGGATTCATAAAAACTGTCTACTTGGACTATGGAACACCACATGACATGCCACACATCTTCCTTCTTACCGATCTCCACCTTCGATAACCACTCCCTTTTGAGGTTAAAATAAAATCCTCTTATGAGTCATTTCGTTCCATAATTGTTTCTTAGACAGGAAACCATCTATTTATATTCTCTTTGATTCCAAATGTTTATTAAGTTTTGCATAATGACATAGTTAGTGGGCTCTAAAAATAGACTCCATGATGTGCTACTTGTAATAGATGCTCTACTTAATTTTTGTGACCATTACCATGTTTTCCATAAAAAATGGGATCACTAGTTGCTTCATATTCACCTTTCATCATACACTTCTAGAGGCAACAATAGAGTATCCATATCACACACCATAGGATGGAAATAATCTGCACAAAGAAATCTATTATCTTTGTCATTATGCACATGCTTGTCAAAAAAATGAATTTAAGCCCCAAATGGAACACCCCTTATAAGATTGTGTTGATGGATGATATCAATTTTATCCACTTCAACTATCAACTCATCCACCATCACAATATTATCTTCTTCACAAGGCAACTTTTGATCAAAGTCAAGAAGGAAAGACAACAATTGCATATCTTTATTTTTAGAACAAGGAGATTCCAACACTAAATTATCATTTACCTTTTTCAAGGAAATTTTTTTTTCCATAACTTTCCTTGTGACTTCACAAGTGTTATTGTTGCATAAATTATTCATTATTTGCTTCCTCCGTGATTACACCAACATTAAAGTATGACTTAATATGGGCTACATCTTCAGGAAATAAGTGACGAGCCAATTCTAACTTTAGAATGCCATGTTCATCTCCTTGTACTCACCAATATGCTTTTTGATAGAGTGATCCCACAATATTGGGTTACACTTTTTTTAACATCTTAATTTTTATTGAAATCACCCATTTTAAAGAAAATATAATGATTTAAGCCTTGAGAGATTCCATTTGAAGGAATTAATTGAAGAGGGTTAGATCAAAGCCTCTTAGATCAAACTCTCTCTAATAGAACCTCAATGTAGTCTCCTTCACTCATAGCTACAACGTAGTCTCCTTCACACCTATCAAAATGCTGATGAAAATCCACTTTAGCATTAGTTCTTGGAGGATCAAATGAATTCATTTTACAAACCCAAATATATGATGGTACTACTTGAAGAAAGATTTCCAATGATATAATTTTAATATTGCACTGTCCTAAATTGTAAGCACCTATAATTAGATGCTCAATTAGGCCCCATTTTAGCATTCTCAAAATGTCATGTTTATTATACTTGATCTAGCTCTGCACCACCTACATTTCTAGATTTTTCTCTACTTTCCCAAATCCAAAATTAAATTTCATCAAATTTTAGTGGGAAGAGATCACCCAAGTTGACCTCTTCTTGGAAAGAGGTCACCCAAACAGACCTCTTCCTTGGTTTTTCCCTAAAATTTGAATCAGGGGACTGTCTCATTGGTTTAATGAGATTTGTAGATTCCTATCAGCCTCCTTTGAGTTTTGAGCTTTGAAATATTGTGAGAGGTATAAAAGAAACCTAACACTCCTTATTTGGAAATAAGACAAATTGTATTTCAAGTACTCTCGTAAAATTTTGCATCCAAACATTCAAGATAGATAATTCAAGCATTTTTTCAAGAATCCAAAACATCTTTGAAGGCAATCTTCTTCATTGGAGAAAGCTTCACTCCTATGATGGACAAGTAGAGGAGATCTCAATCAAGAAAGAAAATCCTTTGTCCATCTACATACATTCTTCAAGGTAGGAGTCAATCAAGCATAACAACATTGAATATCTTTGAGGAGTGTTCGCAGATCTATGTATTTATGAAGGGAATCCTTGATTCTTCTCTACATTCCAAGATTCTGAGGTAAAATTTTCTTCTTTTTAAAGGAAATGGAGGGACAACCATTCCCGTTGCTCTAACACATACAAGAAGATTATGAAATAAAAAGGAAATATTATTATGGTTTTTAATTATAAGAGATAAAGAGTTAACTATTTCTACTGCTCAAACACATGCAACATAATTATGACTATGAAATCCACTTAGAACGTTGTCAAACTTTAAGAGATGGAGTGTCCACTCTCTGACACTTAAAAGAAAATTATGAAATCCACTAGAGATATTGCTCATTATGCATTAACATAAGTCCTTCCTTTCACCATGGGAGAAAATGTGGATACAATCATAGTGATCCTAAATATATGGAACAAATTGACTCATGTGATAGGAATGGATAGGTGGAAAAAAACCTAAATTATGATAGATCTAAATTATTCTTCATGCTTGAAAGTAGGTTTCAGACAGTATTTTTCCAAGTAGTCACCAGAGGTGTTTTTTCCCATAAGAAATTTTTTATTATAATTATTTTATTTTTTATATTATTTTTATATTTTCTAGTGAGATATTCCTCAAATGAAGTATGAAATCCCTTGAAATGCACAAATTTGATAGGCTCGTCAAGCTCTTAACTCCTAGAGATAGCTAATTGATATTATTTTGAATCATATAGAATCAACCAATTAGGTTCAAAATTTTTCTTGAGCACAAGATCATCAATCTCAAACTCATGATAATTTAATTTTATCATTATAGTTGTGACAAAGGTTATTCTAATATGAATACAAATGGTTGAGGACATTGAGGTACTACTCATGAAGAATTTATAGATCATGAAAGTATACAACCAAATAATCTTCATCATCAATGAGGCTTTGTATGGAAACACATAATGATGGAAATTAAATCTCAATAGGTAAGACATATTTGGATCCAAAAATGAGTGAATAAGTAGTCACGCCAATTAGTATATAAAATCCACTACAATAAGCCAAGAGGGTTGAGTTTTGTTAGGAATAGGTGTACCTCACATAACATTGATTATTTATATTATCTTAAAATAAAATATATTTTTTGGTGCATCATAAGGAGATACATTTAGCCACACTAAATATTTATTTGGACCACTTTAAAGTTGTAGGTTACATGTTGAGTTATATATTTTGGGTGTAGATTGCGCATGAGAGAATTATTTAATATTTGAGAAATTGGTCTCATAAAACAAATATGGGGTTAACTGTTTTGAGGCACATAGTTTTACCTTACCACTTGGTTGTATTTGTGTGAATTTGATCCTATAAAAATAAGCACAAATTGAGATTTGTTGTTGTATTTTAAAATTTTATGGCCTTTGATGCAATTTACTTAGAATATTCACTATTCTCATGCAATGTGCGTTTAGGTACATTCTTAAAAAGGTTGGGTGTGTGGATTTTTTATTAAGATGGTTTGGATAAGTTTCGAAATTCTACTTCTTTTATTTCCTACAAGGAAGTGTGTTTATATTTCAAACTACTATGGGGTTTTGGTTGTCCTCATGGTATGGAAACATGAGTTTATTTTTGGATAGTTTATATGTTGGGATTTGTGTGATTTTTATTGTTTGTGCAAGCTATATGAGTTTGGAGTTAATTACCCTATCATTGACTACATTGTTATTATTATCCCAAAAGTACAATATCATTGGTTTGGTTAGTGTCATCCATTTATTTGTTATAAATATTAAGAAAATCTTTAATAATGATGAATTTCTCAATGCTAACACATTGTCAATAATTTCCAAAATTTGATAGGTAATGGACCTATGCATGAAAGGCCATTTTGGAATTAAGGTTAATGATGAAAATATTAACAAATTATTTTTATGGTATGGTCTGATAAAAGTATCTATAGATGCCTACATCATGGATAGTTAAAGCTAGAAAAGATACATACACATGAAAATCCAACAAATATTTTTTACAAAGGTAGTGACAAGGGGAAGCTTTGATTGGTCTTCAAGACTAAAAACAATAAAAGGAACATCAGATTCCATAGTGTGTCAATCTAGCAGGAAATTTAGGGGTAGTGGTGTTGCTATAGGATCGGGCTCCTAGTGGGAGATTATTTTGGTGTGGAGCCAAATTAGTCTCCAAGTGGGAGATTATTTGTATGTGGCAACTGATCATACAAGTAGACTATTCACTTATTAGGTGGAGGTGTTGGCGTGAAGCATTGTCGTATGCCACCACGAAGCGCCACTGTAATAGGGGGCCTGAAGCCCCCCCTCTCCACTTTCTCGTACATATGAGAATGTGTACATAAAAGAGTATGTACATACGAGAATATGAGTACATGTATGAGTACGAGTGGATATTACAAGAATATTCTTTTAGGGTTAGGGTTAACCTTGTTAACTGACAATAGAAAATTTCCTAAAGGGTATATAAATATGTGGCAGTGTAATGTAAAAGAGATTAGACTATAATTTTCTCTTCATTGGATAATAAAATAATATTGGACTCTCTTTTTGGTGGACATAGCCCAAGATTGGGTGAGCCGCGTTAAATATGTGTGCCTTGTTCTATTTCTATGTGTTTTATTCCTTTGCATTATTGGTTATATTTGTATGTAACTGTTAGATTTATGTTTTCTAATCCTAACACTTCTAATGTTTGAACCCCTTTAGTTATAATTTTACATATTTTTTTGGTGCTTCTCCTTTGTTTAGTATTGTTGTGGAAGAATTTAGTATTTCTATCTCGTGAATCAATCCATGTTTCTCTTGATTTTTGTCTCCAATATGTCTCCTCCTTAGCCATGATATCTTCATAATCTCTAAGGAGCTCTTTTTCCTGAATGAAAATCTCCTTGTTCATCCCTTGTAGTAATACATTCTTGTTGAGTTCCTTGATGCTTTATTCAATTTTTGTTTTGGTTGTGAATATATTCTTAAAATGGTATTGGTTCCATTCAATGAGGTTATATTTAATATCTTTCAATTTGGACTTGAAGAAAAAGAGTTTTGAGCCTTTTGCAATACTTTTATTCCACCATTGGTCAATTAGTTTGGTAAAATCCTTGTCTTTCATCCACATGTTTTCAAATTTGAATGAGAAAAGTAATGGTTTGTCTTCCCCCAATATGTCTAAACGAATGAGAAAGTGGTCTCCCATTGTGGGAGAATTTTCAAAGCTTTGAAGTCAAATGAGAATGTTGTCAATTCTCCTTTGAAAAAGAACCTATCTAGTTTCTATGAAATGTTGTTGAAGCCATCTCTTGTTATTCCAAGTGAAGGTCCCATCTCCATTTCAATTTCCAAAAGATTTTATTTGGAAACCTAGTTCTTGAAGTCAATTTATGGTTGTGATTCCCTCTGAATCTCCCCACTCTTATCTGATAGGTGAGCAATCATATTGAAATCACCCCCAATAACAAAGTCCTTATCTGGCCGTATTATGAATCTAGCACTGATATCTTCCTAGAGCTCCTGCTTGTTCTTGCTGGGAATTGGACCATAAATATTTAAGATGGAAAACTTTAAAGTGGGGCTTAAGCTTTTGATATCACTTCTCATCCAATTGGGTCTTCCCTCCAGCTTAGTAAATACCAATCTTTTTTTATTCCATAAAATAGCAATCCCTCATGAGGAGCCTATTGCCTCTACACATTCCATGGACCAACAACCTAACCTTTTTGTGAATGTCTCCATCTGTTCTATGTTCATTTTTGTCTCTTGTAGCATTACTATTTCTTCCTTGAATGATAAAATGTAACACTTGACCAAACATTATTTGTTAGGGTCATTTAGTCCCCTAATATTCCAAGATATAATCTTCTTTGCAACTTGGCAAGGAACTTACCCTTCCTTATATGCAGATATGTTGTAATTTTTGTTTGGTCTGATTCCTCCCCTACTTCTGTTCTTAGGATTGATGATGATTTGTGTCCTTTCCTTAGTTTCTTCTTCATCTCACAATCAGGAGAAGATTTATTTGAGGCCAATATTTGAAGACCTAGGTTGATGTTAGATTCTTGGTTTTGAATAGGAGAAAGAGGATTTTTGATTGGGCTCTTGGCTTTATGATTGGATAAAACTTGCTCCTGTGGATTTGAAAATAACATGCTCTCTAGCTCCTCTGGATAATCTGAGTCTAGTAGCCTTTTAACAAAGGAGGAGGTGGGAGAACCATCAAGAGAATCTTCTTTTGATGGGGTAGAATGTTGGGACAAGACAAAATATTTGTAAACTTCATGTAGCTTAGGAGGAATAGATGTACTATGGCCATTTTCCTCTGTTTCTTCTAGATGATTATTCTCCTTTCCTTCCCCCTAATTGTTCTTGTTCCTTGAACTTTTTTTTGAGAGGCATGATACCACCTTCAATTTTTCCCTCTAACGAGTCTTTCTAATTTTTTATTGGAATTGAATGGGATCTATCTAGCTTCTCTTACCCTAAAAGCCTCGAATTTTTTTTGTATCCACTACTTATATGCTTTCTGAAAGTTGTGGAAGAGTACTAATTATCTCAATCTTGTCCAACCCCCCACCATTATCCCTACAAGGGGGAGGAATGTTGGTCCCTTTCCTTTACCGAACCATCAAGATGCTTCAAGCCCCCCATCCTATCTTTTACTATCCTTAGAATATCACACAATTTTGTTTGTAGGATGTCATCAATTATCCTGTTAGAGGTGGGTGCCATTGTGAACTCTAAATCCCTAGGTTCCAATTCATGTGAATTCCCATGTGAAAGGAGCTCCAAAGGTTGATTATTAGCTACCTATGTTAACAGTGTGGGAGAATCAAACTGTTCTTTCATCGAATTCTTGTGATAGATGTTGTTTGAACTAGATGTGTTTCCGTTGTTGGTTCCAAACTATGGATCCAAAGATTTCCTTGAGAAGTATGGCATCCTAGGGTCCTTTGCTATAACTTGGTCCACAATTTGTAAGATCAATTTTTCTTGGACTTCTCTCAGCCAATGAAGTACAATCCCTTCCATTTGTCTATGATTAAATCTGAAAGGGTGATTCTATGAGAATGTGTTAGCTTCATTGAGCAAGATATGAGATGAGTCAGCTTGAAAGGCAATGATACTATTAAATTTATCATCCCCCGACAAGTCCTTGTTACTTGGGATTAGTCTCATCCTGTGAGTTATTTTCTTAAAAATTCTTGACATTACTGGCATATTTCCTACTTTCACTGGAGTCATAGTTTGACAAGAAAAGACTGTGGACTCCATTGTTATCATTCTTGAATTATCACCTTGGGCTTCCCAACCTTGGTTCTCAGGAGGACTTCTAACTGAATGACGAAGAGATGTTATTGACAATGTTGTTTGTTTCTCCTTGTAGTAATTTGTTAGTTTTTAGTAAAACATCTAAAGCATTAGAGTGATCTCCTGCGAGAACTTGTCTTCCATTTGCTTTCTACTCCTTGAACTTGATTGTGACGTTGTGTCTATTTCTAGGAAGAGAAAGGCAGAGGGAGATTGCGTTTGAATCCTTGACATGTCCTTCTCAAAAACCTTTGAGTTCTTTCCCCAAGTGAAGTAAAAGGAATCCCCATCTAAATCTGAACTCCCCTTGACAAGAATGTTTGACCTTAATTGGTTGTCCAGATGAGGTCCAGATACCGGGAATAAGTGGTCATAAGAGATCTCTTGAACCCAAGTCCCAAATTTAAAGATTTTTTTGATTGATCTTGGTAATTCATTTTCTGTGTTCATAAGGAGGTAGAGCTTTGGGTTTGTATCCCTCTCATACTACAATGTAACTCATTATCACAAAAGCCAAGTTAAAAAGAACACAACGCAAATCAAATCCAAAAAGAGAAAACAACAGTACTTATCTTTACATCACCATCTCTGCCGACATTTCATTGTACACCGTCTCTCTGTTCATTTTTACTGTTTTCTTCAATATCAGCTGATGAATCTCCACCTTATATAACTCAATTTAAAAATGTCCATACAATGCAGTGTACTAGAATTTTATATTGAATGGTTTTTGCAAGGCTTTCAACAACTGAAGATGACATCTTGCTAGAGATAATACCTGATTCGGCAAACCGACAACCCACAACCAGATAAACTTTGCTTCTTTTAAAAAGAGATGGGGGGCCAGCCATTCCTGTTGCTCCGACACATACAAGAAGATTATGAAATCAACTAGAAAATATTATTGAGCTTTGATTTTTTTAAATAAGAGATGGAGAGTCAACCATTCCTGCTGTTCAAACATGCAGCATAATTATGAACTCCACTATACACATTATCAACCTTTGGTTTTTTATAAGAGATGAGAGGACCAATCATTCCTGCAGCTCCGGTACATTCAAGAAAATTATGATATCCACTAGACATATTTCCCATTATGCATTAACATTAGTCCTTCCTAGCACAAGGGAGCAAATGTGGGCACAAGCATAGTGATCCTACCACAGACAATTCACACGGGTCCCATGACACTCCTTAGCATTGAGGATGTAGATGGTCTCAACAAACACATGGTCATTCAGTCAATTTGTGATATGGGTGCTTTTAGTTGATTTGATAGTGACAAGGTTTCTTCATTAAGTTTGGTTATTATTTCTATAAAAGTTGTTTTTAAATTTGAAAGAGAAAATAAGTTCTAAAAAATGATATCTAGTTTATTTGTATTTTTAAGAGTTAGAACTTTTAGACTTTAATTAAAGGAGTTGTGCAACTTTTTTGGCACCCATAGTGAATGACTGCCAGGACATTTGTGGATAAGTAATGATAATTTTTGAGACAGTTGTAGTGCATGGTTATTAAAACGTTTTTAAGTAGGTATGGACAACACTTTGAAATTACCATTTGTTTATGCTTTCTTCAATAACTGATTCCACAACATTGCATTGTTACTACCCATAAGCCAAAACAATAGATAAATCATCTAACCCATAAGCCAAAACAATAGCTAAATCATCTAAATCCACTTAAGATTTGTTGATGTGCCAAATTAGCGATACAACTACTAGTATGCTTCTCTAGAAAACTTACTCAAAATAAAAAGAATTGCATAAATTGTTTGGAATACAAGTGAACTATGACCTAACTCCTCCTACAAATCCCATGACTCTTACAATTTAACATGTCTAAATATTTAATTATTAAATCACATAAAAATGACTATGCTTAAATCGCTACCTGCGAATTCCTTTTGGATTGATAGAGATCGCAAACAAGTTTCCTTCTTTCATAAAACCAAGTATAGTCTACCTACTCGATGCTTCAACTTCTATGGAGATTATAATCCCTTTAATGGCAGAAGTAATGTTTTGATAAAAGGAATTAATGAAATGGGTGAAAGGTCTCAGGATGCAAATTTTTGGCATTGCTTGTCTTCACCTTTGATATCAATTTCTAATAGCTTTAATGTTTTGGACAAAGGATATGATTCGACCTATAATCATTACTATAAAAATTATTCGCCATCGCATCACAGTTCTTCTCGACATAAGATTCCTAAAATCTCTGGGGTAGTTTCTGATCATTTATGTATAGATGATCAAATCGATTTGATAGACAAATCTCAGAATCTGTGTAAAAATTAAGGGGTCTTTGTTCATTGGAATGGATTAGGGGTTTCATCAGAAAGGATAGCAATTTGGTTGAAAATTTTCTTCAAAGACCAAGTAAGTATTTCTTTGCTTTCTCTTCTTCTTACGATGTTCAAATAGGGATATTAAAAATAATTTGCTCAATGATGATAGCCCTAGTTTCAAAGGTAACAACTTCACCGTTCTAGATTGGGTCCCTTTCTTTAATCCCAACAACTTAAAAGATTTCTTAGTTGAAAGGGTTGTTTTAATTAAAAATTTGCCTGTGGAATTGTTCTAATAAAGAATTTCTTAGAGTTTTAGGTAATAAGTTAGGGGTTTTTGTTAAGAGTATTGACTTAGACTTCTCTATAATAGATAAGACTATTATCTTGCGTTTAAATATTAGTATTAAAAATCTCAAAACTATTGTGATCAAACATAATAAGTCTTCGATTCAAATTGAACCCATTATCCTCTTCGATTATTGTTCGGAGGTGATTTCTATGCTAGAGGGAGATACACCTCAGTTCTATAATTTATTTCTACCATCCCCCAATGATAATGTATACAGTAAAATAGGTTAAAATCTTCCAAATCTTGATATTCATTTTATTAATGGCGGAGGGTTTGTTTTTAAGGACACGGTTAGATGTCCAGCTATAGAATTAGAAGATGGTGAGATTATTGAGAGAGGTCAATCTCTAGCCCCTTCTATCACTACAAATAAAGATAATGAGGTAGTAGATATTCCCAGTATTATTTTGAATCTAGAGGATCCTCCCTCAACAGAGGCAGGAAATGAAGATATTAGTATAGTAGAATATAAAGAATCCCTTCAGGGTATTCTCTCTTAGGATGAAGTAATATGTAAAGTTGCTAATTAGGAAATAGTCAATTGTAATAACAAATCGGTTAATTTTGTTTGGGCAGGACAAAATTTGTTTAATGAACCAGATATCCTTGTCTCGATGAAGGAAAACTTAGAAAATATGTCTGAATTGTTAGGTTTATATTTTGCTAGGGATGATATTCTAGATCAAAATCAGGGAGTAGATATTGTTGAAGGCTTATTAAACATTATTCAAAAAGAATTAGAGGATGAGGTAAGCATAGATAAGAACTATAGGTTTAGTAAGGGTAATTTAGATTCAAATAATTTAGGCTTAGCAGTTGTTGCTAAAGGTTTAGATCAGGCTGATTGTGCTAAAGAACCAGTCAAACGTGGTAGAAAGTCCCTAACTAATCTGAGGAAAAAGGATACTATGGTTGAAGGACAAGAAAAATTAACATCAATTTATGCAGTGAGGGGGAGGTACCCTCCCACTCAGCCATGAAACTAATAACTTGGAATGTTAGGGGTCTAAACGCCCCTAACAAACAAAGTATCTTAAAAAGATACTTAAAAACCTTTCAAGCTGAATGCATCTTAATTCAAGAATCCAAATTGGACTTTGTGGGTCTCAAATGCCTAAGTAAAAAGATTGGTTTGTGGAATATTGTAGGTGAAGCTTCTGTTGGGGCCTCTATAGGGTTAGCAGTTATTTGGGATCCTAGAAAAGTTAGCTTTATTATAATTATAAAAATAAAAAAAGGGATGGCTAGAAATATTAGTAGTTTTCAGAATAATTTATCTTTCATTCTTATTAATGTTTATGGTCCATCCAGGTTAGAGGACAAATTAAAAATTTGGAATGAAATTGAAGAATTTATTTCTGATTTTTCATCATCCCCAATTTTGATTAGCAGTGATTTTAATGCTATTTTAAATCCTGACGAAAAAATAGGTGGCCTGGGCAGTGATTCTTTAGTTATACATCATTTCAGGAACTGGGTCTCCAAATTAAATTTATTGGACATTAGAACCTCCAATGGGACCTATTAGAAAGTAAAGTCCACCAAGATAACTGAGAGGGGGGGCGGTGAATCAGTTATCAAATTTTTCATACCAGAATCCATATTCAATTGTGTCTCTTAAGTACCCCAGTATCCTTTTTACTGCTGCATAATGTGATTCTCTAGGATTAGCTTGAAATCTTGCTACAATTCCAATTGCATGTGATATATCAGGTCTTGCTTTATTTCTTACAACTTCTCCTTGTTCATTCATCTTGTTCCTGAATACCCATTTAGTTCCTATAACATTCTTATCTTTAGGTCTAGGGACCAATTCCCAAGTTTTATTCTTTCCAATTCGATCTAGTTCTTCCTTCATAGATTTAATCCAATGTTCATCTTCACGGGCTTCACTAGTAGATTTAGGTTCAATTTGAGAAATTAAACACAACTATTCTTGTACCTTATTTCATGTCATAACTCCTCTGTCTAAGGTTCCAATAATCTGCTCAAAAGGATGATTCCTTGATAGATTTCTATTAGGTGTCACTGTCTTAGTTCTCACTTCAGTTGTAGGTTCTTCTATGATTTCCTCAATGATGCTTTCATTTTTCAATTCACTGTCAGTTTCATAGAATAATTTTGCATTCTCTGGATTAGTTCTAGGATGAGTTCCTTCATCTGATTCATAATCAAGCATTCTTTCCTGAATTTTGAACTTATCAAATGCTTCAGACTTTTATTTAAGACATGCAATCCACATCATTCTTGTAAAATCGTCAACAAGAATCATAAAATACCTTTCTCCATAAAATCCTCTAGTCCTTGTGGGACCGCTCAAATCTGTATGAACAATTTCCAACTTCTCTACTGTTGTGAACTTCTTGCTGGGAAATGAGCTTCTCTTCTGCTTAGCCATCACACATTCCTTGCAAATCATGTTAGTAGGTTTCATAATCTTAGGCAAATCTCTTACTGCAAGAGTAGTACTTACTTTCACAATATTATCAAAGTTTACATGACAAAATCTTATGTGCCATAACCAACTATCATCAATCTTAGTAATCAAGCATTTCGTCTTAGTAGGATTCAACTGAAATACATTACCTCTGGTTCTTGATCCAGTACCAATCAAATTACCATCCTTGTCTTTGATTACACAAGTTTTCTCAGTAAACCAAACTTGATATCCCTTATCAACCAGTTGTCCAACACTCAAAAGATTATGTTTCAATCCATCCACAAAGTAAACATCATCAGTATTAGTCTTTCCATCAAGAGTAATAGATCCTATACCTTTTATCAAACAAGGTGCATTGTTTCCAACTCTAACAACTCCTCCATCATAATTATTAAACTTTATGAATTTATTCATGTCTCCAGTCATATGATGTGAACAACCACTGTCTATAATCCAATCAGCTTTCTTTTCTACTTGAGAAGCTAAAGCTTTTTCTTCCTTAACTTCTGTTTTAGGATTTTCTTCTTTTATTCCTACAAATCCTATATCATCATTCTCATTATCACTTTCACTTAGAGATTTCTCCATACTAGCTTCAAATTCTTCATCATTAGCATAATAACATTCTTTAGATCTTCTAGGTTTAAAGTTCTTTCTATACTTCTTTACTCTCTTAGGACATTTAGATGCAAAATGACCATATTCTTGACAAGTCCAACATTTAAAGATTTTCTTACCGTCCGGTTCTCTTTTCACAAGTAAGGCAATACCTTCTTCAATCTTCCTGTCTTCTTCATTCCTGGTTCTACTGCTACTAGCATAATCTCCACTCACACTCATGCTTCTTGACAAAGTAGGGCAAATACTAAGTGCGTTGAATGTTGTCTCCATTCTAGGTAAATCTCCTAATTGCCTCAAGTTCATTTCCGCTGCTTCTAATATTCCAAGAAGGGTTTCTCTGGTGAAGTTCTCAATAAAAGGTATAACTTGTTCAATCATCTGCATTGTCTACTTAAATGGAGGAGTCAATGTTCTCAGAATTTTCCATATCACTTCATTCTCTGTCTTGATTCCTTCACAAGATTTTATACCTGCAACAATTTCTGACATTCTACCAATATAGTTTCTAATAGATTCATCTTCCATCATTCTTATATCTTCAAATGCACATATCCAATTATGTAATCTGACTTTCTTTGCATATTCATCACCTTCAAAAGTAGAGTGTAAAGCTAACCAAATTTCATGAGATGTTTTCAAATATTTTACCTGACTGTACTCATTCTCTGGAAGGGTTGACAAAAGTGCTTCTCTAGCAAGTAGGTTACACATGAATAGATCTCTTTCCTCATTTGTACATTCTTCAATTTTTTCTTCATCAATGATAGTCTTCTTGTTCTTTGTGATTAACCAATATCCTTGTCCTAAACAAAGTAGGTGTGTCTTCATCTTTTCTTTCTAGCTGTCAAAATTTACTCCATCAAACTTATGGCTTTCTTTCTTGAAATGACTTGCCATGGATCTCCTTAAGTTGTTAAAATTTTCCTTCAAGGACCTGCTTCTCTGATACCAATTGTTAGAAAGTAAAGTCTATCTGATAACTGATTCAACCCCCCCCTCTCAGTTATCTTGGTGGACTTTACTTTTTAACAGGACCTTCACTTGGACAAATAGGAGATCAGATTTTAGTCATATTATTGAAAAATTAGATAGATTTTTTTTCCAAGGAAATTTATTGTCCTTTAATTTTGATTTTGATGCGGTTATTTTGCCTTTTTCAAGTTCAGACCATTTTCCAGTAGCTTTATTTATTTTAGAATCCCTCATACCTTCTAGAAATCCCTTTAGATTTGAAAAAATTTGGTTTTTAGACAAAAATATTATGGATTTAATTAAGTCTTGGTGGGTAGACGTAAAATTTGAAAGCTTTAAGGCATTTTGCTTTGTCTAAACTTAAACATATCAAATTAAAACTTAAATTATGGAATAAAGAGCCTTTTGGGAATATTCATGAATTTAAGGAGGCCTTAGAAAAAGAGATGTCAGATTTAAATGAGGAAACCTTTAGGTTGTGTAATGTCCCCGCTAGGGAACCCATAAGGAATCGGGCCTTTTGACCTAAAATACAACTAACAATTTTTTTTTCTAACATTCTAACATTTCATTATTACATTCACAAGTACATTCCTTAAAGTTCCCTTATTGATTTCATTTACCAATGTAAAGCATTGCATTTCATTACTAGCCAAATTGAATTCCATTTCCATTTCCTTTACTTTGCATTATAGAATATAGAAGAGAAAGGTAAGAAAGTAACATTTCTTTCATAACTATATCTTTACTTCCTATTTCATTTTCATTCATTTTACCTACACATTGAATATCTATCTTTTCAATTTCAATTAAACCTTGTACATTTGAGATATTGCTTTTCATTCCACATAGGAGAGATAAAGAAAAGATATAAGCTTACATTTTAAATTATAACTTTTGAATCCTTAAACAACATTCCTTGAAATAACCTTAAACTATCCCTCCCTAATCATGTTGCTTTGTTCTTCCATTCCCAATAATAAATACATTTACATTAGCAATTACATGAATGGCCCAAAGGCTTTACAAAAAAATCTTTACATCTTTCTTTTCAATAATGCATGATACAAATTTAGAAATCTTTATCACTGCATGAAATCTGAATCACATCCAAGCCACGAACCATGAACAGTACCTCGAAAGATATTTGCTACCTATCCATGTGAAACTAAGAAGTTCTACCCCCCATGATAGGAGAGAGAACCAAGATACTCACAAGGCCTAAAGCAACCTAAGGCTTTACAAAATAATAACTCGAAAGCAAAAGAAAGGACATAACAATATATCACTTTACTATACACAAGGTTAGGTTCCTAGCATACCATCTAGGTGAGTGTCATCACATATCCTGCATATTGGGATCCCCCTTGGAAACCATGTAACCTTGGTCCCTCATTTTTGAATAGGGATCCACCCTGGAAGTTACCTATGGTCTCGGTACTCCAACAAGACTATGTGGACTTAATTATGTGTCTTTCATTATCTTTTGAAAACCCTCTTTCCCAAGTTCATTATTAGGCTATCACTTTTTACTAACTCACCCATAGGATCATATGGCAACCACTTCGAGTTCCAACACCTATTATGAGTCACTCGCCTAGGGTACCTAGTCCCCTACCCACACACACAATCCAAGAAACCATAAATTATTTAAAAATATTCATCTTGCAGGTCTAGGGAACCCTCTTGTGCACTAAGGCCACCAAGACAAGTCCTAGCCTCATAATATAAACATACATATATTCCAAGTATTGAAACCTCATAAGAAACACATAATAATGTCAACAAAATCATAGATCATGGACATACATAAGTGATACAAGTTGCAGCCCAAGCATAAAGAACAGGTTATGGAGGTCACAAGCCCAAAAATTATAAAATTTGAGCCCCTAGGTCCCTCTAAAACCCCATACAGCATACTATAACTACCCATACAAAAATCCAGGCACTCCCATATGATAATTGACCAAAGGTTGTATGGTTACTAGCACAAACTCATACTACAATCTAGGATGCTCATACGAAACTATACCCAAAATCTCCCAAAATTTCCTGAAACTGAGATTTTTAGGTGTGGAGAGTGCCTGGGAAAGGTTCCTTGAGGTCTACCTGATTAAGATACCTTAGTACCACTTCTAGAACACTTCCTAAACATAACCTAACTCCCAGAAAAATATTAACAATTCAAAACATCAAATTAAAAGTGAAATCCTGCAAAAGCTAAGAAGGGGAATATTAACTGCATCCCTTCCCTAAACCTTCCTAACCTTCCCTAAACCTTCTTAAAATTCCCTAAACCATTAAATAAAATTCAAATACACCTTAATACATAATCACAAGAATTCACAAAACTTCCAGGAAGGATTTTACAATAAAAACCATACAGGCATACACATTTAACTTCCCAAATGCAAAGTTTGAAATACATGGAAAACAAATCATATAAATTTCCTTATCAATATATAGCTTATCTACCATATACAAATCATTATACATAGAAAACACATACACAAACTCACAGGGAAGAAAAGAGATTCATCCCGATTCCAGACCCTACCTGGAGTCCTACGAAGAATCCTCTCAAAGGTTGGAGCACACCACTGCAAATCCTCCAAGCTTTGAGATATGGTGAGATGGTAGCCTCCTAGATAGATTTCCCTCTGGAAACCAATCCTCCTTCCTTCCTCAAACAATCTCCACACTAACCCTCATAATACCAGAGAAGATTTCAAGCACACAGAAAACCTCAAAATATATTTCTGGAATAATACTTGTAGAAAACTCCAAGTTTCCTCCAAACTTCCAATCTCTCAAACTCTCCCAAAACCAAATAATTTAACCTCCAACTATATGGTTGGATGAGATTCTTTATGGGAAGCAACATCTCCAACTTCCATGGTTGGTTGAAAAATTAACCAGAACTTCCCATAACCACATAATAAAGCCTTTTAATCATTTTAATTAAAATAAACCCTAAATAAGGCTATAACAAGAAAAGAGGACACAAACCTCTCAAGTAACACACACATCTCACTTGGAATCAAACTAGCCTAACTTATAGGAGGTCTCGAGTTCAAATCTCCTAGATAGCTAGTTTTACTAAAAGAGCTACCTTTATTATTTCTTATTTTTACTTTTATTTAATATACTTTATTTAAGCATTAAGATACCATTTACACAAGCAATTAAAAACACATAAATAATAATATGTATATATGCATGGGTATATATGTGTCCAACCACATATACACATACATATATAACATACATTCAATAACCATACATACATACATACATACATACATACATACATACATACATACATACATATATATATATATATATATATATATATATATATATATATATATATATATATATATAATGGAAGCACTTCCATGATAAGAGCGTTTAGCCCTCCGAGTAGGTGGTTTGGGGTCATCGTAAGCGCCTTGATTAGGTCATGTATTTGGCTTTCTCCCCACTTTCCACTTCTTTCCTGCACTTGATCGGGTCATGTATTTGGCTTTCTCCCCGCTTTCCAAAAGCCAATTGTACCCTCACTGGGCCTGGGGTCCTTTTCTACTATTGGAGTGTTCAACTCTTGTTCCAGGTTTTAAAGTTTCCCTTGCCGAAGTTTTTAAACATCAATATAAATATTAATTAGCTATATTTTATATTAGTAATTATATAAATATTAATATTTCTACTCATATTGATAATTTATATTCATATTTTATAAATTTAAGTGTATATCACAAGAATAAGAGACAAAATGTTGATTTATATAAATGTTATATGCATTTCAAAGTTGTATTTTCAAATTGTAAATTAGATAACATCTTAATATATCTATTTTTCCATCATTATTTATATAATTTACAAAATAAATGTACATCTAGAAAAATAGTATTTTACATTCTAATGCACTATATTTTAAACACTATTTTATAACAGTAAGAGCATTTAATTTGAACTATGTAAGTTTATTATATCTAATTTTGGAAACTACGATCCCTTCATTTTAATGCTCATCTTGATGTGTATCCCATACAAGTTGTTACAAAAAGCTTACTTCATTGCACTATGCATCTTGAAACAAATTGACACTAAAAAATTACACAATTAAACTTAAAAACTCTTAATATTATTTTCTTAAGATTATTAAAAACTCATCATTACTCTATAAAGAAAAATTCTAAAAATACTAGTATTCATACAAAAAGTTATACTTTTAAACCTATGAACTTATATATTACTTTTATATTAATGTACACAAAAAGGTAAAGGTAGATGTAAATAAACTTTATATAAACACACTTCAAGAGGAAAACACCAATATTGCCTAATTTTTTAACCGGTCCACTGACTTCCACACTTGTCTTGTTTATGGAGGCTGACAAGACCACCTCAAAATCAAAGATTACGGAACTGCTTTACCCACTCTGTAAAGAAGCTTACTTGCATCATCATCTTTATGGACTTTTCATCGTATACTTTCTTTATTTATATATATTGTTTCTGATAAGCTGACGAAGATCCACCTCAAAATCATTACATTCAATTGTCAAGGGTGAATTTTGGTCTATAGAAAAGGGCATGGAAGACATTATTTACAACTCTTTTGAGTTTTTCTTGGCATGAGTTCAACTGTTGAAACATGTACTATTTAAATAAAGTGATGCAGATAAAATTAGAGAAATGTTTGCCCACTCTATTTGACTGACAAAAAGTTAAAAAAAATCAAAATCAATATCAGCTTTAATTGCACAGATTCATACTGCACTGATGCTCAGTGTGATACAAGACAGATAAATAAGAGCACCACAAAAACTAATTCAAGGAGAAAAAACTGTGGGTTTATGGGAATATTTTGATCGGATTTTTATTCTTCATTGTCATTTTTTCATTTGATCTTTATTTTAAAATCATTTAATTTGAGCAATTTCTCATCTTGTTCTTTTGGTCATTTTATTAGCATACAGAAAATTGGTCATTTTATTAGCATACTTTTCTGTATGCTGATGAGGATCCACCTCAAAACCATATAATCTGACCCCTTTTGTTCATTTTTTTATTTTTCTCCATAGACTGGGGAAGGTCCACTTCAAAACTATCTAATCACTCACTGATCAAAAGTAAAATGTGATCTAAAACATTAAAAAGTTTTTCCTCACTTGTAAAATCACTTTTAATTGTTTAACTATTAAAAAGTTTGATATTTAAATGAAGAAAAAAGAACGAAATTAAGAAAATTGTTTGCTTACTCTGCTTGACCCAGAAATGTGAAAACATTAAAATGAACATCCAGTTTAATTGCAAAGATTCATTCTACAATGAAACTCATTATCACAAAAGAAAGAAGACAACACAAGTAAAATCCAAAAGGAGAAAACAACAGTACTTATCTGCACATCACCATCTCTGCCGACATTTCATTGTACACCGTCTTTCTGTTCATTTTTATTGTTTTCTTCCATATAAGCTGATGAATCTCCACCTCAAAAACCATGCCTAAACGTATATAACTCAAATTAAATTTGTCCATGCCATGCAGTGTAGTATACTAGAATTTTAAATTGAATGTTTGTTTGCAAGGTCTTCAACAACTGAAGATGAAATCTTGCTAGAGATAATACCTGATTCAACAAACCGACAACCCACAACCAGGTAAACTTTGCTTATTTTTAAAAGAGATGGGGACCAGCCATTCCTATTGCCCCAACACATACAAGAAGATTATGAAATCAACAGGAAATATTATTGAGTTTGATTTTTTTAATAAGAGATGGAGAGTCAACCATTCCTGCTGTTCAAACATGCAGCATAATTATGAAATCCACTATACACATTATCAACCAATGCTGTTCAAACATGCAGCATAATTATTAATGTGAAATATTGCCCATTATGCATTAACATAAGTCCTTCCGATCACAAGGGGGCAAATGGGGGCACAAGCATAGTGATCCTTCCACACACAGCTCACATGGTCTCTACAAACACAAGTTCATTCAGTCACTTTATGATATGGGTGCTTTTAGTTGATTTGATAGTGAGAAGTGTTTGTTTTTTATAAAAGTTGCTCTTAAATCTGAAAGGAAAAATAAGTATTATTATATATTAGAGAGCTTATTTTTGGAAGCAAGAATTGCATAATTTTTTAATAACAATTGTTTCCAAGTCTGAAAGAGAAAATCTGTTATAATACATGTTTCAATGACAGTTTATTCATTTCCCACCCAACCCTCTATTATCTAGCTAATCAAAAAAATGATATCTAGTTTATTTGTACCTTCACTAGTTAGAATTTTTAGACTTTAATTAAAAGAGTTGTGCAACTTTATTGGTATCCTCAAGTAGGTATCACAACACTTAAAAATTAACATTTGTTTACTGATCCCACCACATGTATCCATACTACTCAAAGACTAAGTAATTAAATCGCATATAAAGACTAAACAAACAAATCATGAAAATTAACCATAATGACTATTAGCATGCTTCCCTAAAAAACTTATTCTTAATAGAAAGAACCATCTATGTTTGAAATACAGGTGAACCATGACCTAACTTCCCATGCCATGGCTCTTACAATTTAATATCTCTAAATATTTCATTGCTAAAAAAATAATAATATTCATAAAGAAATACTTAAGAACAATCTCATCAAATTATATGAATAATATCTTTAAAAAAAATAATCATATCTAATAAAATCAGAACAGCAAAAGAAAAGTCAGCCTAGTTATGGATTTGATATTAAACCCTTAAAGAAACAAAATAAAATTACAACCTCAATTTCATTATACTTGTATACTCTGCTGAAATGCCTTTATTCACAGTTACATGTATCTGATTTTGGGAGAGCAAACAAAGCTTAAGAGAGTATAGGGAGGGCGGCTCTTTTTCATAAATTTAAGAAATTTTAAATAAATATTTAATTTAATCACAGTTGATATTCTGGTATTGTTGTTCTTGTTTGTTATCCAGATTTAAACCAACTCGACTGGTTCATTTCTATCAGAAATGAGATCCCATTTGTAATCAAGATAAAACTATTTAGAAAAAAATCTTATTTGACAACCGATGAGACGAATTATGTACAAGCAAGGCATCCAATTTGCTGAAAATGGTATCATATCTGTACCAAGACAAGGAAAACGATCGAGGAAGAAAGAGATAGAATCTAAGCGCTGAAACAAAATCGAACACTGCTAGCCATACAAAGGCAGCAGGTAACCATTATATATCTTGGAAAGCTAGCTCTAACATTTTGGGGATTTATTAAGCTATTGATGAATTTCATACAAGAGACTGCATATGTAATCTTTTATGATTTTAATTTTAAGTGCGGAGAAGAAACAGTTTCAACCCTGCGCACAACGAGCAATTGAAGCAAATTCTATTCTTCTCATTGAAGTCTGGAACAAAAATGTATTTTTCACCACCTTTTTAGCTGCAATTTACGAAGGATAATAATGGCACCTTCAGTCAACAGCTTAAGAAAACCTGTATCGTCAGAATATAAATCGCCACAAAATCAAACAATGAATAGTGCAATGAACAATGAACATACAATCTAGAATGATAGATTATTGCTGGCAAGGAACGGCACAGAGACACTAATTTCTCACAGACATAGAAGCGATCAAGAAAATTGAATCCAATATGTAAAGGAAACTGCGACATACAAGGAAAAGTAGTAACTTTGGGGAGAGAAAAAGGAAAAGTAGTAAATATAGCATCGAAACTAATTTAAACTCAAGCGCAGGAATATTTCTTATTACCAGTCCTATGTCTGTGTTTAGCAGGGAGCATACTTCTTATTACTAGTCCAATGTCTTTGTTAGGGAGCAAACTTTCAGCGATAGAATGAGGTCTGATTCTTATTTGCAGGGGCGATTTATATATCAACAAGAATATACTAGATGGAATGCCACACAGCCAGGTTTAATAATGATATTTAGAACCTTTAACCCCAGCTATTTCATGCATGCGCTAATCATGTCCAGATACATTGAACGGCAGTTTGCGAGAAAACCGCTAATATTAAATAATTGTTATGCGGAGCTCGAGAGCCAAACGGAATTAACTGAATAGGACCGCTTGCAATAGCAATCGTAGGACGTCACTTCTTTTCATGCCCTTAATGAATTGGCTAAGACTGGAATGAATTAATTTAATTGATAATCATCAACTGGACTTTGCAGATTGATTTACACACAGGAAAATAATTGCAGATCGCAGCTAATCAAATACAGAGAATTTCGGCTAGAACTCGAGCATTATTCGGGCGATGAAATTTAATCTCAAGTTAGGAATTTTCGGATCAATTTGTGGTGCTGAATCAAACTAAGATATTCCCCTTAATATGCAGATCCCGAGTAGTAGCATTGGTCAACAATTCGTTCGATTTTTCCACTGAAATCTGCAACCAGGAGCCTATAAAAATTGAGGGTTTCTGTCTTCAAGGGTTTTGATTTTTGAGAGCTCCAAATGAAAATTGAGTTCAAGAAAATATCAATTCTTATCATTCAAAAAGAGAGCATTAGATTTGTTTTGTAGACCGTAGATTTTTAAACCTTAATTAGAAATAAATTGATATCATGTAAATGAATAGAAACTATTTTAATTGGAGGTGCAAATACAACAATAATTGGTCTTTTAATTTGGATAGTCGCTGATCAGATTAGGGACATACACTATCAGACTTACAAGTAAATCTCAGCGTAAATTCTCTTCTACCTAGATAGCCCCCTGCACTTACCATACACAAATAACTAGAGATCATATTGCACCAGGCTAAAATAGACATTGGTGAAACCCAAAATTAAGGACTGATTTTACAACTAGATCTGATAATTGGAAATTCTTTATCAGACAACGGATAAAAGGAAGAACTTCACTTCCACTGATTTTATTTGCAACAATATTCGATGTTTACAAGACTTCTTACCTTTAATAAAGAGAATCTTGTCCCCTTCATGTTATGTTCAATTATATGAAATCCTTGTGTACAGTGACTCATATTTTGTTAACAGCTCTAATGATGATTCATCGCATTTCTCCAACAATCAGCACATCCATGGAAGTTTAAATGGAAACAATGCCAGTATACTTGGCTTGGACTCTTGTTCTGTCAGGAAAAAACTAACTCTGAATCTTTGATTCCAATTCGGCACTGTGACAATTCAATCAAACACTCCAATGAATTATAACTTCTAGCCTCTACAAAGACAATGCTATTGTAAGCAAATGTAGAATCATTTTTGGGCCTTCATACTACATTTTATTTTTCGAGTTTTACATTAGATGCCCTGATTAGTTTTTATCAGATACTCTCGTTCCAATTAACCATTTTGTCAGTACTTTCTTGTGATTTTTGCTGATGTCATGTAGGCTGATTAATATCATCCTCAAAAACCTGATGCTCAGTTGCACAATGAATCTTAAATTTTTTTCCATTCCTTTGCAGGGATTTGTTTATCGTTAATCAAAGCAGAGATATATGCTTGGAAGTTGGATCCAACTGACCATCATAGAGGTTTTTAGATTCAAAATAAATTATCAATACCATGGAAACTGAGATGTCAAACTGAGAGAATAAATGGAATGCAAATTTTGCCATGTTTTATCTTGGCGGCAAGGGTGACAATCAAAGTGAAAAACTATGGAGCACACTGCAGGCAGAGCATAGTCATACAAGAAAGTCAAAATTAAGCACATGGAGAAACTTTATCTTTATTTATTCTGCAGATAAAACATACAAAGACAGAATTTGTTGCGAGTACACAAATTTTCAAAATTTCCCTTAATTACAAATTCAAATACAAGACCTTAAATGTTGACAGATCCTTTTACACTTCCTTCTCAGTGTCTGGCTTTGCATGACGCATTAAAAAAGAGGCACCTCCTGACGCAGAAACCGATTCACCTCCCAAGATCTTCAATGTGGATCAGCTCTTGTTAAGTTTAGAATGATCCAATTTCTATGCATTGAAACATGATAGGAATTTGGCCTCTTGTGGCAGCTCTCAAAGGTTATGCCCAACCTCAAAATACCTGGGTATGCTCACTTTCTATTGCAGAAGGTTTGGTAATGAAGATTCATTATATTGTAAATCAAAGGTTCTGTAGCTCAAACTTATTTTTGTAAACATTTTTATCCATTACTAAAAACTAATTTTCCCAAATTAAGAAATTTTCTTTTAGAGACAAACAACAGAACTATGGGGATAATGTTAAGTTCAAATGGCCAGAACTACTTAAATCTTGTTCAAATAGTTGATGAAATTTTCATTATAAACTTAAAACCAGTGATTACAATTAAATAAATTTCCATCCAAAAGGAAGATTAATATATCCTCCGCATGAGATGACACAGCCAATCACTTGTTACCTGGAATTTGATATAAGGAAGTTTTTATTGGTCAACATATAGTGTACACATTTGCCTTTTCAGGGCAAGGTCTTGTCTTCAAGTCATAAAACCGAGAATCTTAGTTGTCACTTCCTAGTTAGAAAAAATGGAGCTGATTTTATTGTTCGTTATTTCTCCTCTTGGATTAATAAAAAATAGAAAAGGAAGAAGCCATCATGAAGACATTGCATTAAGAGTGAATCTTTGCTTAAAAGTATTAGTTTGAAGTATTGCTGATAACTAATTCCATAAATTTTTAACTGTTTTCCTATGTAAACTCAACACCAAAACAACACAAACTTATAGGTTTTATATTATATAAAGATCACACATACAATATATTGTTTGCTGTAGTTCGTGGCAAGACAAAGCTCTGTTCTTCCATTGTAAAGCCATCTAGACCCCTTCTCCCATAGGTGAAATGACCTCCCATGATTCTTTATAGTGAGTTACCAAGGGTGAAACTGGAGACATCGCACAGGACAAGACTCCAAGGTGTGAGGCTTACCTGAACAGACTTACAAGCGAACCACAATGATAGCAAAATCATACAAACCAAACATGATAGAGAAGTAGACTACTAGTATGCGGATTAACCGTTATAGCTGCTCCACACAAACCAAGCATGACAAAAAGGTAGGTCTACTAGTATGCCATAGCATGTCTTACTATATAGTAGCTAACAACCAAACACAACAAGAGAAACCTCGGTAATCCAAAGATGGTCTTACCACTTATTTATGGTATAACTATATAAGTTTAATATAATAATAATACTAGTATAAATATGGACTATAACTGCTCAATCATCAAGCCAATCCAAATTGAAGTTTTCCTCCACCACTTCAATTGTAAGACTTGGGATAGCAGATTTCTTGATGTATATCCATTCCTTCGCAATCTTTTCATCACATATAACATTCAGTAAAGTTTTCAGACCTTGAAAAGATTTGGGCAATTTCTTCAAACGAGAACACTCTCTCATGTCTATCTCCTTCAAGTTCCATAAACTCCCCATACAATCTGGAAGTTGTGCCAAACACTCACACAACGAAATATCAAGATATTCTAGTTTCTTAAGTCTGCAGATAGATGCCGGGAGCTCTTTCAAACTTGGACATGCAGACAACCTCAACATTCTCAAAGAGCCGAGCTTCCCAAAATCATCGGGTAGCTTGAGGACAAGATGGCAGTTTGTGATTGAACACTTTTGAACAGTGGCCATGTTGAAAATATCAAGGGGTAGCTCCTCTAAATCACTGCAGTGATCCAGGTTAACATCTTGCATTATAGGAAGACTTATGTTAGGCTTCATATTAAACTTGGTTAAATTTCCCAGCCCTTCACATAAACTCAAAGATAACTTCTCCAAGTTTGATGATGTGACTTTACTGAGCTCTTGAAATGGGGGAACAATCAACCTCTCCAAGCGTATACTCTTGAGCTTAATAGGTGAAGAGACCGCAGCTACACCATTAACTGTTGCCCTGTTTGAACCACAATTGATTATCAAGAGAACTTTCAGTTTTCTCATAGTACTCATAAAACTGGGAAGAAAGTATTTGCTTGCATCAAAGACTAAAATCAAAGCTTCTACTTCAGGAAAATTCATCTTGCTCCACTGACATTCATCCATACTACCTGCATACATAAACCGCTAGTAAGAACATCACTCAAAACTTTATATATGTTTAGTATCTACTCAGAAATGATCATGCATTATTCTTGGACCAAGTTATGGAAAGCTACCAAACTATTCAGAAGATTCTCTTATTGCTACACACACACACACAAGTTGCTTTTTCACAAGGAGGCTCAGAAGTCATGGAGAAACACAAAATAAGCTTAGTGACACATAGAAGATGGCTTACCTGTGTTAATGGATACGATTTGTGCTTTGAATGTTTGATTGCTTAGTTCTTCCCATTTTCCAGGTAATTTTTTCTCTTGCCTTGGCATAAACAACCTCTTGCAATGAACAATACTGTCTTGGCAAGACAAATACAGGGCCAAGTCTCTCATCACATCATGCTGAAAAAAGTATAGCTCTGAGGCACTTCCATAACTGATGGCTTGACTCCTAGGAAAAATCATCCATGTCAGCTCAGAATTATAAAAGAAAATCAAAGATCTTAAGCTCAACACATACAAGCATAGCCAACAAGTACCCGAGATTGTTTGTCAAATTCAAGAGGCTTTTACTAGCAAGTTCCAATAAGATAACAAATGCATCCTGCCACTCCAGCTTTCTCACATAGACCCAAATGTCCAACAATGCATCTGCAGAAACTTTTTTACCCTTGGGAAATGCTCCCAAGTCTAAGAAGCATTCCCTTGCTTCTTCATCCAAGAATTCAATACTGGTTTCCAAACATCTCAGAAGCTCGTCCTTATGATAATCGGATATAGGTTCTGCTTTTGAAAGCTTGTTCTTTGCTCTTTCCCATATTGGGTGGGGTTCACCATGCAAGGAACTACCAATCACCTTCACAGCAAGTGGCAGGCCTCTACATTCTGCTTGCACCTGTGATTCATTGATCAGTATAAGTACGGGAAGAATGTTTACTCTAACAACCATAATGTTAGAAACACGATTCCCTTATGTGAGAAGATAAAGACTACTCCACAAGTTTTATATATCGTCCATGCAGATGAATTAGCATTTTTTAGGTGATTGTGTAAAATAACTGTTAATGTATGTCTTGAATTTCTTTTGTATTCCAATGAGAAATTACATGGCATTACATAACGTCCACTGATGATCAAACTAAGTCCACGGGACCGCAAAATTCTAACATATATAAACCATGTTTGAAAAACTTTACCTGCTTGACTAGATTTTCATCTGCAGTATTCGGAATTATGGTCTGCCCAAATGCCCAAAAACAGAAAAGAGATAGGGCATCATTCAGCTCCAACAATGGCAATTGATAAAGTCGGGTAAAGGAACTTTTCGGAACTATGGAATAATCCCTGGTTGTCAAAAGGGTTTTGAATCCTTCCGCTTCAAATAACAACATGTCCAAATCTGCTCTCGACCAGACATCATCCAACACCACCAGAGTTGGCCTGGATTGCCTCCACAGCTGCTGCTGTAGCTGTATATGAGCATCCTCAGCATTTTGAAATTCAGGTTTTCTAATTCCGAGAATTTTTTCCCACATAGTCTGTAAAACGCCTTTTAAATTTGGGGATTGTGAAACACTGATGAAAACCACATTGTTTCCGAAATACTCTATATTCATAAACAAGAAGGATTCAAATCAGTCATCCCAAAAGATGAATTAGAGATTTAGAAGCCAAAATACAGCATCTGAAAACTAAATAAATAAAAAGGAAAGATAAATTTAAATCTATGCATTTGGGAACGAGAACATAACAAGCTCTCAATGCAAAACATGTTGGCGTGATGCCGAAGAGCCACTAAATAAATTAACAGAGGCAATTATATGTATGACTTATGGAAACAAATTTCCTTTCCAAAATATAACCCAATAAAATATGGGTTTTCAGTAATATATGAACTTCCAAGATTAAATTCCTTTACAAGTAAGAAAACTATCAGCAAAAGTAGACACTCTACAACCCAATCACCTTTGATTTCAGAATCATCACAAAGAGCCAACGACAGAGTTGTTTTCCCACCGCCTCCCATGCAGTGCACACCCACGAGTGACACCTCCTCCTGGAACAGAATTTCCTTCAAATTCCATATAGATTTCTCTAGTCCTACTAAAACCTTAGGACTTTCTGGGCTACTCTTACAGCTTGCATTTTGACTAGCAGATTTATCAGCATATCCCTCAGACCAACGAAGCAGGAGAGCATTCTCATGTGGGTCACTGGTGAGCTTGGATGCCTGTTTGAAGATTAAATCATTCATCATCAAGCTCAGATCTGCTGCCGCTTCCGCTAGCTCACTCTGCACATCCTGAGCATCTTTCAGGTCCGTTGCAAGCTTCCTTATATCCAACAACATTGCTAGAGGCATATGGTTGTGGATGTAGTCATTGATGTCCTTTTCCAGCTTAAGCATCTGAGAAGCATATCGCCAATTCATAAACACATTCAAGGGGCTTACATTCTCACATTTTTTCACCAATTCAGTGGCTTTGATAAGGGTGCCTAAAAGCTTTTGGAATGTGGGATTCTGTTGGTGTATGGGTTCTTGCAAATCAAGCACACAAATGTTCTGAACTAAGGGATTGAGGGTTTTGACAAGAGTATCTAATCGATTTCGCAAGTTCTTGCAGAATAAGCTATCCATCGTACTATCCCTGAGTTTCAAACTAAGGTGTGTTCATACATATAACAGCCGCATATTATACATCACAAATTTGAAGATGAACCGCCATTTCTATGCAGCTGCAACGAAAATGCTCCGCCTGATATTATTGACAAAATGTCACGGATGTAGCTACAGAGAAGTGATAATTTAGAAAAGTTCATCGGTAGGGCACAAGAAAGGTACATCTACAACTGACCGCGTCGTTTGCTTCTCGATTTCCTGGTTATTTCCACGGCAGACAGGTACAGAAACTAAACAATTTCATGTGACCTGCCCTGTAACCAACTTAACATCATTAATAGCAATGATATACTGATGACCCATAAGTTTCAAAACAATATCCTCCTGGACTAGTGTTGGGTAATTTCTGTGATACTTCTTCTTCCCTTAAAAACTGTCTTTATTGAAATTGGGTATCAAGAAAAGACTACCACTCCTTCTGTGTTGCTTCTGTTATGGCCAATTTGATAAGCAACAAAAAATTGTTAATTATTTCACCTAGAATTAGATAGCTTACCTCTCACGATGAGGGTTTGCTTGACACATTCGGGCGACACGACAGCTCATAAAAATCTACATAATTTATGTCACCAAGAAACTTCATCATAAGTCAAGAAAAGCTGCTAGGATCCAAAAATAAGTAATTTTACTTTTGTCGGACGCCGAGTACCTGACAATTAAAAGCATTGGGACTAAACTTATGATAGATGAAGGAGAGAGGAAAGAGGTTGCTTTACAATTGAACAGGTCGAATTTGAAGGCTGTACGTATTTATTTATAAGTCGTCGTCCTTGTTGTAAAATATCACTAGAATATATATCTTTAAATTAAAAAATTATATAAAACAGAAAAATTATATTTTAATATTATATCATATTAATTAAGTGGTTATACCACTTTGATTTAAAAATATATATATTATATCATATTATATTTAATAATGATATCATGTGTTTATGTTTCTTGTTTATGGACATTTTCTTCATAACATTGCAAATCTATATTCTATACAAACTAGTACTTGCACCAAAAGAAAGTGCAAGGGTTACCTTGATAGCTATTTGATATGAAAGCATGATTGAAACTTTACATAATTAAGGGCCCATTTGTTTGTTGGAATTAGACTAGAATTGGGATTGTCAAATCCCAAAATTGACATTTTCGATATTTGTGTTCAAAATATGAAATTGGAATAGAGATTTGTTAATTCTCATTTACCTTCAAAATCATGTTGGCAAAATGGTCAGCGCTTCCGTCGGGATTCGCAACATGGCTTAACTGCCATTTGTGTCTTCTATAAGTCTAGTAGTTGTATCGGGCATTAATAAGTCGATCTTTTGGTGCAACAACAACCACTACTTGTAACAAGTGGCATCAGAGCTTGGTCACAGGTTCGAATCCCCTCAAGGAGCGCTGAGGGGGAGATTGTTGGCAAAATGGTCAGCGCTCCCCTCGAGATTTGCGGCATGGCTTAACCGCCTCCTATGTTTTCTATAAGTCTAGTGGTTGTATCAATCATTAATAGGTCAATCTTTTGGTGCAACGACAACCACTACTTGTAACAAACCACCATTTGAATCTTCCATCTAAATAGGTGGAATTGGAAAATCAATTCCAATTCTAGACTTAAATGAGAATTAGGGGTAAAGAAAAATTTATAATATTTTGAAATCCATATGCAAACAACACTTTTCATTTCTCATTATGAATACCAGGTGAATTTCAGGTGAACCAAACAGTTCCAGCCATATTCCAAAAATAATTTTTTAGATTTAAAACTTCAAAATTGTCAAATACTCAAATTTGACAATTCCAGTGTTATTTAATTACAACAACCAAACGAACCCTAAGGGTTTGTTTATTTGCTGGAATTAGACTAGAATTGGGATTGTCAAATCCCGGAATTGACATTTTCAATGTTTGTGTTCAAAACGTGAAACTGGAATAGGGATTTGTTAATTCCCATTTATCCCCAAAAACTTGCATTTGAATCTTCCATCTAGATAGGTGGAATTGGAAAATCAATTCCAATTCCACTTAAATGGGAATTGGGGGTAAAACAAAATTTACAATATTTTGAAATTCATATGCAAACACAGAAAATGCATCTTCTCATTGTGAATTCCAGGTGAACCAAACGGTTCCAATCATATTCTAACAACCATTTTCTAGATTTAAAACTTCCATAATTGTCAAATACTGGAATTTGACAATTCCAACATTATAAAGGAAGTGTAATAAAGTGTCATTCTACAAATATGGTTCATTGTATAAAGAAGTCTTGTACATAGCAAGGAAGTTGTATTTTTGTCAAATACCATAGTTTGAAATGATTTGGCATAATGGAAGGTGGAAATGCTCTAGTAGATATGTATGCAAAATGTAGAAGCACAAAACATGTGAATTTTTTGCCTGAATGCCTCTAAGAGATGTCATTTCATGGAATGTAATTGTTAAATTTTAGGATCGATGCAGATGTAATAGCACTGCATGTGAAGTATGTGTTTTCCAAATGCAGCAATATCTTGCATTTATATTGAGAATGAGCCAAGAAGAGACATGTCCCTTAAAGGGACATATATATATATATATCTATCCGACTGAAGCTACAAAACATCAACACTCCCTCTTAGCTAGGGAGGATAAACACATGGTTTGATATTACCTCAATGAAATATCAAGTTGGCATGATTAAGGATAGCTTTGATCAAAACATACCCACCAATTAGATATCATCTCATGATATCAGGAGTAATGGCCTCATAATATCAAGTCTCATGATATTCACCAAATGCTCAAAATGTTCATAAGGTATGTGCACACGTATCCTAAATAATACTTACCATAGGAACATTCATGGTATGTTTAAGGAACTTAATCCACCGTGCAAGTTATCATCTATCATGGTCTTCTTAGACATCATAAGATGTCCATCACAATAGAAGGTCGTGGTCTGTTTAAGGAACTTAATCCACCATGCAAGTTAGCATCTATCATGATCTGCTTAGACATCATAAGATGTCCATCATAATAGAAGATTAAGTTATTGTAAGATCGTCACCTTTCAATAACTTCTACAAATACAAGTGATAATCAGTAGGAAGTTGTCATGACTTCCTCATGATGTACACAGGGGGCAAACCCATTAAAACATGGAGTCACACACATGACATCCACCATAGCTCAGCACAAAGGATGGAAACAAGGGATGTCACCTTGAACTTCTCTCCTGGAGAAGAACTCATTGAGCAGATTTCAATTTGTTGATCTTTTCATCCAACATTGCTTAAGATAAGTTGTTAGACTCCCTCTAAATTTGATATCAATCTTCTTTTCCTACAAGAGCATCCCTGGAAAAGATCAAGGCAAATAGCTCTTATAGTACGTATAGAAATACAAATAAGAGATTAACTACAAGAAGCAAATAAAGGTAGTTCTCAAGATATGATAATCAACAATACTTATCTCATTATTTTGGAGCAAATATCCAATGACATCCTTCACTATGTAAGTCCTTTCTACATGTGACTGAAAGTTTTATTTGTAGCTTCTTCTAGCATCTGCTCACTTAGAATGGCTTCCACTAGGTCCTTATATTCTTTCATATACTACTTCCAAGGTTATTATATCTCCCCTTATTACTTAGTTGATACTATTAATGTTTTGGGGCACTACTTATATCTATTTATATTTTTAATTCCCAATACTAACATCATACATACATACATACATACATATACATATACATATACATATACATATACATATACATATACATATACATATACATATATATATATATATATATATATATAATATTTCATTCACTAATCAACAATTTCTAAGGTATGTTCTGAGCAGGGTATGATCGGTCCTCAATAAATTTGTTAGCCACATTACTTTTATCAGTCTAGTCAACACTGAATTGAGACCTCACTTCCAACTCAGTGTTGACGGTGCTTCCTTTTTTCTTACATGCTATCTCAACCACATATCTTGTTATATTCTCGTAGACCTTCATGTCTTATTGTTGTGATCATCCTTTTAAATACTTGTTTTGTGATATAACATTTCTTTCTTGAGCTACATGTGTGTCAGTTCAATTCCGAAGATTGATAATCCAAAGAGTGTGAACTATATAGTATCACAGACTCAATATATCTTCATCGCCCAACATAAGAATTCTCAAGTAATAATAGATAATTGGTTCAACCATCATTTTGGAGTGCCGACAAATATTATCCAACAACATGCCTCCTATCTCCATGTAACTCTCAAGATTGCAACATCAAAAAAGGTTGAAGAACGTATGGGCTTATACTATATGAATCACGAGATTGAAGACTAATGGTAGACACTAGCAATTTCATATTTACCAATCTAAATAAAACCAATTATAATATCTTATTTCATCATCCTGATCAATCTATTTCATTATTAATTATTTCATTCCTTTCTCTACATTTGCAGCTTGGCTCTGATACCATGTTAAATTTTAGGGTCATTGCAAATGTAATAGCACTGCATGTGAAGTATGTGTTTTCCAAATGCAACAATCTCTTTCATTTATATTGAGAATGAGCCAAGAAGAGATATCTCTCTTCATGGGACATGTCTATTCATTATTATGTAATTAATATAATGATAATTATGGTTATATATATATATATATATATATATATATATATATATATATATATATATATATATATATATATATATATATATATATATCCTGAGTCATTATTATATTAATTTCTCTAATACATATATATTAATTTCTCTAAGATATATATATATATATATATATATATATATATATATATATATATATATATATATATATATATATATATATATATATATATATATATATATATATATATATATATATATATATATATATCTTTATATATATATATATATATATCCTGAGTCATTATTATATTAATTTCTCTAATACTTACATTATATGTGTGTGTGTGTGTGTGCACTTACTGTATGCACCCTAAAATGGTTGCCTAGACTTTGGGCCCCATTTCTTCAATTTATCAAATCCTTGAATCAAAGCTTGACAATTTTCAAATCAATTTTCCTTGATCAAATTCTAATTCTATCATTTATTCGATTATATTCTATGGATTAACCATTTTATCCTAAGTCTTTATTTGATTAAAAGAAATTCCCTCCCCTTTTATTAAATAAAAAGCCCTCACTTTCCTCTTATCCTAAGTTGCACAAATAAAACATTATTCTTATTTTAAAAAAAGAAGAAAAGCCTTTTTGTCTCACATGGGACGCAAAAGTCAACTCTTATTTCTCATTAGAGGAAACTTGTGCACATGGATTGATCCCTTTGTCAAACTCCACCCTTGATAAACTTTTTTGCCTCTTAATCTCCATGGTCCATTCCTCTTCAATTCCTTTAAAGGAGAGCTCTCTTCTCATTTTAGGATCCAACTTTTGAATACTAATCTTATGCTGCAGGTTTTCTTGGAGATTTTTGGAGCTTTGGAGATCTTATTGCTTTAGTCTTCATTCTTGCATTTTTAACCTAGTTTCATGACATTTCTAGTTTAGTTTTCCTTTATGCTCTAGTTTAGCTCACATAGCTTAATTAGCAAGGCTTGTAATACTTGCATTTTCCTTTCATAGCTTAGTCTTCATTTCTAGTATAGTTGCATTGCATCTTCATTGTTGATTCTTGAAGATATTGACATTCTTGCCCTTATCTCATTGAATCTCCCATTGTGTGGTTGACTAGCAAGGTCATATGCTTCATAGCTATAGCTAAGAGCAATCTAAAATCCTTGCAACTCCATGCATAGGGAGCTCTAGGTCGCTTTCTCAAGGTTTCTCATTCATGGATTCTCTTGGAAGTAATGACTTAGAGAAGTGCACATAATTTGAGTGTACATTTTTTGTGCCCACCGTGGGGCATAACACTCCTGCTTTGTCCTTCTTTTTATGCATTTCTAACAATTTTTTATCATCATTTTAGCTGCTTCTTTCGGCTCTTTATTTTTCTGACAGATTATCGTGCGATAGTCTTCCAATATCGTGTGATATTTCATTATATACCCATGTGATACTTTTTCAGTAAAAGTATTGTGCGGACATACAGGTTTCTATCACACTGTCCTATTATTTTATGTCGCTTGCAAGTAGCACAAAGTATCACACAGAGAGAAAGAATCACACTCCTATACTACTAAGTATCGTGCGATTCTTCTGTTGATAGAACTATCACCTGGTCCTGGCAGTGAGTGTTTTTTTGGTTCTTTCTTGGCAAGTTTTGGTTTGCTTGCTTGCTGGTTTCAATTTTTTGCTTTAGGACAGAGTTTCATTTCCAGAATATATCAGATTTTATTGTGCTAATCCTTGTGGGGCTAACAAGTTGTGCTTGTAAGTGTGCCCTAGTTGCTTGAATATTTTCCAAAAGAACGCATGTCAAAGCTTCAAATGCGCAAGGGCTACTAATCCTTTTTGCAGGGCTGCCCAAAAGCATAAAAACAATTAAGTGTTTTCTCATTTATTTCATTTCAAGTATGGCATATACTAGTTGTTTCTTTCATAGGCACTTAAGATCTTGTTGTAGGAGTCTTTTGGTGGTAGGAGAAGTATGCTCTTCACCCTTGTGGTGAACTAGAAAATCTTGACCCATACTTAGATTTTGAAAGAAAGAGGGTAATTGAACTTTGCTTGGTGTGTTTGGGAAAGATTTTTGAGATAGGAGAGTATGCTCTTCACCCTTGTGGTGAACCAGAAATCTCGACCCTCAAAGGTTAATCCACTCTTTGTTTAGTGTAAGATCCTTTAGTGGGCCTGCTCTTGAGCAATCAAGAGGAATGACCCAAGTGAGGACAATCTCTTAGCCGGCTATTCCGACCCACTATAAACTCAAGGCTATCGAGGACACAAAACCTTGGTAGACATAGTACTTGTCTTCGCTTAGTGTTAGTACTTGTGGGATTGTGACCATGAGCAAAATGCTAGGCAACAATGCTTAAGGTACTCTTGTGGCCACGAGGTCCGTTACTTACCCCAAGGTAAGGAGTCCCTTTGGGGAGAAAGAGGGGTATTACGAACAGAAGCCCTTACTAAGAACCATAGATAGAAGCTACCCAATTTTGCCTCTTAACATCTTGGTGCAAGGATTGATCCTAGTGGACTAACCCAGATCACCCCAAGACTACTCACCATCTGTGTTCCTTTGGCTGTGTCATTGGCACTTCCATGACAAAGCCAATATCTATTGTGGGCAACCACTTTGTGTGAGGCGATGGGACATCAAGTGTGGGCCAAGTTGTTAAGTATTGAGCCTTTGTCTTTTTAGGCTAGTAAGTGCTTGAATTATTCTCGTTGTGATCTACCCGTGTAAACGTTCTTGTACATTAAACATCACGGTAGTGTTCATAGGATTTTTCTCTTTGATATCACAAGTGTTTGTCTTGGCAAGGTTGCTTTTGCCCTTGTGCAAGTGTTTTATGACATGTTTGATCACCTAGTGTTTGCAAACTTGTCTGATTACTGCTGTCACTATGTTTGAAATCGAGAAATTCACCTATCAAATTGCAACTTTGACCAAATTTGCCTTCAAAACTAAGATTTACACACTGTCTGGTCAATTATCATGTGACACTTCGTTGCTGCACAACTATCGCACTTCTTGCCTGGATAATATTGCATGCGCTGCTGGAAATTATCGCACTACTTCTGGTGAAATATCACACTGGAAAATTGTATAGCGCTACTTGCCTGGAAACTATCGCACAGAGTCATTTTATTGTCTCACAGTTATCTACAATTTAAAATTGATTAGTGTCCTACTTCTAGCCCTTTTTGGTTGATCTAGGTCAGATCAGGTTGTTTTTCCTATCATTGGAAGCCTATTTGTGCTTGGGATTCTTGTGTTTTGACCCTTTGATTAGTAACCTTTGATTTTACAAGCGATCTTGCTTGGAATCAGTGCATTAGGAATCATTCTTATTGAAAAGGACCAACCTTTGAATTCTTTGATAGCACACTTGGAGAGTCTTAGTAGTCTCTTTTCCAATTCACTTCCACCCAAAATCAATTTCAAATATAACTTGGTTAAAATCATCCTCTTGATCCATACGTGTTAGGATACTTATCCGTTGATTGGGAACCTCTGTGGCAGTGTTGATTTACACCTTTTGCAATTTTCTATCTCACCATTTCTCTTTTGGACAATTGAACACTTTTACTATCCTAGTTTGATACCAACGTTTCTTAGGGTCATCTTATCACCGAGTGCTTTTTCATTTCATGTCGGTTACGACAAGGTATCAAGTGAGTCAAGGGAAATGACCTCAAATAGTCTTTAACCAATTACCCCTTGTTCAAACTCGCCAAAGGCGTAAGGGCAGCAACCCTGTGTTTGATCAATCTCCTAGGAATACTGCAAAAGTTTGGTTTGAACCTAAGAGCAGTCTTAGTGAGTTGAGTACCTCCTTAGCACCTTCCCAATCAAATATGGACATGAGCTACACCATGACTAGAAAGGAGAGGGAAGCAATGGATCAAAATTTTGATGACATATTTCAAAGACATAGAGATAACATGCTATTTGGTGATTCCTCTCATGACAATCAACTAGAATCACCTCCCATCAATACTAGATACCTAGATGCACATCAAAGAACTGAAAGGTATTATAGACGAGCTCACCAAGATGAATGGTCACAACATGAAGACCAAAACAACCAACCTTGTGATGCTCATGTGAATGTAGCGTTTACTAATGTATCGTCTTAAAATGGAAGCACTTCCATGTTAAGAGCGTTTAGCTCTCCGAGTAAGTGGTTTTGGGTCATCTTGAATGCCTTGAACTGATCTTAGCTTTGATCTGGCTTTCTCCCCACTTTCCACTTCTTTTTTGCATAATTCTGGCATCCTAAACTAAAATTATGAGATTCTTGACTTTTGGGTCAATGACTACATTTTTGGGTCAAAGACTACATTTTTTGGGTCAATGACTACATTTTTGGGTCAAGGTCAACATTTTTGGGTCAAGGTCGACCTCGACCCTGACCTAGTCAGGGTTGAGCTCATCTTTGACCCTGGGTTCAAATTTCAAGGTCTCAGGATCTCCGGTTGTCAGGCTTCAAAAATAATTATTTTCTCGCTTCTGGGTCCGCTGTTTTGATCTCCAAAACAGTAAACTCTTAAATTATATTTAATTTAGGTCCATTCCTATAGAGTTGAGGCCTAATTGGAATTTAATTCCCCAAGGTGGCCCCTCTAGAGGATTGTTCCCTAGATCACTATAAAAGGAAGCCTTCCTCTCTCATTTTCTCCATCTCATTCATGCACTCAATTTTTCAAGCAAGGTCAAGTGAGCATCTCCCAAGCATTTTCAAAGAAGCATTCAAGTCCTCTTCTCCATCCAAGTTCTCCATTGAAGATCAAGGATTCAAACATTCAAGCCATTGAAGGGATTTGGTTCAAGTATTCAAGATTCATCATTCAAACCCTAGATCTAGCCATTATGATGGTGTGATCTTCCTTCAAGATCCTTTTGTTCATCTTCAAGATCCATTTCATTCTTCCCTCAAGGTGGATTCCAAGCATACAATCATGGAGGTTTGATTTACATTTATTATTTTATTCAAGCTTTCATATCAACATACTTGATTACATTCCAAATACATTAGCATATCTATTGAATTGCATAGCTTCATTGTTAGATTCATTTCTACTACTTGCTAGCATTCTCCATTTCAATTTCAATATTAAGGTTGATTCCAAACCAGGGTTTGACCAAGGCAAACCCCCCCAAACAAATAAACAAAACCATTTTTCTTGTAGGTACAGGTGTGGAATCTTAGATCTGAGAGCGAATTCGGATACCCTTTTCGATAAACTTTCAGGATCTACGAACAGAATCGGAGTCGGACTTCAGAATAAAAATGTGGTCTTTGACCTTTTAAAAGGTCAAAGTCGACCTAATCAAACCTAGGAAAAAGATTTATGGGTTTTGTAGATCTCGCAGTTTTGGTATAAAATCATGAAAATCAACTATTTTTGAAATCGTTTGATAGGGTTTTCAGCCGATTCTTTTTCGGAGGTAAGTATCTTTATCTCTTCATTTCAATATTAGTCATCTATATTTACTTTCTATATCAATACAATTCAAATGTAAGTATAAAATATTGGTTTTGGGGTCTCTTTTATTTGCAAACCATTGTTCTAGGACCTCATCCATATTTTATCCTCTACATTTTGGTGAACCCAACACGCTTACCCTCCTTTATTTTGTGGATTTAGATGCTCTATTGTGTTCGATCTTTTCCCTGGTGCATTCACCTTCACTCTACATTTTGGTGAACCCGCGATAGACAACTCTTTCTTTTTGGTGTTAGATCATTTGTTTTCTTGCATTAAGATTAGGTTTATTTTATGCTCTTGCATTTATATTTCAAAAATCTAAAAAAATTACAAAATTTCTTTAAAAATACAAAAATATTTACATTTTCATGCTTTTAGTATTCAACATGTATGATTCTTGTTTTGAGTACTTTGATGAGGCTTTTGTTGTTCAAGATGATAGATCCCTTAATGAGGTACATGGAAGTGAGGATGAAAATTGTTTGAATGAGATCTCTATTGATCCTATTCCTATTTCACCCTCCTCCACAACCTTTTCAATTGACGTTTACAAACATGAGTTAGGGATTGATTCTTCTCCTAATATGTGTCTTTTCTATGAGCCTACTTTAGAATACAATTTAGCTTCTTTCCCCTTTAGGGATCAAGCTTTAATAACTTATGACACTCCTACAATGCGCTTAATGGATAGGAATGATAATCCTCATATTTGGGATGAACTTTTGAATTTGGATGTTGATTACTCTCTTCCTCATGAAACCATTATGGATAATCCTCCTATTTGGGATGACCCTTTGGATTTGGATGTTGATTACTATCTTCCTCATGAAACCATTGTGGATAATCTTCCTATTTGGGATGAACCTTTGGATTTCGATGTTGATTACTCCCTTCCTCATGAAACCATTGTGGATAATCCTCCTATTTGGGATGAACCTTTGGATTTGGATATTGATTACTCTCTTCCTCATGAAGCCATTGTGGATAATTCTACTTTTTGGGATGAATCCTTGGATAAATACATTGATTTATCCCCTCCATGTGAAGAATTTTTGATACAAAAGGATGACATATTCTCTAAAACACACTTCCCTTATACGAAAGAAGATGACATTATAGATCCTTCACCTCAATTTAGGATTCCTTCTAGTGATGAGGCATTAGTGGAGAAAGATATGAATTCCCTTAATGCTCTTCCTCTTAGTGGTGACCTTATGGAAAATCACAATCCTACCTCACATCATTTTTACCATAATATTACTTGTACCTATTCAAACCCTTTTCCAACTGTGGTTCCAAGTGTTCCTCTGGTTGTGTCTTCCATTCATATCACTTCCTACACTTTTCCTAGTATTCCTAATCTTCATAATCTATTTCCTAAACTTCCTAATCCTAATCCTATCTTTCCTAATCTGATTCCTAATTCTTCATCTTCTATTCCTAGTTGTTCCCACACATATGTTGAGGTTCAAACTATGGTTCATGATGTAGATGTGCAAGGATTCTTCAAAGTACCTTCTCCTTATTATCCGGTCTATAAAGATAAAAGAAAAGAAACTTCTCCTTTGAGATTTATTCATAATTTTACCCTTCATTCTCTTTTCCCCTCTAGATTGGGGGGCGAGAGGTATATTTCTTCCTATGTTTTAGAATCCATTATGTTCTTGCTTTGAGCTTAATTGGTTATTCTTTCATTTATATCAATGGTTTGTATTATGATAGTTTTTCATCTATTGCTCTCTTCTATTATTCCATATATCTTTTCTAGGACATGTTTTTCTAAGGTATCCCTTGCTTTCATCCCTGGGGGGCAAGGTTCTTTCTTCTCTTTCTTTGTTTAGGGAACTACTTTCCTTAGCTTAGTGGTATTTGTTTATATTGCAATATTATTTCATCATATGGACAGATGTTTTGACTATGGATAAAATTCTTATATGAGAAGTTGTTGTCCTAAGTCGTCACTTCTTCTCTATGTTGCAAATTATGTTCTTTATAAACTTTCACCCTTGCTTTGGTGTTAGAGTTATTTCCCTCATTTCAAAGATTCCTCTTCCTCCTGTTTGTAGGGGGCTTGATGATTGAATCTTTGTTCCCACTTTTGAAAGATAATATTTTATCTAAAGCACTCCTCTTTGGTCGGGGTCTTGTTGATAAGATCTTTTTCTTTGAGGATACTTTTCCATGAGTGACATATCCTTTTCATGATTATCTATACTCTTGGATGTAGGGGTCAATATCCCTCGCCAAGACTATGGTATACATTGTTGTAAACAGGATATCTCCTTGCTTTGTGAAGTAGGTATCCTCTTCCATTTTTGTTCCTACACTTGGGGGGCAAGGATGCCTTCTTCTTTTCTGTCTTCAAGCATTCAAACATGGAGTAACAAATACGGATTGTGAATTTGGTAGAAATACTTTAGCCTTGGGGGCTTGGTATGATTTTCTATCTTATTCAAATCTATGCATTGTTATTTCGTACATATTCATACGGTATCCTCTTCTTTTTTGTCTTTCCAGGATTCACCTCTTTCCCGGGTTAAGCAGTATTTATCTACTATGTGATATCCAATCATACATGAAAATTATGGTTTGCATTAAGGATATAGATCCTTGATAATAACCTCTTTTATTGTTTGACATTGGGTTTCCATGGTAGATGTATACCTCACCTTGGAAACTGAATAGTGTGCTATCCCTCATCAAGGATTACTTTCTTTTTGCATGATATCTCTTTACATTCGTCCCTTCCATGGCCTCATAGGAGCTGTGACCTTCTTGGCTTGGACTAGGTGTTGTTTGTGGATATTGTCTTGATGCTGAGGAAGGCTTTATCCTTGTTCTTTACTTTCCTTAACATGACAAAATAGTAAGTTTTTGCCATATTAAGGAGGGGGGCATATATACGGCCTCCCTTGTTTTATATTATGTTCTAACCTTTTGTTTTGCAGCATGCTAAATCTCGGAAGGTAACGCACATAAGTTGCTAAATCTTGAAGAGACACGCATTTTTCAATTTTCAATACGCTAAATCCTCTGAAGGTAATGCACAAAAGTTGCTAAATCTTGAAGGGACATGCATTTCCAATTTCAAATATGCTAAATCTTGGAAGGTAACGCACATAAGTTGCTAAATCCTGAAAAGACCTGCATCTATATGCTAAATCTTTCGATGGTAATGCACATAAGTTGCTAAATCTTGAGGAGACACGCATTTCATATTCATAGTGATACAAGAAGGTGGATCTATGGATATTCCAGAAGCCGTCAGAAGACGCATTACAATTGCAAGCACAGTTTATGGGTGAACCTGTTGGGCTCTCCCTTTAAGGTGATTCACAGTAAGGTTGGCATCTTATCGGGTGAGGTAATCACTTTCTCCTTCCTTTCATGCATGGAGTAACAAATACGAATTGTGAGTTTGATAGAAGTACTTTAGCCTCAAGGGCTTGGTATGATTTTCTATCTTAGTCAAATCTATGCATTGTTATTTCATACATGTTCTTCTCTTTTCGCTTTCATACTAGTAGGACTGGATCATGAAGCTATGTTGTCTATAATGTTGCTCTTGTCTTTCTTATGTAATCATTTATGCTCTTATGATAGCTTTCCAAATATGATATTAGTATGAGAAATATTTCTTAGTGAGGTTTCTTATGCTAATTGATTTGGGTTGTTTAGTGCTAACCCTTGTTCTTTTGGTTTTATTGTTTCACACCCTCAAAGTTAGAATCCTTAGTCTGAGGGCTTGTGTCCTTAACTAAGTGATTATTTTATCTTGTTGTGAATCCACTAGGATCTTCTCTTTCTTCTCCTTTACCAAGAGTTTGCATCAAGTCCATACTCTTGCTAAAGTGGGGGCTTAATGTATTGTCTTAAAATGGAAGCACTTCCATGTTAAGAGCGTTTAGCCCTCCGAGTAAGTGGTTTTGGGTCATCTTGAACGCCTTGAATTGATCTTAGCTTTGATCTAGTTTTCTCCCCACTTTCCACTTCTTTTCTGCATAATTCTGGCATCCTGAACTGAAATTATGAGATTCTTGACTTTTGGGTCAATGACTACATTTTTGGGTCAAAGACTGCATTTTTGGGTCAATGACAACATTTTTGGGTCAAAGACTACATTTTTGGGTCAAGGACTACTTTTTTGGGTCAAGGTCGACATTTTTGGGTCAAGGTCGAGCTCATCTTTGACCCTGGGTTCAAATTTCAAGGTCTCGGGATCTCCGGATGTCGGGTTTCAAAAATAATTATTTTCGCGCTTCCGGGTCTGCTGTTTTGATCTCCGAAACAGTAAACTTTTAAATTATATTTAATTTAGGTCCATTCCTATAGGGTTGAGGCCTAATTGGAATTTAATTCCCCAAGGTGGCCCCTCTAGAGGATTGTGCCCTAGATCACTATAAAAGGAAGCCTTCCTCTCTCATTTTCTCCATCTCATTCATGCACTCAATCTTTCAAGCAAGGTCAAGCGAGCATCTCCCAAACATTTTCAAGGAAGCATTCAAGTCCTCTTCTCCATCCAAGTTCTCCATTGAAGATCAAGGATTCAAGCATTCAAGCCATTGAAGGGATTTGGTTCAAGTATTCAAGATTCATCATTCAAACCCTAGATCTAGCCATTATGATGGTGTGATCTTCCTTCAAGATCCTTTTGTTCATCTTCAAGATCCATTTCATTCTTCCCTCAAGGTGGATTCCAAGCATACAATCATGGAGGTTTGATTTACATTTATTATTTTATTCAAGCTTTCATATCAACATACTTGATTACATTCCAAATACATTAGCATATCTATTGAATTGCATAGCTTCATTGTTAGATTCATTTCTACTACTTGCTAGCATTCTCCATTTCAATTTCAATATTAAGGTTGATTCCAAACCAGGGTTTGACCAAGGCAAACACCCCCAAACAAACAAACAAAACCATTTTTCTTGTAGGTACAGGTGTGGAATCTTAGATCTGAGAGCGAATTCGGATACCCTTTTCGGTAAACTTTCAAGATCTACGAATAGAATTGGAATCGGACTTCAAAAGAAAAATGTGGTCTTTGACCTTTTAAAAGGTCAAAGTCGACCTAATCAAACCTAGGAAAAAGATTTATGGGTTTTGTAGATCTCGCAGTTTTGGTATAAAATCATGAAAATCAACTATTTTTGAGATCGTTTGATAGGGTTTTCGGCCGATTCTTTTTCGGAGGTAAGTACCTTTATCTCTTCATTTCAATATTAGTCATCTATATTTACTTTCTATATCAATACAATTCAAATGTAAGTATAAAATATTGGTTTTGGGGTCTCTTTTATGTGCAAACCATTGTTCTAGGACCTCATCCATATTTTATCCTCTACAACTAATGACTTGTTTAAATGTTTGAGACCCAATTCACCACTCCGAATGACCTCAAGGTATACAAGTGAAAGGCTTAAGAGAATCGAGTGTGAAAAATAGGCCTTCTTGGATGAACAAGCCACAAAAGAAGAAAAAATTAGGCTCCTAGAGTCTGAAAGACAAGCCTTGTTGGACATAGAGAGAAGAGCCGCACAAGAAGAAAGAGATAGGCTTTTTGCCCAACAACTTAATGACCAATACAACAACATATGTATTGGTGGTGGAAACAACTCTTCTCCACCTACTCCTCCTAAGACTCCACAAAGTGGAAGGTATTCAAGATCAGCTTCAAGATCTCCTAGTCCTAGAGGAAGGACTTCACAACATGCTCACTATAAGAGACAAACGCCTCCTAGGAACTCAAGACAACCCTCCCAACGAGCTCATCATGGCTCCCACCATGGAGGTAGTAGTACAAGTGTTGATGCTCAAGACTTTATGAGGATACAACAAGAGCCACTTTTCCAACAATATGTGGAGAAATATGTGGAGGAAAATAAGGATAAGTTCCTAGAGAGCTTGATTAACAAGGGTGCTAGGGTCCCTTACAACTTTGATGTGGATAGAAAGATCAAGAAACAAAGCCCATCACAAGAAGAGGAAATCAAGAAAATGAAAAGTATGATGGAGAAAATGATGGCACCCAAGAGTTCTTTCAACCTTGATTCTATTTGTCCTAATCCTTTCGATAGGAGTGTGAGTATGAAGGATTTTCCTAGGAAAGTTGAAATTCCCCAATATGACAAATATGACGGCATTGGTGATCCACATGATCATGTGCGTCAGTTCTACATCATGAGTTTTGAGTTTCACCAAGATGACTCCTATCTTATGAGATTGTTTCCAAGGAGTCTCAAGGGCCAAGCAATGGTGTGGTTTACCAACATAACCCCTCCTATCAAAACTTTCAAAGAACTTGTCCACATATTTGTTCAACATTTTGCATACAACTTGTCAAGATCGGTCACTATGCTAGACTTATGCAATTTGAAATAGAACCAACGGGAATCCTTTGTTACCTTCTTACAAAGATGGAGATGACTATGCTCTTGCTATTCTAGGACTATTCCTAAGCATGAAAGGATTGATATCATTGTTAGCAACTTGGTTCCTGAAATGCGGTATGAGGTTTGGAAGATGGTCTTTGATTCCTTCGACACTATGGTCGAAACCGCATGTAGAATTGAGGATGTCTTGAAAGAGCAAGGAATTTTGACTAAACATAACAATAACAACAATAGTCAAAATAATAACAACTCTCATAAGGACAAAGGCAAGAACTCACACTGGAACAAGAACAAACAAGTAGTCAACGATGGAGTTGTAGACTCTTCCCAACCGAAGGATCAAGGTGTCCTTCATTTATCTAGTGCAGTTCAAGCCATGAAGCTCAATACATCCTCCAATCAGCAAGAGCATAAAACAAGATATCAAGATAAACCTAAAAAGGAGAAGCGATAATTTTCTAAGCTTGGTGACTCATATGAGGATGTTTTCAAAACACTTATTTATTGCCAACAACCTTGCACAACCCCAAGATCCAACGAATTTCCGTATCCCTGAAGTCAAACCACATTGGTGGAATGAAAAAGCTTTCTGCAAATTCCACAATGGTATTGGACATGACATCGAACATTGTTGGAAACTCAAGCACATTATTCAGGATCTTATTGAGAGTGGAAAACTTCAGATTGATGGGTTGAACACCAATGCAAACCATAAGGCATTCAAGGAGCCTTTGCCCAAATATGAAAAGGGGGAAACCTCTAAAACTAAGAATGGCAAGGTTGAAATCAACTATACTTACACGTATGCAGAAAATGTTGTCAATATGCTCGTAATTGTGGACGAAAGTGTCAATATGATGAGGAACAAGGATCCTTATGGTTATGATGTCGGCTCTCCTCCTATATTTGATGAAGAACCTGTGGTGGTGCTAAGGGGTCCTCACTCTCAAAAAGCATCCCAAGCTCTTAACGCTGTCACAAGAAGTCAAAGTCAAGGTCTTGTGGTCATTAGAGCTCCTAGTTCCAACTAGTCCAGCAAATGCAAGCAAGTGGCATCCAATAATGTCACCACCAAATCAGTTGTGAATCCCAAGTTGAAATACAACCTTGTTGATCAATTGCAATGCACGCTAGCTCAGATTTCCATCTTTGAGCTTTTAGAGTTGTCTCCAAGACATAAACAAATCCTTGAGGATGCTTTGCGTGCGGCAAATGTCCCTAACAACATAGATGTCGACCAATTCCAAAATATGGTTAACCACCTTGCCAACCCTCATTACCTAACATTTTTAGAAGAAGACAACAAAGCTTTGATCCATCCGCATAATCTTGCCCTTCACATTGAGGTCATGATCCATAAGACCCGTGTCAGGCGCGTGTTGATAGATGGGGGTGCTAGGCTCAATATCTGTACTTTAAGTCTTTTAAAAACATTGGGCTATTTTGAGCAAGTGATTGACACCAGAAAGAAAATCACAATAAAAGCCTATGATGAGGTAGAAGAAGTTCAAAAGGGTTGGTTGTTCTCCTTGTTAGGATTGGTCATGTTGAGAAGGACATCTTGTTCCAAATTGTTGATGTTGGTCCTCTGGCATACAATATTTTACTTGGTAGGCCATGGATCCATGAGATGCAAGCAGTGCCATCCACCTACCATTAGTGTGTTAAGTTCCCCTACAATGGAGTAGAAGTCTATATACCTGGGGATAGCACCTTGTCTGTCAATTCAATTTCTGCAGGGACTCATGTTCCTCTCAACAAGTAATGCCTCCTATCCCAGGGAATTGACAGACAAGGTGTTATCAACTCTATATACTCAAGTCCATAGACCTTGGTATGGGGGGGTCTCAACTCTGTTCCTTCACACAGCTTCCAGTCTCACTTTGGTCTTATGGCAAACCCTTACAAGAGAAAAGACCTTCCTCTTCAGCCATGTCCTTATTTGGCACATTTGTAGAATCTTCAGTACCTATCCAGGATGAGAAAGAGGAAGTGGCTGTCAGAGATTGGATCTATAAAGAAGATAAATACATGCATAATGAAAACTTCTCTCCCTCTCCTAAAGTCTATGGACGAGGGTACACTCTTGTCAAAAATATGGGATATCTAGGACACGGTCCTCTCAATCATAGACTAGATGCTCGAGCTGAACCTCTCAATCATGCCCTTTTTGGACACAGGTCTAAGACAACGGTTGGCCTAGGTTTTGAAAATCATAACAAGAACCCTGTTCCTATCCTTGGTGAGATAGATAGTGAGGATGAAACAAAGTATACACCCAATTTGACAAACCAACATGACATGTGTGAAGATTGGGTCCCTTCCACCAATCTCCTTTGGGGAGATTCAGACAATCCAGTTGCTCATGCAACAGTTTCAAACATAGCACAAGAAGAATCAGACGCACAAGATCCTGTCACAAAATATGTTACCCTTGGTGACATTAGAGCCTCTACCTCAAGGCGTCACAAACGTGCATGGTGTAAACATCCCAATCAAGATTCAGATATAGATTCACACGAATATGAATGAGAGTCTCTCTCTGATTCTTCTACAATTGACATGGATGTTGATATCATCCATGCCTATAGTTCTCAACCTACGGTAGCTAACAAGTTGTGCGTAGGATTAGAAGATTTGAATCCATGGGTTGCTTTGGTGGATGATTCTTTGTTTGGTAGGACTAATCCTAATTCGGATCACTTAGAAGGATACTTAACAGACCCTAATTTTGCAATCACTAGAGATGATCCCATCTGTATCCACAACATTGAACTAGTCATTGATTTACCCCTTGCCTATCCTCACCTCATTGATTGGTCTCAACATTATCAAGAGCCTATACTCTTAACTTTCTAAAATGACTATGAGGTAGCTTGTTACCTAAACGTCATTGAACCCGTAGTCTCTTCCACCAGCAAACTAGCTATGAGCATGATAGAGCCTGACATCGGACCTCAATCAAAAAATAAAAAGAAAAGAAGAAAAGAATAAGAGTTTTGATGGCGAAAACCACTGTGTGGTAGTGTCAGAACCTAAAAAAGTAAAAATAAATGACGTATCCAAAGGTGAAAATCTCTCTAAGGCGCCTAAGGATAAGGTACTTGATTATCTCCCAAGTTACTTCCAAGACAGATCTTCAATGCTTGTTGAGCCTACACAGTCAGTTAATTTGGGTACAGTTGAGGCTCCACAAATAGTACATTTGGCTCAATCATTGTCCACACAAGAAAGAGAGGCATATACCAAGTTCCTACAGAGAAAGAAGATTAATTTTACTTGGACTTATTTAGACATGCCAGGATTGGACACTAATCTCATTATGCATCACTTGTCCATAGCTCTGGGTATCAAACCAGTCAAACAAAAGTTGAGAAAAATGCACCCTCACATAGCTCTTCTCGTTAAAGAAGAATTAGAAAAACTCCTCAGCACAAGATCTATAAGAGCTATTGATTATGTCGAATGGATATCCAATATTGTCCTAGTTTCTAAGCATGACAAGTCCATTCGCGTTTGTACAGACTTTAGAGATCTCAACAGAGCATGCCCAAAGGATGATTTTCCACTCCCTAACATAGACATGATAGTGGACATGACAACGGGTTATGAGATCTATTCATTGATGGATGGTTTTTCTGGGTATAATCAAATCAAGATAGCTCCTGAAGACTAGGACAAGACTGCTTTCACTTGTGCATGGGGAACCTATTGTTGGAACGTCATGCCTTTTGGGTTGAAAAATGCAGGAGCTACATATCAAAGAGCTATGACAACAATCTTTCATGACATGATGCATAAGAATATGGAAGATTATGTGGATGACACCCTGGCAAAATCCAAGAAAAGAGCTACATATTTAAGTGATTTAGAGGTCATTCTAGATCATATGGAGAAATTTCAGTTAAGATTAAATCCAAAAAAGTGTGCATTTTGAGTCACCTTTGGAAAACTTCTAGGATTTATCATTTCAACCAAAGGAATAGAGGTAGACCCAAAAAAGGTTCAAGCAATTTTGGATATGCCACCTCCCAAAAACATTAGTCAAATGAGGCATCTACAAGGGTGTCTTCAATCTATACAGAGGTTCATTTCACAACTGGCGGATAGAGCTCAACCCTTCAATAAGACATTGCATAAGGGAGTCAAATGTGTTTGGAATGAGGATTGCCAACAAAGCATGGACCAAATCAAGAAGTATTTGGAAAATCCTTCGATCTTAATGCCTCCTATCCTAGGGAAACCACTCATTTTGTATGTCTCAGCAACAGACTCTTCCTTGGGGGCATTGTTAGCTCAACTTGATGACACTGGAAAAGAAAGAGCCATATATTACATTGGTTGTACATTTGCTTCATATGAGGTCAATTACACTAGTATTGAAAAAGCTTGCCTCGCTGTGGTGTTTGCTTCCCAAAAATTGCGACATTACATGCTTGCACATACAATACACCTCATAGCCAAAATTGATCCTCTAAAATATTTACTCGGTAAGGTTGCTCTCACAGGTAGACTTGCTAAATGGATGATGATTCTTTCAGAATTTGACATAGAGTATGTTGAGTGCAGAGCTATAAAAAGACAAGCTATCGTTGATCAATTAGCTGATTTTCCTATTCAAGATAGTGTTCCTATTCAAGTCAATTTTCTAGATGAGCATCTCATGTACATGACTACAAGAACATGGAAGATGTTCTTTGATGGCTCTTTCATGCAAAATGGTTCAGGAGCTGGTGTGTTATTTGTTTCTCCTCATGGGTACACAATTCCCAAGTCTTAAAAACTATTGTTCCCATGCACAAACAACATTACTAAATATGAGGCTTTGACAAATGGGCTCAAAATGGCCATAGAATGGGGAATTATAGAGTTGGACATTTATGGGGATTCCTAGCTGATTATCAACCAAGTTAATGAAGACTATCAAACAAAAGATGAGAAATTAGTACCCTACAAGAAAATGGTTGATTCTTTGAGATGATATTTCACATTCGTCACATTTCAGCAAATCCCTCGAGCAGAAAATAAAGTAGTCGATGCTATGGCTACACTTGCTTCACTACTCCAGGCAGAGCAGCATGAGTCCAGATTTGAATTCCTAGTGGAAGAGCTACATTATCCTATCTATGACTCACAAGAAAGCCATGTTATCTGTACTCTTTTCGGTCATGATTCCTCCCGCTATGGTGCCATTTACTCATACCTTTGTGATGGCATCATCCCTGACACCTTTAACTGGTCTGAACAACAAAACCTTACCCGCAATGCCTCTCACCATACCCTTATCTCTGGTGATTTGTATAGGAGGGGTTTAGATGGGACACTACTTAGGTGCTTGGAAAAGAAGGAATCCGATCAAGCGTTAGTTGACATTCACGAGGGCATTTGTGGAGGACATTCTAATGGTCTTGCCATGGCCCGAAGGTTGCTTAGGGTGGGGTACTATTGGCCCACAATGTAAATGGATGCAGTAGCTTTTTTCTAAATCGTACGAAAAGTGTCAAAAACATGGAAACCTAATACATGCTCCAGGCAGGGAGCTTATCCCTTCTATATCTCATTGGCCATTTCAGCGCTGGGCCTTTGATCTTGTTGGGAAGATTCATCCCAACTCATCAGGTGGACACAAATTTATCATCACTGCTACTGACTATTTTACCAAATGGGTGGAGGATGTCCCTCTTTCTGTTGCTTTAGGTAAGACAGTTTCCCTGTTCATTTTGAACCATATCCTTTGTCAATATGGAGTGCCTTTAGAGATAATCACTGACAACGGAGGTTAGTTTAAAAATAAGGACCTTAAGCAACTCTGCAAAAAGTTCAAGATAAAACAACATTGGTCCTTCATTTACTTCCCACAAGGAAATGGACAAGCAGAGGCTTCAAATAAAACCATTCTCAAAATTCTCCATAGAACAGTTCATAAGAATGGTAGAGATTGGCATTTACAGATAAATCCAGCCTTATGAGCTTATAGAAGGAGTATTCGTACTCTAACAAGGGCTACTCCTTTTGCCCTTACTTATGGTGCTGAAGCAGTGTTACCTTTAGAGGTTGAAATTTTGTCCCTTAGAGTTTCTCTCAAAGATCTAGTTATAGATGAAGACTACTACGCCATGAGACTCCAAGAATTAGAACTTCTAGATGAGAAGTGTCAAGCTTCATTTGACCACATGAGAGTTTACCAAAAGCGTATGTCCAAAGCATTCAACAAAAAGGTTCACCCTAGGGAATTCCAAGTAGGAGATCTTGTCCTATGTGAGAATCCTAAAAATCAACAGCATAGAGAACAAAAGGGCAAGTTTGAACCTAATTGGCTTGGACCATACATTATTACCGCAACTTTTGGGACAGATGCTTATTTATTATCTGATGAAGAAGGAGAACAGCTCCCTGATCCTATCAATGTCTTGCACCTGAAGAAGTTATATCCATGATGCCTATTTTGTCTAGGGGCATCTTTTGTACATATTTATTGATCCTAAAAAAATTCCAAAAAAAAAATCCAAATATGATGCTAAAAAAAATCCTAAAAAGCATAGAAAGTCTTGAAAAAATACAAAAAATTCAAAAAATTCAAAAAAATAGAAAAAGTGCCTTGGTGAAAACTTGGAAACAGGCGCCTTGGTAGCAAAAATATACAAAAAAATTGAAAATATCAAAAAATCTGTCAAGTGGTGAAAACCTGGAAACAGGCGCTACTTGAGGCCTTTGCACCCTTGTTTCTTAGCATGTGCTCTCGACACTTAGCCTTTCTCCATCATGCCTTGTCCTTGTTGCCTTGGTTTGGAATTGGTCTTTGTCTTTGTCTAGAGGGCATAACTGTGTTAGCATTGGTCTTTTGGATGCGTCAGTCTTTAGGACACCTCGCAAACGGTGTTTTTCAACACTACCCTAGCATCGAGTGTTTCTCAACACATATCAAATATCCTACCCACAGTCTAGAATGATGCGATATTTCTCACTGGCAGATGTGATACTCAAAGTTTGACTCTGTTGGTCCATTTTCCTGTCATTGCAAAAATCTTATGAAAATGGCCCATTTCCTTGTGGAGTTTTCTTGGTGTGCGCCCTTAGCCCTGTGTTCTTCATTGTGTCACATTGCTCTAGCCCAAATCGCACGTGCTGAATCGCCAAATCAAGAAAGTTATTCAAGTTTTGTGGTTTGTAGGAAATATTTTCAAAATGTGCATTAGTGTCGAAAACCCAAAATGTTTTTGAAAACCCATGATGTTTTCGGCTTCCCTGCTACCTTTCAGTCTGTCGATAGCCCTGTGTGTTTTCGATCTTTTGCCGAAAACCCTCATTATTTTTGACCTTTGCCTTCCAGCTTTTGTGCACTTGTCTTTTGGTGCCAAAAACTTTGTGTGTTTTCGACCTCGGTCTTAACTGCGCAAGTGCGATCGTTGGTGGGTCCCAGTTCTTCTCAGTTGCCCGGTGTGGTTAAAGTTCAGACAAAATCGGTGGTTGTCACATGTTCGCATGGTAAAGTTGCACAGTGTTTATCCTTCACGCTTTTGCGACAGCCGTCAATTTTTTCCTGTGTGGGCGTGCAGTGGGACCTGTCTGCTCGGTGGCACTGATGTGTCAATTTTCTATTGGTTGCCTACGATGAGTTGGATTTCATGTCAGCGGGGCCCGGTGTCAAAGATTTAAGATCTATGGTCGGTGTGTGATCGCATGGAATATTCTCACCCCATGCGATCATGCGCCCACCGTCCGATTGGATGCCGACGGGTTTGTGTGATGTGGGCCCAGTGTCAGAAGGGGAGCAGGGGCCCGTGTTCTTATTGTTTGTCGCATGATCGCATGTCAGATTTTTCTGACATGCGACCATGCGACAAGGCTCCTTCCTTGCGCGTGGGGCCCAGTGGCAGAGTGGCAATGGTCCCGTCATGTTTTGGTTGGTCCACATGGTTTGATGTGGCAGATTCTCGGTGCTGGCGTGGCAGTTCCCGATTGGTCGGTGGGTAGGCAACGATGGTGATTGTTGGCGGTTAGTCGCATGTTCGCATAACCTTTTTCAAGGCTATGCGATCATGCGACTAACGTTTGGTGATGGCTGGTAGCGGCGGCGATTATGCTAGCGGTTACAGTTTGCAGGTTGTCGCATGTTTGCATAGCCCGTCTCCGGGCTATGCGATCATGCGACTACCCGCCGAACTTCGCGGTTGTTGAGTTTTAAGGCGGGTCCACTGTGCGGGTCTTGCCGGCGTGCTCGATTTTGGTTGGTCGATGACTAGTGGTGGGGTCGAGGATTTCTCAGAACGGTTTGTGATCGACATGGCGTGGTTAAGAAGCCGCGGTCACATGATCGCAAAGGTTAATATGGAGCCATGCGATCATGCGACCAAGCATAAAATGAAACCAGGTTTCTTGTGGCGGATAGGTAAATGACCGCGCGACTGCGCCATTGAAGATGAATGTAAGGTTGTCGAGCCCGGGAAAGTGAAGATCTAACGGCGGGGATATAAAGTTGATCCCGGTTTAAATGGTGACCGTCGATTCACTTCTGGTGCCATGCATATAGCCGTTAACCTGCAGATTTGAATTTTTAAGTGTTTCCTACGACTTGGAGGTACCAAAATTTATGGCTTTGGCGGCATTTTTTGATCTGGTTTGGTGGCAGTTGGTGTCGCGGTGTGGTCCAATGTGCTTGACAGTCGTTTCCAGTGGTGTTTTGTACCTGGTGGAGTATGTTTTTGAGCTCGACAAGCTGTTTGCAGGTGGCCAATTTGACTTATTTTCATGAATTTCCCTGGTGTTCTGTACTGAGCTCGCAATTTCTCATGATTACAGATCATTCTTGGATCTGATTATCTAGGTTGCCTGTGTTTCTTGCCCCTGCAATAAATTTTTGGCTGTCTCTGGTTGGTTTAGTGGGTGAAAGCTATACCCTAGCTTTCTGTAGCTTGTTGCAACCCGTTTTGGGTTCCCATGGCAGCTGGTGGTATAAATAGTTGATTTTTTTACTTTGTAGAGGTTCCAGTTTCAAAGTTATGAAGGGTTCCTAGTCCTAGATCCAAGATTGTAACACTTTTTGCATTCAGTATTCTGTTGATGATAGAGAAAAAGTTGCAGGTCTAAGCTGTAATTTGCAAGCTTGACTCCTCTGGATTGATTGTTTACACTTAAGGATTCTTCATACTTAATACAAATACATGACTCTTATCTCTCCTTTGTGTCAACTTAGATTCTGAACTTTCTAGTCCTCTGCATATTGTTTTATGTATATGTATCCACTCTTGAGTTCTAATCCAGGATTAGATGAAATGATGCTTTAGGTTGGACATAGATCTATCTTATTGTCTATGTAAGGATATCTCATAAGTAGTAAAGGGGTTTGTAGGTGTGTTTATGGCTTGGAATCTCAGCTATTGTCTGGTGTGTGTAGCATTCATGTTCTAGGAGATCTTGCCCAATGGATGAGGCACTGGCCTAAATGATTATCTCTTTATCAACAAATGCTGATTGTTGTTGTTATGATCCCAAAAGCATAAGTTAAAAACCATCCTTTTAAGTTTTGAGTATTTGGTTGTATGTGGTTCTACCCATAGTAATGGAGAGTCAATGAGTGTGTGGTTAACACTTAGTACTTTCTTACTATCCTATTATTTGTTATTCAAACCTAGTTCTTGGTGTATGAAGCATATTTTATACTAGGTTAGGTGCACCCGCCTTGGTTTTGCAGAGCCAGAAGTAGAAGAGGGCATAGTAAGTCCCTATAGTTGGTCCAGTTGCCTTGCAGAGCTCCCACACTTGGAACTAACCATTCCTAATATCAGTCTCAAGGTATATTGGCAGCCTATTAGAGCATAAGCGTCATTTTGGACACCAACATACTCTATGACCTACACACAAGCACTTAAACATTTGACTCGATGAGACTTGCTTGACTTTATTTCATTGTGTGATGTCTATGATAATTTCTTTGATGAGTGTTCTCTCCCTAATAGTTTTCGATGATGCTGAGCTAGAAGATTGGGGGCACAAGGACATGTTTTATTTCTTTTTCTGCTTATGGGTATATTTTGTTGATCTTAACTATCATGAGCATTCATGCTTGTTCCACTTGACACTAGGATCTACAAGGCATTATCCTTGACTGTTTTTCGCAAGTGCCTGCTTATAGTCATCTTGACATTCTTGTATCTTGATGCGAGCATAATCTTGCTATACCAAACTTAGGGAACCTCACTACACTAGTCATCTTGACCTGCATGTCTTCAATGCTTATGTGGGATTCCCACATATCTATTTGATATAGATCATATTCATATACCCATAGTTATACTAGTGTGTATTGTATGATCTTGCGATGCTACCAATAATGCTCGATGATGATTATTAGAGACTAATAGCGTTGTGACCTTGCAAGTCAACCACTTTTCATAGTAGCTTGCATTCTTAGGTTCATGTTAGTTTAGTTTTGCATCTTGCATATGGAGAGAGCTCTCCTTCATCTTTCATGGACCTGTCGGTCAGCTGCGTTCACCTTTTGCTTCTTTTCAATCATGTCTTTCGCTCCTTGTCTTTTACATCACATCGTTTTCCTGTCATCACAAGGGGTTAATCTTATCATCATATTTATATCCTAAAAAGATCATTTTCATAAACATGAGTCTATATCATACACATGAGAACCAAACATACATCTATGAGAGAGATTATACATGAGCATTTATAACATATACATCATACATTTGAGCAATATAACAAAGACAATCAAACTGAAACATCCATCACAAGTGGGACAAATACACTAGATACATCACAAATCCAGCAAATCTCATATATATATATATGTGTGTGTGTGTGTGTGTGTGTGTGTGTGTGTGTGTGTGATGATAAAAAGTACAATGTGGGATCCAAAATCTGGATCAAAGTCCCAAGATATGTCTAAACATCTAAGTCTTAGACCTAAGTTTGACTCTCCCCATCTCGTGGTGGTGGTGGTGGTGGAGGTGGTGCTGCCACTCTATCTGGTACCATGTTAGATCTGCCTGCCCTCTTGGAATAGAGTGGCTCTCTCTGTGCCTCAAGAATGACTGTTATATATAATCCATGATAGTATGCAGCTCATGTTGCCTATCTCCGGATCTCCGTTGCGTCAGCTTGTGCTACCCTCTCTTGCCGATCTATCTCGGCTCACAAATCTATCAGCTGCTAATCTCGTACAACAATAGCGGTCCTTAGTTGTTGTATCTCAGCCTCCAAAACCTGTATTTGAGCATGGAGATCATCCCCTCTCCTTGCAAGCTGATCCTACCCTACATCCAATCATCGGTGCACTGGTCTCACCTCAGCCTCTAAGGTCACCGATTTGTGTCTCTGTGACCATCACCGACCACCCAATCTAGAGCTTTGTCCTCTCTCTCCTCTCCCCCCACCTCCATCTCCCCCATCATCCTCGTCACTCCCATCACCACCCTGTGCCTATGGGTCTGCATCTAGAATAGTAAAACATGGGAAAGGGTGTCTTCGCCTCTCTGCCCTGTAGGCTACATCCGCTGTATTGGGAAGGTACTCCCATGGCTCCTTGTAGATATCTGTTGTCTCCTGTACTACCTGCTGGTAGTCCAGCATTGGTAGCCATCCCTGCCCTCATCCTCTCTGCTCCAGGCATAAGTGGTAGTCTCCATTGATACCCTCTGCTGCCGCTCGAACTGTCTCCATACCTGCGAGATGACAAAATGCGCCACAATCTCAACATGTCGACCTACTAGTGGCCAACCGCACAACATATATCTGAGCTCTCACTCCCTATCGCTCCATTGCTCGACTTGTTTGTATGGCCTCCACTCAAAGGTCATGAGCTCATCTAGTAACCTCCTATAATATGTGAGGTCTCCACTATGGGACTGTGAGAGGAATCCCATGTACCTGTAGATATAGGGGCATCTCCGCTCCCTCGGCTGCACATGTGAGCACATAACGACGATGTGCTCCCATGCCCATACCTATGCTAAAACTCCTTTGCATGCCCATGTCCTGCTATCCCTGTATACTATATCATGTATCTCTTGATACATGTCTGCTAGGATCACCGAGCCCCATGCTATCCGTCGAGGGTGTGCTATCAAATCGGCAACTAATCTACCCCAGCCCAATGGGAGCCCTCTCTGGCTCCTATTAGTGATCAGGGCCTGTGCAACTATCGAACATATAATGCACAACATCAGATAGTCTCGCCCATACTCCTCCATCAGTCTATCCTAGCTGAGGTGTCGATCAATGAAGGTCACATCCTGGAACATGTCCTGGATGGCCTGTCATCCCTCTGTTGGATCCTGATCATAGTATACCTGTGCCAACAACAAAAAATCACATCAGTTTTTGGAAACATTACATCTATGACTATTTATAAACATGATTATACTCACTGGATCTTCGTGGCTAGGCACTTGAAGGATCTGATAGACATCCTCCAAGGTAATTGTGGCCTCTCCAATCGGTAGGTGGAAGGTGTTGTGCTTGCTATGCCATCTCTCGGCCAAAGCAATCAACAACCCATGGTTCGCTCGTATATGGGGCATCTGCAGTAAGTACCTGAATCCCATACTGATCAGGTCATCTCTCCCAGGATCATCTAGATCCCTCACGCAGCGTAACCCGGTCACCCTCAGCACTTTGATGATCAAAGCCAGGAAAGCCTCCTGCAAGCCATAACCCCAAACTAGATGTCAGAACATATCATGATGGGTGACTACAAGCAGTACAAACAATCTTAAATGCAACAATAGTCTAGACCCATGTCATATTGCTCAAATTTAAAACATGTGGTATTTCTTTTTAAATAGTGCGAAACTATTTATTGGTACAGTATTGTGTGATACTTTCCTTTATAGTAGTGTGATACTCTTTTCGTGTACGATAGTTTGCACAAGCTCTCACGATGTTTCATCCAGTATCGTGCGATACTGGATTGAAGCCTTGTGCGATACTTTGTGGACCCGTGAACTATCGCACAATACAATGTGTCAAGTATGTGCGATACTTTTTTAGTGTCGTACGAACTTTCGTACAACTAAAATTTGAAATATTTCAAAATTAATAAAAACGTGTTTTAAATGCTCATAAATGACTCAAAAGGCAAGTTTTTCTAAAAAATAACCGAGGCAACATAGTGAGGACGTCGGTTGTGCAATCGACTGCGCTCGAATCGATGTCTATGGACCAGAATCGCTACTTGCTGGGCCATTTTCTCTCTCTGAGCTCTCGAGGTTCTCAAAATCACAATAAGACAAATGAATTTGACAATGACCTTTTTACCCCTTATCTAGCCTTTTGACTTTTTGACCTGATTTTCAAAACACCTCAAAATTTCACAAAAATTGCACCCCTAGCTAATGTCGACATCCTGGATCCATTTTTAGGATTGAAATCGAAATCCGAGTTCATCTTGATAGTCAAAATTGCATTTCAAATTTCCCCTTCTACGCAGTTGGCTGAACCTTTGAGGCCTGATCCTTCGATCTTTGTTGGGGCATCTTCATCTCCATCTCTTTCAACCTTCTAGTCTTCCATTCATCTCCTTCACTTCATCTCTCTGAGGTTTGACTTCATCCTTATCCTATATCTTTCTCAGTCAAACCTAGTTAAACTAGGGCATCCCTTCACTGCTTGATGGTTATTCTATTACCTTTTATCTTCGATTATGATTTCTAGTGATTTGATCAACTTTATCAAATTGTTGTTCTCCTCTACCTGATTTTGATTTCGATTCCGAGGGGGCAGTGCCTATCAAACTTCAATTCTTGATTCAGCTTTATCAATCGAACCTTGAGATTCTTATCTCTTATTTGAGACTTGACAATTACCTATTTATAGGGGTGTTGGCCTTGTCTTTTTCAATCAGCTTATCTTTTTCCTGATGTGTTCCCATCCATCGAACACACGTTTGGGTTGTTCTGTGATCCCAAATCAATCTCACACTTCAATTCCATTTTTTGACTACATGTGATCCCAAATCGATCTCACATTAGTCAAAGAGGGGCAAATGTATGCACCCTAAAATGGTCGCCTAGACTTTGGGCCCCATTTCTTCAATTTATCAAATCCTTGAATCAAAGCTTGACAATTTTCAAATCAATTTTCCTTGATCAAATCCTAATTCTATCATTTATTCAATTATATTCTATGGATTAACCATTTTATCCTAAGTCTTTATTTAATTAAAAAGAATTCCCTCCCCTTTTATTAAATAAAAAGTCCCCACTTTCCTCTTATCCTAAGTTGCACAAATAAAGCATTATTCTTATTTTATAAAAAGAAGAAAAGCCTTTTTGTCTCACATGGGACACAAAAGTCAACTCTTATTTCTTATTGGAGGAAACTTGTGCACATGGATTGATCCCTTTTTCAAACTCCACCCTTGATCAACTCTTTTGCCTCTTAATCTCCATGGTCCATTCCTCTTTAATTCCTTTAAAATGAGAACTCTCTTCTCATTTTAGGATCCAACTTTTGAATACTAATCTTATGCTGCAGGTTTTCTTGGAGATTTTTGGAGCTTTGGAGATCTTATTGCTTTAGTCTTCATTCTTGCATTTTTAACCTAGTTTCATGGCATTTCTAGTTTAGTTTTCCTTTATGCTCTAGTTTAGCTCACATAGCTTAATTAGCAAGGCTTGTAATACTTGCATTTTCCTTTCATAGCTTAGTCTTCATTTCTAGCATAGTTGCATTGCATCTTCATTGTTGATTCTTGAAGATATTGGCATTCTTGCCCTTGTCTCATTGAATCTCCCATTGTGTGGTTGACTAGCAAAGTAATATGCTTCATAGCTCTAGCTGAGAGCAATCTAAAATCCTTGCAACTCCATGCATAAGGAGCTCTAGGTCGCTTTCTCAAGGTTTCTCATTCATGGATTCTCTTGGAAGTAATGACTTAGAGAAGTGCACATAATTTGAGTGTACATATACATTTTATATATACTAAATATATATGCATATTTTCATTAGTATTGACTCATGGTGTTTATCCTACTGAAGCTACAAAACATCAATAGCAATGATTGCACAATTTGTAGAAAATGGATTTCTTGAGAAGATTTTAGATTTTAGAAACTTTCAGTCAAATGCAACATGGAGGTACTAAGCCAAATTCTTTGGTATTGTCCTCCTTTCCTGTGTCGGAATGGGAGCTTTGGAATAAGGTATGGACATGCATCAAATCATAATATTATGAGTATTTTTTTCAGATATTATAGTTAGAAAAATTGTAGTGGACATGCACGTAAGATGTGGAATCATGTAAAAAGTTGTTGAATTGTTTGACAGAATCCCTCAAAGAGATGTCATCTCAATGAATGAAATGAATGATTGCAGAATGTGAACTATATGAGTTTTGTAAGGAAGCTCTCAAAATCTTTAAATTAATGAGGCACTCTAGAAGTACACATCCTAACATTGTAAGCATTTTTTTTTTCTCTAGGTGCACACAACCATGCATGTATAGTGGATGAGGGTTCTACATATTTCGATCACATGCTTAACCCATATTGATATATATACATTGTTGATCAATAGGGTTGCATGGTTGAACTTCATGCCCATGTTGGCTATTTTGTAGACACCCTAAACTTTATTATTAAGATGTCAGTTACACCTCTGGTGGTTGTGTGAATTGGTTTTTTTGGTGTGCATAGATCATACATGTATATAAATTGAGTTTTTCAAGTGTTACATTTTTAGTAGATCCTAAGAATGGCGCAACTTGTTAAACTCATAAAAGAATGGTTTTATAATTTATATAAATGTTGAAATTTCTAAAATCAGAAATTAAAAAATCAATTATTAAACATTAAAAAATATGTACCACACATTAGTTGTGTGAATTATATTCACCATCTTGCTCACATTTATAGGTTCCAAAAGATATTGGAGGTGGGGAGTGAAGCACCAATGCCCATTGTATTCTATTGAAGAATGTATGTTTCTTAATTTTAGAAGCACCATTTGTGTATCCCAACCTTTTTGTAGGATCTTTCACCAATAACTATTTGATCAAGCCCTTTGTAGCAATTCTCACACTTTGAGCTTTTGGAAAAACAAGAGACCTCTCCCTGATATTTGTAGATGTGATTATGTCATCATGTCCTACAAATGATGATCTACCATAAAGCATATCATACAAAAGAACCCCAAAATCCCACTAGTCCATATCACTTCCATAGCCTTTTCCCTCTGAATCTTTGGAGCCATATATTAATTATTACTATAACTGATGGTGATGTGGGATATTATTAATTGATGGTGATGATGATGAAGACTGACCAAAAGCAGAGGAATACAAGTTTTTAGAATGATTAGATCAATTATTATCTTGTCATTGATGTCAAGCAATTGGTATTTGATTTATATTAAGTTTTCATATCATTCAGCGTATGATATAAGTTGAGTAAAGTTAGAAGATGAAGAAGTGGAATGATGAGAAGATGAATAACTTAATTGGGTGACTTATACAGATCAGACAATGCTAAGTTTATGTTGATATAATTTATTTCTACCAAACATTTGATTATATCAAGTTGATAAAGAAGATTAGTCAAGTCAGTAAGCAAAAAGTTGTGGCTACCAAGCAAGAAGTCATTCGGTAAGAGAAAGGAAATTTTCGGTAAAGGCAAAGGAAATCAAGACACCGACCGAAAGGTTTCAGTCACTGAGTGAAGTTAACCAAAATTTAGTTGAAGAACATCGAGCAAGGAACAAAAATTAAATACAATGATTAGAATAACATTTAATGTTGAGGTATGATGAGTTGGAAGATTCTAATGGTGAGGAAGAGTTAGTTGAAGAGATCTACAATCAGGAAACTTCAAGGTGATGATCTACGACAAGATCTAAGTGGAAAAAAGAGAAGGAACAAGTTCCAAGAAAGTTCAAGATCCAAGGTGATGATAAAATGTGTTACCGAGATCCGGATTCAATGAATACATTTGTGAAATGAAATGGACGACTGAGATTAATCAAAGGAAAACATAATAAAGGAGATTAAGTGGCAAAAAAAGGTCAATATAAAGGATGATGTTGTATGGACAAATGGCTGACATGTTGAAGAGTTGAAGAGTCACCAACTGATGCGGTGAAGAAGGAAAAGATGAATTCCAAGTCAAAAAGACATAATTTGATGAAGTGTTAAAGCCAATGGAAACTTAAGGATTGAAGTGAAGAAGAACAGTGCACAAAAGACCTGATTATGCAAAGGATATTTGTAGATTTACAAGTCAATTTATTTACTGTTTCTTATTAAAATTTGTAACAGAATAATTTCTTAACTGAGTGGACTTAAAAGTCTTATTGTAAAATCCTTGTAAAAGGTAACATTCTAGAAAGAGTGTTTGAAGCCCTTTAACCAGGCCACTCCTAATAGAGTGAAGATCCTAACATGTCTAAGGTAAACCCTTTGACTGGGTCACACTTGACAATGTGCATTGTAATCTTTAACAGCATTGGCTTTTAACCGAGTGTACTTTAGAAGAGTATTTCTTTAGTGGGTGACAATTCCTATAGTAGTTTTTCCCACAGCTGGGTTTCCACGTTAAATACTGGTGTTATATGTGTTGAATGATATTTGTAAATGTTAATACCTCTTGCTTAGTCATATCCCTTATGTGTTCTTTGTCTTCACTTCATTCCTTCACTATTCACTGGCCTCAACGCTTCATCAATCTCTGTTGTAGACTTAGATTTCCACTTTTTTCTTCTTTACTACATCACTCGGAAACACATCAACACTTCAACATACTAGCCTGCTTTTTTTCACTCAATTTCATCCTTTTATATAGATTCTATTTTGCCTCTTAATCTACTTGATAAGGTTTTCCTCTATTTATTCTAAACTATCATATCATCCTCTTGAACTGATTCATTGAACTTAGCACTCGATAAAACTTGTTATCATCACCTTGAATTTTCCTAATCATAGATCTCTTTAACCAACTCTTCTTCATCCTTGGAATCTTCCAAATGACTGTGGCTCCTCATTAAATGTCATTTTGATCTTTGTATTTAATTTTTGTTCCGTGCTCAATTCCCTTCCTTTTCCTTCAACTAAAATTCTATTTGCTTTGCTCGGTAACAAACTCCTTTCGTTCAGTGTCTTGGTTTCCTTTCTCTTTATTGAAAATTACTTTCCTTTTACCAAATGACTTCTTCCTGCTTGGTAACTAAACTATTTTCTTTGCCTTGTCAACTTTCTAACCTTGTTCACTTGTCCAATCTCCTTTATCGACTTGATATCATCAAATGTAAAGTAGAAAACAACTAAACCATTATTACCCTATCACTTTCTGATCATTATTAGTTGTCTAATTAAGTTCTTTAACTTCACTACCTCCTTCACAACTTTTCACTTCCTCTTTTTCCTTAACTCTCTCAACTTATATCATACTCCTAATGATATGACAACTCAATATAAACCACAAATCAATTGCTTGACATCAATGACAAAATAAGAACTGATCTAATCCTTGTACAATCTTGTATACCTATGATCTCAGTCTTCATCATCATCACCATCAGTTGGGGTTAACATTATGAAGTTCCAACTCCACCATGCAAATTTGGAACTCAATTTGACTCTGCAACTTTGTTTTTATCACATTCTCTTTTTGTCTGGTTTATTCATTTTTCTCATTAATAACTCCATGTGCTTTTTTTGTAATTATTGTTTATATCAGTTCACTTAACTAATAAGATTTACTCTATTTATTAAATTTATTTAAATTGAATGTGCAACTAATTGCATATAAATTTTAACTAAAAGAATATTATTTTAATATACTTTATTATTTTATTCAATTTTCCTCAATTTTGAATTTAATAAATATTTTAAAAATATTTAATTCCCCCCCTTGACTTTTAATTAAGTCTTTTTAATTCATTTTTCTTAATTAAATACTTTCACATTAATTTTTTATATTTAATAAGATTTAATTACTCAAACTACATAATTAATCTTAATAAATTATTTAATTATTTCACAATAATCACACCACTAGCCAAAGACCAACTGAGCTTGATAAAATAATAATCATGCTCAAGGGAAAGGCTTATGGACTCACGTCACCTGGATGAATCTAGAAGGGTAAAAATATCAGAAACTTGTCCACTGTTTTAGGACAATAAAATGGCTTAGGTTGGAGATTTGGATCTGAATATTATCTCCCCTCTCTTACCATTGAGACCTTGTGATAGGGCACGCTCATCCTAACAATTCAAGGAAGTCAATGCCCAACACCTGCAAACCTACATAAAAGACAAGCATGTACACACACACACACACAAAAAGCAATGGCAGAGATCGAGACATCATGTGGATCCTGCAAGTAGGTAACTATGACTCTATCCCTCAACCATATCAAACATGTCAAACAAAAAGGTAAAACATGCATGACAACCATACACATGCAAGTATGGGGTAAGTAAAATCATAACATAAACAATATTTTAAACATATAAATAATCATCATCAAAGTAACTAACATCATCTAATTGCAAATATATGATATCTCATAACTATCCAATATTAAATCACCATGTAATGTCATACATCCAAAATCACATAATAAAGCTGAAATAATCAATGCACACATAAAAGTGACCTAAAAGAGTTTGGCAATATGAAATTGAAAAGCAAACTATGGGTGAGCACTACATGACACATGACTACAACTTCAGCTCGTGCCTCCATTTTCCTCAAATTCTATCCCTCCAACTTTGTATCTCGATCATTGGTTTTTCTCTTTTATAAAATATACATTAAAGACATCCCCTTCTATTTTCATTATTCGCTTCCATAATATTCTTATTTAAAATAAGAGGTTTTAAAGATATTTATACATGGTTGATATAATAGTTATTCAAATAATTGTCATATTTTTCATATAGGTATGACCTTAAATCGATGCATGTTTCATGTGACGTATCTACGTTTTGAATATTAGAACATGGTTGTATATTTATATTTTTATATTGTCAAAGACTTATAATAGATTGTTCATACTATTCGTTTTTATTATTATTATCATATTTTATTTTTGGTTTATTCTTCTTTTTATTGACATCTCTTTCATTTATTCTTTTTTATATCATATAACAACAAATTTATAATAATTTAACAATAAATAATTAAAAATTTACAAAAGCCTTTCTTAATTGAACCCTAATCATATCTTTAAAAATATCAATTATTATAAAAAAAAATATACTATATTAATTTGAATTAAAACAATAATTTAATATCCTTTTATAATGTATCCAATTTAATTGAAGACATTAGATGCTACGACCAGGTTGGAAGCTAGTCAGCCGTCAAATTTAAACCCAGATGAAGTGAACTTTTAAACATATAAATTAAAGTGATTTGAGATTGTTTTTTTAAACAGCCCTTTTTAAATTCCTTAAAAAGGTTTACAAACGATATATCTTAAAATTGAAAAACAATACGGCGGTGATTCCCGCATGAAAACAAGATGAAATTTTATTGATTGTGAATAGGTTTTTGAATGGGGCTCTCAATTGTATAGTTTTTCTTTAATTATAATATAGTTTATTTTATTGTAGGAACCAATTTTTTTTATTGTGAATAAAAAATGATTTGAGACTTAGTTTTTTTATTATAACCGGCCAAAACGGATAAAATTATTGAAGCATTGAAAGCTAAATTTAAATCACATCACAAAGTTGTTCCCAAGCACTAAACAAGATAATGATTAAAAAAGTGAAGGTATTGGAAGTCATAATCTAGGGGACGATGGGGAGCATAAAAGTAATTTTGCATCTTTAAAGTTTTTGTCATTAAGGTACGTTCCATTAGGAATCCTTCCTATTTGTAGTGGATTGTAAGGTAACATTTATATAGTGGGGTAGGTATCACTCACAATTGCACTTTAATGTGTGTGGATATATAAATTTTGTGTTGTGGATTTTAAGGTTATTTTTTAATTTTTTAAAATTATGGTATGCATATTTGTAATGTATTTTAATGTATAATAGACGTGTTAATAGTGATATATAAATGAATGGAATTGTTGTTTATTATGAAGTGGATAAGTAGGTTCTCGAGAGAATCTTTTTAAAATGTTTTATTTTCTTTTAAGTAGACTCGATCAAAATACAATTTACATGTTTTCTTTTGATTTTGTAGAGTTGGGAAATAATGTGGTAATGGTTTTATTGGAATATATAGTTATGTCCAATGAATATTATATATAAGTGATTCTATTTTTTGTTTTCTAAATATCACATATGCACAATAAATAGTTATTTCTAACAATGTTATATATAAGTGATTCTATTTTTTATTTTTAACTTACCACATACACAACTCCTTTCACATGTGCATTTAGTTTGTAGGTGAAGTTGGTGTATATGTGAAGATCAAGAAGACAACAATGAATATGAGGCCTTATAGATCTATATTCTTGACGTTGATATATCATTGACTCTTATGGTTTATGGATTTTTAAGGTTTGTTGATCCATGTGTATGTAATTCACCGCAACTTGTACTTCTACACATTAACTAAACATGTAGACATCACATGTTGTGATATTCCTTTAAATGCATCATTCAAGCCAAGATGTATTACACAAGCATGAAGACTTTGGCATAATGACATCGTGCACATATATGCAAGCACCAATCCCAAAAATTATGTGCAATTCAACATAAGATGCTTGAGGTGTGCTCTTTAATCATATCAAACAACTTTAAGGGTCTAGACATTAGTGTCAACAAAAGCCTTTCCAAATCCTACAACTTTTTACAATGCGTGCAACCTAGACATAGGTACACATGCTTTTGCTCAACACAACCAATTCAATAACATATCCATCAAACATGTGTCAACTAGAACCATATGAGTATGATACTTATCACAAAAACATTGGCATGCAAAGTGTACCATACAGACATGACATATTTCAACATTAAGCTTGTTGTCTTTGCTAATAATTTGTATATAAATTTCATATTGTACATTGTATTAGTCAATGTACAAATTGCAAAGAAGCATAATTACTCTCTAAGACAACTTTAGGTTCTACCTCTAAGGCTTATATGGTAGATCAAATGAATGTTTCTTCCTATCTCATTACAAGAGTTTTCTCTTTTTGCTAGATTCCCTACAACTTGTATAATTTACACCATTAATTGATAAAGGAAAAGATTATGTGATCTTGAGAATGATTATTGTTAACATTTCATGCCCCTTTATAGTCCATTAGTAATAATTGATCTAAGAAGTCTTACATGGGACATCTCACATGGATTGTGCTTCTAGTTGTGGCTTCATCTTCTCTTCACATTAGTGAGTTACTTAAATTCAAGAATCTCATAACTCTGGTTAAATGCGAAGGTCATTTAAAGTTTTCCATTTTGTAAAAGGCCCAAATTGGTACTTCCTATTTAACTTTGGAGAAAATTAACCTAAAAATGACCAAGTTATGGTTTTGCAAGTTTTATGTACTTTACTACATATGTGGAGGTTTTCGGTCAATCTAGACATATCCATCCAAAGGACAAAGCCTCATGACATGATGTTTTGTGGAAGTTTCAAGCCTTGTTACATATTGTGAAAGATTTCATGATACCAACTCATATCAACTTGCCATTTTGCAAGATCCACTTGCTGATGGTTTTCTCTCATATCCACATCTAGGTGAAAATTTTATAGATCCACATTAGGGTAATTTTTTTGCATTGCATGTTTTCTTTCGTTGTATGATCCCTTTATTGACATCATCAATCCTTTAATGATGTCACCTTGACATCATCCACCTTTCACCTCCCTATTGAGGTCATGTCGACATCACATCACATTCATCCCTCTAATGATCTGTCACAATGACACAATCAACCCCTTTTTGATGTCACATTGATGGCATCCTCTAATCTTTCTTTGCAAGATTTTCTATGATGAAAATTTTAAACTTTTGGTTGGTTGTTTTGTTTCATTCCTTTACCCCCCTTCTGAAAACTTTCCTTTTGATGTAGGAGCACCCATGGTCTAAGGGTAATCTTGCACCGACCAAAAAGATATTTAATTTAATGTTTGCTTTAGTCTAATTGTAAATATTGTAGGAGATTAAAATTTATCTAATAAGGCCTAAAATATTTGATAGATCATTTGGCCAAGTCCTACTTTAAGACTTAATCTAGCATGAGATTTTGACACGTGTTGGCAGTATCTTCTTACCATATACTTGGAATCTTTCACTTTGGCTATTGGTGGTGGTGGTTATGGGAAAGTAAATATCTCAAAATATTATAGTTGTTATGTTGGAAAGTGATGATTTGGAGCATTGGAAATCCTCTAAGGGTTGTCATTTATGGCAACACTTATGATAAGTATGATCACATGTTGTGGAGAGTGCCATTGGATTCACAGTCATGAAAATGACTAAGTCCAGAATCAGGAAAACAGGGTACAATGCCACATTTTTGGATAGCAATGGAGACATATACAGTATTATGGCTTGCGAAGTTAACTGGAGGTATTTTGATATATGTAAATGCTTCAGTTAAGATCGCATGAGTTTTGGATAGATGGTGTATGAGATATAGTGTTCGGAAGGTATGCGAAGACAACAAAACAGTATATCAGGGTATATGAACAATTGCGATGATTAAGGGAAGCATGATGGATATGATAATATGTGAAGTCATGTGAATAAAGTATAGTGCCGACTCTTTTATTATATAAGAGCGTCGACTCCATATATTTTATTTACACAAGTTTTTGCTATGATAAGTATGACTTTTGTGGAGCCGACTGGAAGGCTAATTTTGTATAAGTACAAACTGTATGCACCCTAAAATGGTTGCCTAGACTTTGGGCCCCCATTCAACAATTTATCAAATCCCTAAATCAAGATTTTAAAAAATCAACATTTTATCAATTATATCAATTTCCTTGATCAAGTCCTATTTTATCATTTTCGATTATTTTCCTATGGGCTAACCATTTTATCCTAAGTCTTTATTTAATTAAAAGGAGTTTCCTCCTCTTTTAATTAAATAAAAAGCCCCCCACTTTTCATCTTATCCTAAGTTGCACAAATAAAGCATTATTCTTATTTTATAAAAAGGGAAAAAACACTTTTTGTCTCATATGGACACAAAAGTCAACTCTTATTTTCTCATTGGAGGATACTTGTGCACATGGATTGTTCTTCTTTGATGCTCCACCGTTGATTAAGTCTTTTGCCTCTTAATCTCTACGATCCATTCCTTTTTATTTCCTATAAAAGGAGAGCTCTCTTCTTCATTTTTCATATGCATTTTTGAATACTAATGTTATGCTACAAGTTTTCTAGGTCATTTGGAGCTCTTTGAAGACATTCTTGTATCCAAGCTTTGAAGACATTGTTGTTGCATCTCATTTAGTTTGCTTTCATCGTTGCATAATCATGGCATTCTTAGTATAGATTTCCTTTATGCAATAGATTAATCTCACATAGCTAAATTAGGAGGGATCGTAAGACTTGTACTTTCCTTCCATAGTCTAGCTTGTACTTTCTTTTCATAGATTAGATTTCTTTTCAAGCATTGCATTGTTATCATTTAGCTTAGCTTGCATCTTCATTCTTAGCTTACTTGCATTGCATTTCATTTGATTTCATTGGAGATATTGGCACTCTTACCCTTGTCTTCATTTGAATCCCTCATTCTGTGGTTGACTAGCAAGGTCATTAGCTTCATAGCTCTAGCTGAGAGCAATTTTACAATCTTGCAACTCCATACATAAAGAGCTATGGATCGATTTTTGAGACCTCATTCTTGAGTGTTCTTGATTGTATGGATTCATAGAAGTGCACTACTTTTGTGTGTACACAAACTACTCTTGTGAAAGAAGTGTGTAATTGAAGTTGATAAGTTTGTGAAGAGTATAGAAGAAGTCAAATGCGAGATCAGTAGAAGGCAGAGCTATAAATGGAACTATCTAAGAAAGATAAGTGCTTGTATTGTTCCCTTTTGTGAACTATTTCTGAGAAAGAATTGATTGTAAGAGCAATGTGCTCACCACCTCTAATCAGGTGTTTTGTATGCCCCTAAAAGGGTTTTTGTAATCCTTTAGCAAGGAAATGTACTATGTAACAATCAGCTCCTAACAAAGCTTGATCTCTTAACAAGGACATTATACTTTAGTGCATATTTGTGGGTACCATCCCCACCGGGTTTTCCCTTTAATCAAGGTTTCCTCGAGAAAAAATCATGGTGTCATGAGTAATGTGTTATGCTTATATGTTCTTTTCATTTCCGCATTACTTTGGATTATTTATAATTGTTTAAAGTTGAAAGCAAAGTTTTGTAATACCGATTCACTCCACCTCTCAGTATTAGTCAATCCTAACATGTTATGCTTAAAGAGCATCTCTTCATAGGTGGCTATCTAGGTAACAAGTGGTAATGCATGGACCTTACTACAGATTCTTGGGAGTTATGAAGCTGTCATAGTTGACCAGTTTGATTGGTTGTAAGAGGAGGTGGCTTATGATAATACTTGTGGAGTATCTTGTATTATATATATTATTTTATGCTGGCCTCCTTATTTGGACATGGTATTTGGAGAAAATCTCATTTTGCACAAATAATTTACGTTATTTTTCATTAGTGGAATTTGTGGAATTGTGCAACATTATGACAATTTTCCATAAAAAAAAATTTCTTTATGGCATCACATTTTCATAAGATTGAAGGCAAGAGTTGGAGGATTCGGTTTGACAGTAGCATGTTGAATGACATAGAATGGAGTGCAGTTATAGCTCAAGTGCGGGATGAATCCCTTGTAGTTTCCTCTTGCTTAATCTTTTATTTATATCAAATTGGAGATGTTTATTAAGGCTCATGTGGTCATATGATGGTGATTCAGAACAACTATGTAATTGGAAAAGTATATTATAGTAAAAACTTGAGAGGAAGGAGATTTATCCTAATTATTCTTGTTAAAGTGTGGATTGATTTTATTTGAGATTTATTTTATATTTTAAGTCAAATCCTTATTTAATTTGCATATATGGTTTGTGTGAATTTTCACCATGCATCACCTTCATATCTCTAATCCCTAACCCCTGAAGACTAGACCCTTAAATTACCTAAGTCATTTCTTCATACTTCAAAGTTTTGGCTTCCCTCTTCCCTTCATCCTCTTCTAACATGTGGTATGAGTTATTCCAAAGTTATGACCCTTGAGGAACACCCTTCACTAAGTTTCTTTAAGTATTTTTCATCAGATTTTTGAACTTTCTTTTAGCTTTTTACAATTTCTTCCATCACTAGTCTCCCTAAAACTTGATCTCTTTGATGACATCATGTTGACATCATCATCCCTCCATTCCCCTACTAACATCACCCTTGCATTCATTTCTTGATGACATCATGTTAACATCATCATCAAAGGTCAGACTTTTGGTATCCCTCCTCCATTCATGCAATTTTGGCATCCATCATGATGGATGCTTGAGGACCAACAATCGATATAGAAAACTGGTTATGTCATTGTGGGAATCTTGATGACAAAACTACATCAGCAAAGGTGGACAATATTGTCCTATATATTCATATCCTAGGTAGTCGATTCTCAACAATATCCACATGATGGTCGATTCTTTATAAGATCCAAATGTTGGTCAGACTTGCATAATGTCTCAATGAATGTGAAAATTTTACATGATCCTAATGCCAACCAAAGTTATACATATCTTACTGGGGCCTTAATCCTCACAATGGACCAAATTGACATTCGGATGGGGCTTTGTTTTTTGTAAAAGTCAAAATCAAGGAATAACTCCCGAAAAACCATTAATGCTACAACAATGCATGCAACCACTTGATTTCAATCAATAAAAAAACTCTAGAAAGGTCTTAACTTCTTTTTGGGACAAATTTATGGGAAAATCAAAGTCCATGCCGCATTTATTGATTTACAGACCCCTTTTTGTCAAGCACTCATTCTTGGGTTGTGTTTTATGATGGATTTCGTGTTCGATCTTCATGCTTAGTGCACTCAAACTCAACAACCATCAATGCAAAGTGTGGTAAGGGTATTTAGGGTGATTTTTGTGCGTCCCAAATTATATTTTTATGTAGATACATCAAAATCTTGTTGGCCATGATTAGGCTTGTCTCCCCTATAAAGGCACTTTTGTACTATTGTTAATTCGTAGTCATGTGACAAGTGTTCCACCTTATCCCCTTCACATGTCTAGCTAAGCCTTGCCCCACCATTCATTGAACCTAGATGCCTATCTAAAAGTCAACCTAATTATATACTCTACCCATGTATCTAAGCTTAAACCTCTTAATCTTAGACATTCCTATAAGGATGTTTCCTAACCTCGTCCTTAGCTGTAAATCTTGCATATCATGTGACACTTGTGACATGACTATACATTTGAACCTAACCGTATTTTTTAATCAATTTTAGCCTTCCATAACCTCTAGCCCTCTATTGTTTGTCATAGTTCACAATGAAAGATAAGCCCTGTGTTTCCTTTGTAAAGCCATCTAGATCCCTCGTGTTATTTTTAATAGTGTCTTCCCAAGGGTGGAATTGAACACATCACATAAGACAAGACTCCAAGGTATGAGGATGATACAGGGGAGGGGATAACAACTAGCCAATTGATACCATATTTCACAACAAAGATGTGCATTCCTCCCTCAAGACTCAAAAACAACTATATTAGAAAGTTTCTCCCTCAAAGGTAGACCCTTGACATTTTAGGACTTCAAAGGGACATGAACTCATCTCAGTTTAGGTTTTAACCAACACTCCAGTCTCACCCTTTACAAGTTTAAGATTCTTCCAAAATGGATTAATGCTATAAGGCCTCAAGACTCCAATGATGCTTCAGTGCTTCAAGACTTTCATCCACCACTTGGGGCACCTTAGACTAACAAGGCGATTTACTGCCTTCTAGTATAACAGATATGCCTATTTACTATGTGTAACAGATATGCAGAAAGCAAATCTATGTTCATTTTATAGCACAAAATGAAGTCTGTGATATGAAAGCAATAAAAGGTCACATAAGCTTGACTAAAACCAGCACTTCTACTTCAGGAAAATTCATCTTGCCCCACTGGTATTCATCCATACTACCTGTACACAAACCACAACAGAGATATCAATCAAAACATTATATTTGTTTTTGAAGGTACTTAGAAATGATTATACATGATCCTTTGGACCAAGATAAGGGCAGCTACCAAACTATTCAGAAGATTCTCTTGTCACTAGACACACAAGTGGTCTTTTCACAAGCAGACCCCAAACATTGATAAAGCTTACCTGTGTTAACGGATACAATTCGTGCCTTGGATGTTTGATTGCTTAACTCTTCCCATTTTCCAGGTAAATTGCTCTCTCTTCTTGGCATAAGCAACCTCTCGGAATTAACAAGATTGTCTTGGCAAGCCAGATAAAGAGCCAAGTCTCGCATTACATCATGTTGAAAAAAGTATAGCTCTGAGGCACTTCCGTAAGAGATGGCTTGGCTCCTAGGAAAATTTACCAATGTTAGCTCAGGATAGGAAATAGTAGCAAATGAAAATCAATAATCTTGAGAACAACAATTACAAGCATAGGCAACTTGAGGACAACAAATACAAGCATAGGCAACTACCCAAGATTGCTTGTCAAATTCAAGAGGCTTTTACTAGCAAGTTCCAATAAGATGACAAAGGCATCCTGCCACTCCAGCTTTCTCATATAGACCCAAATGTCCAACAATGCATCTGCACAGACTTTTTTGCCCTTAGGAAATGCTCCCAAGTCTAGAAAGCATTCCCTTGCTTCTTCATCCAAGAATTCAATACTAGTTTCCAAACATTTGAGAACTCCATCTTTATGATAATCTGATATTGGTTCTGCTTTTGAAAGCTTGTTCTTTGCTCTCTCCCAAATTGGTCGGGGTTCACCATGCAAGGAACTCCCAATCACCTTCAGAGCAAGTGGTAGGCCCCTACATTCTGCCTGGACCTATGATTCATTGGTCAGTAGAAATACAGGAAGAATCTTTGCTCTTATTCTAATCATAGATGTCATGCTAGAAACACATGAGAAGAGAAAGGCTTTTTCACAAGTTTTCAATATTATTTATGAAGATGAATTACCATTTTTTTTGGTGATCCTACAAAATTACTGTTACAAGCATGTCTAGAATATCTTTTATAGTCTAGTGAAAAATTAAATGGCATTATTGAACATCCAATGATGACCAAACTAAGTGAACAAGACTGCAAAGTGCTAACATGTAAAAACCTTGTTTGAAGAAGTTTACTTGCTTAACTAGATTTTCATCTGAAGTAGTCAGAATTGAAGTATGCCCAAACGCCCAGAAGCAGAAAAGAGATAGGGCATCATTCGGCTCTAGCAATGGTAATCGATAAAGACGAGTAGAGGAATTTTTTGAAACTATGGAATAATTCTTGGTTGTCAAAAGGGTTTTGTATCCTTCTGCTTCAAACAACAATTTGTCAAGATCTGCTCTAGACCAGACATCATCCAACACCGCCAGAGTTGGTTTGGATTGCCTCAAGAGCTGCTGCTTTAGCTGTATATGAGCGTCCTCAACATTCTGAAATTCAGGTTTCCCAGTTCGGATAATTTTTTCCCACATAGTCTCTAAAACGCCCTTTAAATTAGGCGATTGTGAAACCGTGATGAAAACCACATTATTTCTGAAAAACTCTATATCCATAAACAACAATGGTTCAAATCAGTCTTCCCAGAATATGGATCAGAACCCAAAAACAACATCCAAAAACTTGATCAATGAAAATGGTAGAGATCAATTTAAACGATCAATTTGAGAACAAAAACATAACAAAGCGCTGAAGAAAAAGCTTTGGGCATGATGCAAAAGAGGCATTCAAAGAATATTAGAGGCAACTATATGACTTTAGAAAATGAATTCTCTTTACAGAATATAATCGAGTATAAACTAGGTTTTCAATATTATATGAGTTTCCAAGATTGCATTCCCTTATTAGGGAGAACTGTTAGCAAAATCAGATATTCCTCAATACAATCACCTTTGATTTCAGAATCATCACAAAGAGCCAACTATTAGCACCTGCAAGAATTTTCATGGCTTTTGGTCTTTCCCTTTGGTCTCTGCAGTGTTTTTCCATGTTTCTGGCTCAAACCCTGGTCTAATTTCAAATTTCTAGCCATTGCATGTAAAAACCCTAAGTCGGTCTTAGCATGTTCTATTTCTTCATTACCTTTTCGGGCCACTTAGTCCTTCCTTTCTGCACGTGGTTATTTTCTCTCTTGGTCTTCGCTGAATCACTTAGCAATGTTTCATGCCCTTTATGTCATTCAACGAACTGGCGAAGGTATGTTTGTCGCTAGTTCTCTAGGTCCTCCGACAATTAGCATTTTCTTTCGGCGAATGGGTGAACATAGTGTTCGCATATTCTCTTGTTTCCGGGCGGTTTCCTTTTAACATTTTGCGACCTGGTGTGGCGGTTTATCCTTCCTTTTGGTCGCATGTTCGCATGGTCAATGGGGCCCGATTTTTAGTTCCATAAGATCTAACGGCTAGCGCATGATCTCGTGGAATATTCTTCCCCTATGAGATCATACGCCGACCGTTGATTCTTCCAAGGCTACAACATTTCAAACGAAGCAGGTCCACTGCCATGTGTGCACAGGTGGCAGTTTTTCATTGGTCAAAGAATAGTGATCTGGATACGTTGTCAGGCAGGCCCGATATCTCAATCAGGAGATTCAAGATCGACGGCTGGCGTAAAAGTGCATGGAATCTTTGGAGCCTATGAGATCATGCGCCAGCCATCCGATCTTCCTGTGTATTACGGTCAATAGTGGGTGGGTCCAATGTGCCACGTAGCGCTAACATGCTTTTTCCTCATTGGACGAGGCGTTGTTGATTTGGCAGTTGTCAGTGGGACACAGTTGCCGGCGTGTCGTTGTGGGCTCTGACATGTGCAGAAGATCGACAATTGGCGTAAGTTCTCATGGGTTCTGTCAGAGTTATGAGATTTTACACTGGTCGTCGATTTGGTATCTGATCTCAGTGACGCAGAGCTATTTGGTGGGTCCTGTGTCAGAGGTGACCGGGTAGGAACAACAAGTAATATGTTGACAGGTGGCACAAAGCGGGCCCATCTGTGGGTCTTACTCTTAAGACTTGGCATTTTGGCAGCTCCGATGTTTTCCCTTTCTTCGCTTATTCTCGTAATAAAATGGCAATGCTCTAAATGATCTGTGAATAAGCGAATACAGTGGTCGCTGAGTCTCTAAATAAATTGGTGGTAACATGAAACATTCGGCGAAGGTGAAAGCTTTCAGTCGCTAGTTCGCCAAATATGGTCGAGGTTGATTATGTTGTTTGATTCACTGAGTCGCTGAGTTAATGATGGGTTAAGGTTTCCATTCTGCAAATAGAGAAAGCCTTTGTCGCGTGTTCGCTGAATGCAAACCCAGGGTTCCCTGTTGAGTTAGATTATGAAGCTCGGGAAAGGTGAGGATCTGACGGTCGCGATATAAAGTTGATCTTAGTTTGAATATTGACCGCCGATTTGTTGCTGGCACCATGAAACTAGCCGTTTAAATTCAAATTCAAATTTTCAAAGGGTTTGCAGCGACAGAAAGGACCGAAATTAATTGTTTTAGCGGCTGGATTTAGTGGAACTAAAGGTACCTGTTGCTGCAGTGTGGTCCAAGGGTTTGATGATTGATTTGCAGGGGTCTGTACCGTGAATAAGTGGGTGAATTTTGTTGCTTAAGGTTGCTTGGTTTTCCCCAAATGTAATAAATTATTGCCTGAATCTATTGGTTTGGTGGGTAAAACCCTAACCCTAAATGATCTGTAGCTTGTTGCAATCCTTGTTCCTATAAAAGGATTTTCAAGATCATTTAGGGGGGTTCTGATTTCAGTTGGTTCCAGGGGGTGGTAGCAGGCTGTATCACATTGTATGTAGATTGAATAGAATCTCCTTGTAGTCTTTGCAAGTTATTGAAGTGGTTTTCTCTCTTTTCTGCTTTGAACGTGTACATGACTCATCATACTTAATATAATTATTTCATGCCTTCAAGTCTCTCCTTGGTGTCAATCTTGTGAATTATGGATTTTCTGATCCATTGCATAGGGTTACCTTGTATATGTTCTATTCTTTAGTTCTTGATCTCGGATCAAGTGAAATATACTTTAGATAGGGCATAAATTCATTTTGATTTGTCTACAGAAGGATACTATAAGTAGTGGATGGGCTGGAATGTTTATGTTTATAGCTATGCGTCTTTCACAGTAGTTGGTTCATGTTTCAATGTCTGTATTTGAGATCTACCCAATGGATAATGGTACTGATCAGGGATTAGTATTTTCAGTTGAGTTCAATGTTTGATTGGCTCTTGTTTACTTCTTTCCATCTTCATATATCAACACCGTTTCAAGTTTTAATTATTGTTTGGTTGATAGTAGTAATACCCTTCATAGCAATGGAGATTCAATGAATGCCTGGTTAACATTTAGTAGTCTCTTGCTATTATCTGCTTTGTTCAATCCAGTCTAAAGTCCTAAAATGCCATAAGATACTAGATTAGGTACACCCACCTTGGTTTTGCAAAGCCAAAAGTGCAGAAGGCAGTCTTGTCCCTATAGTTGGTCCAGTTGTCTTGCAGAGCTCTCATACTTGGAACTAACCATTCCTAGTACTAGTCTCAAGGCATATTGGCAGCCCAGGTTGGCATAAGCATTTTGAAACACCAACAAGATGGCGACTCTACTGGGGACTAAAGTAAGTTTACCATTAAGAGTATCCCAGAGTCTTGCTACATTCAGTTTGGGGAAGAGTCTCATAAATGTTATAATCTGAAAATTGTTTTCAGATCTAAAAGTATATTACCTGGATTTGTTGTTGTCAATTTTTAAGATTATATGTGACTTTGATGTGAGGAATGCCCAGAATCTGTTGGTGTTTCAAGATGGATCAGTGAAAATTTGTGTCCTCTGAAAAGAGGTGGCGACTCTGTGCTTGAATGAACCCAATGTGTGTAGCCTTGTTTCAAATTTCAGTCAAATGTGAAGAGAGCAACAACATTCAGCAGTGACAATCCAGTTTTAGTGACAAAAGGAGGATAGTTTCAAGTATAGATTTCCTGTCATTGGTCTTGAAGAATTTCAAGTGGATGTGCAAAAGTTGCAGCCAATAATGGGAGATCACAGGGTGTTTTTTGTCAAAGGATATGTGCCATTTTGTTATGATGGCATACCTGGTTTCCCAAATAAGATCCCTGATGAAATCAGGGGATACTTACCAAAGTTTAGTGGGAACCATCTCATTTCAGCCAGTCACCATGTTCAGTTGTTTTGTGACTTGATGTGTGACTTTGAAATTGCTCATGAGGAGGTGCATATGAAATTGTTTGTTCAAATTCTAGAGGGTGATGCTAGAGACTGGTTTTCTTTCCTACCTGCATGTTATATTTCATCTTGGAATGAGATGCATTCAGCCTTCATGGAGCAATTTGGAGAAAGGGTATGCATATCTGATTCTTATAATAAGTTTTTGAAGATCCATATTGAGAGTGATGAACTTGTCCCTCAATTCAATATCAGATTTGCAAAAGTTTTAAATGAGATCTCTGAAGGTTATAGACCTAATGATCAAATATGTGTAAATGTTTACTTTGATGCATTTGATAAGAAAATGAATTATTTGCTAAGGGATAAAGAGCCTAAGTCATTGTATCAGGCATTTATAACTGCAATGGATATTGAAAATAATTTGAAGTATGGATTGACCAGAGGTCATTTTGCCATAAATGCCTGTCGGTATAATGAATGTGAGAGAAAAGAGGAGTGCAGTGTTGATCCCTCAGTTTCAAGTCAATGTATTAGCACTCCTGTTGTAGCCTGTAATCAAGTTGAATTGTCACATCAAAATATGTGTATAAATGTTGTTGAGCCTTTAACTATTGATGAGACATCTGTTCAGGTTGCTACAGCAGTAAGACATGTTCCAGACGTTGATAGAATTGAGCAATATGAGGATGCTGCATCTAGGTCTCTGTCTTGTGCAAATGAAGAGGCTGAAAGTTATGTCTCTGATGATGAATTTGAAGTTGCTGCACAAGATGAAGGATGTGATTCACAGGCATATCAGTCACAGTCAGAGGAACATAGTGCTGGAAGTGGTTATTCAAGTGAGGATGATGAAGGCAGTGATGTTGAGGTATCTTCATATGAGTCAGATGCAACATGGGAAGAAAAAAGTAATGATGGAAGTGAACAATCATTTGACAGTGAAGGTATGATTTCTTTTTCTGATTTGAAAATGAGAATGTGCCTCAGTTTTTGCATTGTACAAATCAATTGGAATATGAAGATGTTGAGAGTGATTTGTCCTCGAGGTATGAAGATAAGGAAATGGTGATTAAATGTGACATCAATGAGGTTGAGCATGAAGATTTGAATAGGAGGTTGTCTAATGTTTCCTTATTGGATAACGAGGTTGCAACATATAGTAGAGTGTTTAGGGGTGAATCATTGTCTTGCCATGATGGTATTCCTAAACGAAATAATGAAGAGGATGTAATTATGGACACTATATGCTTGGTAAGTGATATTGATTGTGAATCTTCATGTAGTTCTGATTTTTCTTCATATGTTGAGAGTCTCCATGATGATGAAATGGATAGTGATTTTAAAATGTTTAATAATGCTTTATATGATGAGGATTTTGATGATGATGAGCCCATTTTTTGTCATAATGTTCAACAAGGAGTATTACATGGAGTTATCAATCCATTGTTCGAGGAACATGTGGAGGTTTCAAATTTAGTTGAATCATATATAAATGATGACACACTGTCATATTGTTTTCAGAAACCAGGATGTTCTTCTTCCATCTATGACAAATTTTTAAGTGATGATGTTGCATTTTGTGTATTGGGGTGTTCTCGAGTGGTTTCAGAATTTATTGATGATGACATGTGTGAATATGAGTCTGATTATTCATTTGCACTCCAACCGGTTACAGCTGAGGAAATGCAAAGTCAAGGTATGAATGATGCCTTTTATCAAGAAGAGTATGAGTTTTTTGTGTTTCTGATTGATAGCATGCATAAATCAGTAGATAAGAATCAGTTTCAATCTGATGTTAATATTCATGAGCATGTTGAATCCTATTTTCATGGTGAGCAAGATGAAAAAAGTGTTTCAAGTTTTTACATGCACTTTGAAAATGAAGATAGTTATTTTGTTTTACCTAATGGGCTGATTGAAAGTATTGATATGCCTGGTGAAACAAATGGGAATAAAGTATCCAGTTTACCTCAAGAAGAAAGAAATGAAAACCAAACTTTTGACAGGGGCAAAGATTGATTCAAGTTTTGAAGTTTCAGGCTTTTTGTAAAAAATGTACACTTTGTATATAGTTTTTCCCTCTTCTTTCCCTGGTTCGGGTGCCAGTTTTTGTGGTCCCTTGTTTTTGTCTTGTGGGTTCACCTGCAAGAATTTTCATGGCTACTGGTCTTTCCCTTTGGTCTCTGCAATGTTTTTCCATGTTTCTGGCTCAAACCCTGGTCTAATTTCAAATTTCTAGCCGTTGCATGTAAAAACCCTAAGTCGGTCTCAGCATGTTCTATTTCTTCATTACCTTTTCGGGCCACTTAGTCCTTCCTTTCTGCACGTGGTTATTTTCTCTCTTGGTCTTCGTTGAATCGCTTAGCAATGTTTCATGCCCTTTATGTCATTCAGCGAACTGGCGAATGTATGTTTGTCGCTAGTTCTCCAAGTCCTCCGACAATTAGCATTTTCTTTCGGTGAATGGGTGAACATAGTGTTTGCATATTCTCTTGTTTCCGGGCGGTTTCCTGTTAACATTTTGTGACTTGGCGTGGCGGTTTATCCTTCCTTTTGGTTGCATGTTTGCATGGTCAGTGGGGCTCGATTTTTAGTTCCATAAGATCTAATGGCTGGCGCATGATCTCGTGGAATATTCTTCCCCTATGAGATCATACGCCAACCGTTGATTCTTCCAAGGCTACAGCATTTCAAATGGAGCGGGTCCACTACCAGGTGTGCACGGGTGGCAGTTTTTCATTGGTCGAAGAATACTGATTTGGATATGTTGTCAGGCAGGCCCGATATCTCAATCAGGCGACGGCTAGTGTAAAAACGCATGGAATCTTTGGAGCCTATGAGATCATGCGCCAGTCGTCCGATCTTCCTGTGTATTAAGGTCAACAGTGGGTGGGTCCAATGTGCCACGTAGTGCTAACATGCTTTTTCCTAATTGGACGAGGCGCTGTTGATTTGGCAGTTGTCGGTGGGACCTGGTTGCCGGTGTGTCGTTGTGGGCTCTGACATCTGCAGAAGATCGACGGTTGGTGTAAGTTCTCATGGGTTCTGTCAGAGTTATGAGATCTTACATTGGTCGTCGATTTGGTATCTGATCTCAGTGACGCGGAGCTATTTGGTGGGTCTTGTGTCAGAGGTGACCAGGCAGGAACAGCGAGTGATATGTTGACAAGTGACACAAAGCGGCCCATGTGTGGGTCTTACTCTTAAGACTCGGCATTTTGGCAGCTCCGATGTTTTCCCTTTGTTCACTTATTCTCGTAATAAAATGGCGATGCTCTAAATGATCTGGCGAATAAGCGAATACAATGGTTGCTGAGTCTCTAAATAAATTGGCGGTAACATGAAACATTCGTGTGAATAGGCGAAAGCTTTCGGTCGCTAGTTCGCCAAATATGGTCGGGGTTGATTATGTTGTTTGATTCGCCGAGTCGCTAAGTTAATGATGGGTTAAGGTTTCCATTCTGCGAATAGAGAAAGCCTTTGTTGTGTGTTCACCGAATGCAAACCTAGGATTCCCTGTTGAGTTAGATTATGAAGCTCGAGAAAGGTGAGGATCTGATGGTCGCAATATAAAGTTGATCTCAATTTGAATATTGACCGCCAATTTGATGTTGGCACCATGAAACTAGCCGTTTAAATTCAAATTCGAATTTTCAAAGGGTTTGCAGCGACAGAAAGGACTGAAATTAATTATTTTAGCAGCCTGATTTGGTGGAACTGGTGGCGCTTGTTGCTACAGTGTGGTCCAGGGGTTTGATGATTGATTTGCAAGGGTCTGTACTGTGAATAAGTGGGTGAATTTTGTTGCTTAAGGTTGCTTGGTTTTCCCCAAATGTAATAAATTCTTGCCTGAATCTGTTGGTTTGGTGGGTAAAACCCTAACCCTAAATGATCTGTACCTTGTTGCAATCCTTGTTCCTATAAAAGGATTTTCAAGATCATTTAGGGGGGTTCTAATTTCAGTTGGTTCCAAGGGGTTGTAGCAGGCTGTATCACATTGTATGTAGATTGAATAGAATCTCCTTGTAGTCTTTGCAAGTTATTGAAGTGGTTTTCTCTCTTTTCTGCTTTGAACATGTACATGACTCATCATACTTAATATAATTATTTCATGCCTTCAAGTCTCTCCTTGGTGTCAATCTTGTGAATTCTAGATTTTCTGATCCATTGCATAGGGTTGCCTTTGTATATGTTCTATTCTTTAGTTCTTGATCTAGGATCAAGTGAAATATACTTTAGATAGGGCATAGATTCATTTTGATTTGTCTACAGAAGGATACTATAAGTAGTGGATGAGCTGGAATGTTTATGTTTATGGCTATGCGTCTTTGACAGTAGTTGGTTCATGTTTCAATGTCTGTATTTGAGATCTACCCAATGGATAATGGCACTGATCAAGGATTAGTATTTTCAGTCGAGTTCAATGTTTGATTGGCTCTTGTTTACTTCTTTCCATCTTCATATATCAACACCGTTTCAAGTTTTAATTATTGTTTGGTTGATAGTAGTAATACTCTTCATAGCAATGGAGATTCAATGAATGCCTGGTTAACATTTAGTAGTCTCTTGCTATCATCTGTTTTGTTCAATCCAATCTAAAGTCCTAAAATGCCATAAGATATTAGGTACACCCACCTTGGTTTTGCAGAGCCAGAAGTGCAGAGGGCAGTCTTGTCCCTATAGTTGGTCCAGTTGTCTTGCGGAGCTCTCATACTTGAAACTAACCATTCCTAGTACTAGTCTCAAGGCAGAATTTCCTTGTCGAGCAGAATTTCCTTCAATTTACATATCGATTTCTCTAGTCCTACTAGAACTTTAGGCTTTTCTGGGCTACTCTTACAGCTTGGATTGCAACTAGCAGTATAATCAGCATATCCTTGAGACCAATTAAGCATGAGAGTATTCTCATGTGGGTCATTGGTGAGCTTGGATGCCGGTTTGAAAATTGTATCATTCATCATCAATCTCAAATCTGTTGCTGATTCCACAAGCTTACTGTGTGCATCCCACTTATCTTTCAGGTCTGATGCAAGCTTTTTCATATCCAGCAACATAGCTGCTGGAATATAGTTGCGCATGTAGTCATTGATGTCCTTCTCCAGCTGAAGCATCTGAGAAGCATATCTCCACCTCAGAAACACATTCAAGGGACTTGCATCCTCACATATTTTCACCAATTCAGCAGCTCTTTTAAGGTTGCCTACAAGTTTTTGGAATGTGGGATCCTTTTGCTGTTTGGGTGCTTCCGAATAAAGCGCACAAATCTGCTTAACTACAGGATTGAGATTTTTGACAAGGGTATCCAATCTATTGCACAAGTTTTTGCAGAATAAACTATCCATCATACTCTCCATGAATTTCTAACTTTCTGGGTGTGTTGAGTTTATACGCACTTATAAAAGGCGCAAACCGATTCAAAATTCAAATTGATAAATGATTTGCCCCTTTCTCAGCAACTGCAACGAAAATGAGTCTGCCTATTGTCATTGACAAATCGTCTGGTACATGCTGGAGCGATGTGAGATAGTTTAAAGAAAGTTCATAGTGGGGCACCAGAAACGTACTTTCACAGTTATTTCCTTCTTAGTGTCCAGGTTCTTGGTGGTTTCCACAGCAGAAAAGTACATACAACACAATTTCATGTGATCTGCCCTGTAACTTGCTTGACAACAGAAATAGAATTGATTTTCAGATCACCCATAAATTTCAAAGTAAGTTACCCACCTACAGTTTGTTGGGAAATTTCTCTGATCTTTCTCCCGCTATTGAAAACAATCTTCATCGAAATCAGGCGTTAAAAATATGGGTACCACAACTTCTGGGCTGCTTCTCAATTGCCAAAGTAGATAAACAATCAAGAAATGTCAATTATTTCAGCTGGACTTGGCTCGTTGTGGCATAGCTTACCTCTCACGATAGGTGTGCCTGGTAAACCGCACAAAGTTAAGGCGGTGATGTAACAAGTCATAATGGATACCTGTAATTGCGGCTAAAGAGGGAAGATTGATTCTTCTTTTGGTTGGACATGAAAAGATGCATTGTGACAAAAGCTCTTTGAAATATAATCGAGGGACGGTCACATGCGAAAGAAAGGAGGAGGAAGTTGCTCTCTCACTGTGTACGGAATGAATTTGAAGGTCGTATTAACTTATTTCTCTAAAATAGTACTGTCATAAAATAATACTCTTTTGTTTTATCTTTAGTATGTTTCTCCCTTTTTCATCTGAGGTAGTGTCATTTGTATTATTTGAAACGTCCAAGAAATAGACTCATCCAGCCATTAGCTATTCACAATAATGAATTTTTTATATTTTATAATGAAAGATTTAAACAAAGAGCTTGTATATACACTCCAAAATACACTACCTAGAGGGGTGCATTTAAGAATTATGAATTGGATTGGATTGGATTGGGTACATGGATTGGATTAATGAATACACTACATTGAAGGGGGTAAGAGAGGTGCAATTAAGAATTATGAATTGGATTGGATTGGATTAGGTATGTGGATTGGATTAATGAATACACTACATTGAAGAGGGGTAAGAGGGGTGCATAATTCATAAGAAAATCTATAAAACCAAAGACTTTATAAAAACCAAAGACTTTATAAAGATAAATAATCTTTTTGTAATCTTGTTATTATTGAAATAATTTTTTTTATGTTAAGTCAATCAACCCAATTCAATACGATGAAGTACCATATATTATTGAACTGATGCACTCCTTTCAATGACAAAGTAGTGATCTTGTTTGGGAAAGCTAGCCGCAAGAGGTTTCCCATGATATTGAACTTGTTTGTTCTACTGAATGGAAGAAGAGGCAAAGCTAAACCCATGTTGAAGAGGTTTCCTTCTAGGTTAAGAATACAAAAACTTGTTGACAAGCCTTCCAAATGGATTGTAAAGGCAATGAAGCCTTCATGTGAAAGAAGGGAACCATCAAAATCTTATCAATCTATCCAACATGTCTTGTCATTTTTTAAATAGTAGTACATGCAATATGATGGCTTATCCATATTTTCCATGATTCCTCCATGTTCACAATCTAATAATCCATTTTGTTGATAAACAAACTCCTTGAGTTCTTACGATCCAATAACCCAAGACCACCTCTATCTCTAGGTTGTATGCAATGTGACAAGGTGGAAGCTATGAAACCTAACTTCCCATCCCAATTAGACCACATGAATTGTCTAATTATTTTGTTCAAGTCATCATATCATTTTTTAAAGGGCGTCAAATGAGAGGTTACACATGAGAAGCTAAAAAAATATGATCAAACATCTATATTTTGCTAGCAAGATATAGGAATTTTTTCCCCAATAAAAAATTATGTTCTTCAATTTAACTAAAATCCAATTCCACATCTCAAAAAGAGAGAGCCCCAAGCCAAATGGAATGCCCAAATATCTAATCATCTAACCATGTTTAATTTGTTTCCTCTCTTTGGGTATCTAGTTAGGAGACTGATCATTATTAATCATAAGAAATTCAGTCTTGTGATCATAGCCTAATTTTGAACCCAAGATCCAGCTATACAAATTTTGAACTTCTAAAACATTATTAATTTTTGTTTCAAAATTTTGAATAAAAAGCAAACTATCATTAGCGAAATAGGAATTAAGAACAACCACATCATTTAGAATGTGAATACCCCTAATTAAGTTCATTTGATGATATTTTTGTAGTAAACTCTCAATGCATCAATATCAAGCACATATAGAAATGGTGATAACAAACATCCCTTCTTGATATAACATTGTTAGGGGAGTGAGTTTGTTAAGAGATTGTTGATTACTAGAAGAGAATTGACATCTTGGAATAGCATTTGAATATGTTTACAAATTTTAGGATCAAAACCCAACCATTGCAACATTTTAATGATAAATCTCCACCTCATTTTGTCACATGCCTCAAGTCAAAATCGAGCTTCACAAGTAAGGCATTTTGTCCTATTTGTTGAGCCCACTCACAAGTTTCACAAACAAGAATTGAGTTATTAAGAATGAATCATCCCCCAAGGAACCCAATTTGTTCAAGTCTAACAATCCCTTTAACCAATGCTTTAATTCTTGAAGACAAAGCTTTGGAAATGATTTTATAAGAGGTATTCAGCAAAGTAATTGGATGTTCATCTAGAAATAGAAACAACATTTTTTGCCTTTGGGAATAAGCTTAACTAAGCCTAAGGCTTTCAAATACACAAAGTAAAAGTCTTCCTCAATATGATAACACATAGTTTGATAGAATTCAATAGATAAGCCATCCACTCCAAGACTTTATTAGGAGCCATTGAAAAAATAGCATGTTCCAAATCCTTAATAGAAAGATCTTTGATCAATAAATTTACTATATTTGATATCCACCTTTCTAGGAATAATATCCTTGATGTTGTCTTCTAAAGCTAATTAAACATCTTGCCAACACATTTTTCCTCTTTGAAGAGATCTTTGTAAATAAATATAAAATAGGGTTTAATATCATCTAGATTAGTAAGAACATGTCCATAATCATCTTGTGTTGCTCCAATGAATTCCTTATGTTTATAATTTTAGTAATTGAAGAAGTATTTAGAGCTTTTGTTTCCTTCTTTAATCCAATGCAATCTGACCTTTATTTTTGCCCCTTGTTCTTTATACATTTCAAGTTTACAAAGTTGAGTTTCAATGACAATTATAGAAGTTTGAATATATAAGTCACATGGATGAGGCATGAGTATATTTCTCTTGTATACCAACTCCCCTTTGAGGGATTTTCCTTTACATTTTCATTGTCAAGCCAATCTTTTTCGAAAAGAACATACAATAAATCGCGTTGAGAAATATCAGCCTACATGCACTCTTTATAAAACTAGCCTTCTTTTAGTTTTGAGATGGAATTCCAAACACCAACCAAAGTCGTCATGCAAGATGGTATCTTTAGATGAGAAGAATTATGCTTAAAGGGAAAATTGTAATCAATTTCATCAGCTTCCTCTTTTAAAACACAAAGGATGGGAAAGCAATAAAAAAAGATAGGTAGACTAATCAAATTTTACCCAACACCCATTAGAAAGTTGGGATACTTGTAGTTTGGGAGAGATATAAAATCTATCAAGCCTACTAAGTTTTCTATCCACTCCCAATTTGCAATTAGACCAAGTGAACCAATTATTATTATGGCTGGATTTTTTTAATGAATAGGGTCTAAATGTCTGAATTTATGCAAAACAACCAAATTTATCAAATTGTTCATCGCTCAACTTGACACAATTAGACCAACTATGATCTATGTGATGCTAAACTATATTGAAATATCCTCCAATAATCCAATCAGTATAAGGTAAATTAGTGGTCATCCATTCTCATAATTTGCATCTCTCCTTGGGAATGTTAGGTGCATATAAATAATAGAAACTAATAGGTTTACCATGGATAAAGGACAAAACCCACACACAACTGTTCAAAGGATCCTCTCCTTTATCAATACCAAACCTACTTTTCCAAGGAGCCAAACCAATAACATCCTCTCCTCTTCCTTCTCTATGAGATGTATGAAGAAATGCAACATTTTTGTAGACGTTAGATAGTGAAGAACAAAGTTGAGCCCATTCAATTTTGATTTCTTCCAAAAAGACAATGTCAGGTTTCCATTTGACAATACCCTCCTCAATATCATATATGTGATAAGGGGGAGAGATCCCTCTCACATTCCAAGAAAGAAATTTATATTTCATGATTGGGTAATTAAGTAACATCTTCATCTTGTGGCAAAACATCAAAATGATTGGCTATTGGAATAGCTTGTTCAAATGGAGTTAACTCAAACCTTGATCTTTGTCTTATGGAAGAAGATGAGGTTCTTTGACTAGTTGGTGAAGAAGGAGACCTTTGTCTCACATGAGGTGATTGAGACTCAAAATTATGGTTTCTTACAACTAGGTGTGTTAAAGAAGTGGGGTTCTACTGAATAGAGATATGATCATTACAAGACTTAAAGGACCTTGAAGGTTCTTTCCTTTTCCTAGTCATTCTTTAGCCATTAGACATAATGGCATCCTTGTAAGATGAAGTGTTGTTAATATGCAAGTTTCCACCTAAAGTAACTTGTTTCACCTGGTGTTCTATAGCCTTAATAGAGGTTGAGTATTATTTTGTACATATGGTGTGTTGAGAGAAACAATCATTTAGGCCTAAGAATATCTATTTCTCCTTATAGGACATTCTCTAGTTAGATGCCCTTCTGGTCGACAAAAAAAGTATGCATTAGGCTTGTTTAAGTATGCATTACAAGTAAAGTTTGAGGAGAAGAGATAAAGATAATTAGAATCCCTTAGTCTTAAGGTTGAAGGATCAAAGGAACGCGATTATCAATCTATTGAAGTCAACTAAACACTTTATTCAAGATATTTTGGAACACCGAGAATCATTTTACAAAAGCTTAACTCCCTTAAAACCATTACTTTATATGTTTTTTAATGCACAAAGATACACAAATATATATCTCTTTTAAAACTCATTTAAATAATTTTCGAACAAATATAAAATAATTATACAATATTTTGTAATATATAATCATATGTTTATTAATAAAACCTCCTCAATTAAACTCCATATTATCTATCTCAAATCCATTATAAGAAATTTATTTTACAATATATTCATTTTCATTTTATGGAGTAATAATTGATACCCTTTTACGACATCTTAAATTTCAAATGAAGACATTAGAGTAATCCAAAGGGTTTAAAATAGCAGATTTTTGGAAAACCCTTTAAAGGTAGCCGTCAAATTTAAGCCCTGTTGAAATGAATGTTTGAAAACTATAAATTTCTAAATTTAAGTGTTTTGGAAAATTCATTAAAAATAATCTAAAAGAAACATATTTTAATATTTAAAAAATAATTACTTTGGACGGAGGGGTTTCCGCATGAAAACAGGAAACTGCATAAATAATATTTTATTTAATTATGAATGAATTTTTGAAAGATGGCTCCAATGCATCGTTTTCTTCTCCTCTTACTAATATTGTTTATTTGTTGTGGGTCCCATTTTTATAGTGAATATAAATTATTTGATATTTATTATTAATATTGTTTATTTATTGTGGGTCCCATTTTTATTGTGTTCATATAAATTATTTGAGATTTATCATTCTGAAGCATTAAAATATAAATATAAATCATATCCAGAAGTTTATCCCAAACATGGACCAAAATAATGATTTTTAAAAAGCATTGGGAGTCCCAATCTAGGGGAGTTGACATAAAAATAATTTTACAACTTTTAAAGGTTTTGTCATAAAGGTACGCTCCATAATGATTCCTTCCTACTCCTAGTGGATTGAAAGGTAAGTCATTTGATATTTTGTATCACGGGGTCGGTATTACTCATAATCAAACTTTAATGTGTCAATGGTATATTGATGGTAATATGTCTATTATTTGTTTTGGATTTTAAGGTATTTTATTTATTTTTATTATAAAAGTTTTGTAAATTTTATTTAGTGTATAATAGATATGTTAATAGTGATGTATAAATGAATGTAATTTTCCTTTAATACAAGGAAAGTGAAAGGTTTCAATTTTTTTTAAAGTTGAGTTGATTTTATTAAATATAATGACAAGTGTTTTTAATATTGTAAATTAAAAAATGAAAGGTTCTTAAAGAGCTAGCTAGGAATCAAGTGTTTCTAAGTGCAAGGATCTAACATAATAAGGGATGAGACTAGAATCATGTCTCAGGTGAATTTGGCGAAATGGATACTCCTTAATCCTTGGCTCTTAGCCAAAGATTTCAACCTAAGGCTCATGCTCCCATATTAGGTAGCTAAAACAACTTTGTGGATGAAAAATCCTCCATTAAAGAAAGTATTTTGGTTATAGTTTCATTGGAATATAAAGTATTAATAATCAAATATTGTACATAAGTGATTCTATCTTTTTTCTAAGTAACATATATGTTATTATTCATGTGTGCACATGGTTTGTATCTGAAATTGTTGAATATGTGAAGAACATGACAATGATGAATGTGAGGCCTTGGTGATCTATATTTTTTATGTCGACATATTGTTAACTCTTTTGACTTATGGATTGCCAAGGCCCTTGTTGATCCATGTGTAGTTTCCCACAACTTGTTTTCCTACTCATCAACTCAACATATATACGTCTCATATTATGACATTACATACACTATTTACAACAAGATTTATACCACAAGCATGGAGACTTTGGCATAATAGATTCATGCACATCAATGCAAGCACCAATTTGAACAATTCTATGAAAATCAATGTATGATGCTTGTGGGCATGATCTTTAGTAATGTCACACACACTTTAAGAGTCTAAGCATCAATCTCAACAATAGCCCTACCAACTCCTTTTTTCAATGTGTAACATACACATGGGTGCACATACATATGCTTAAAATAATCAACTCAACAAAAAAAGCATCAAACACATGTCAACTAGCATCATATAACTATGATACCTCTCACTCAAACATTCACATGTAAATTATACTTGTAACATAAGAAATAGGGATCACTAGTTGAAATGGCTAAACTAATGATCCTATGGTTCTATTTCCTATATTGCAATGGAAGAAAGATGACTCACTAGGCTCAAGTGGACTTAAGCGTTGAGTGGATCGTGCAATGATCCTTCGCTTTAATCAAGAGCTGATTAGGAAAATGCGATTAAGTAATACAAAGTAGTGAGCTAGAAAGGAGGAAAAGACAAGTTTTGGGATATATAGAATGACATAAAGAAAACAAATCAATATAGATACTAGAAATAGGGTATCAAGGATGCAACTAACTTGCAAAATCAGTTTGAAGAGGATCTGAAGGGACTAGGTCGCTTGGGCTAACTCGTTCCCTACACTTCTTACAATTCAAATTGCAAACTGTCCATAAGGTCCTAAATTTCCCGAATTTGATTAAGTGTGAGCACCACCTATCCCTACAAACTAAAAAGAGAGGAAATGTTGTATGGAGAGGGGTTTTCCTCAATCAAACCCCGACTTAGGGATCAACCTTTGAAATGAAATAAAATATGCTTGAAAGGAAAGTGTGTTGATATGAAATAGAAGCTAGATTTGAATTATAGATTACCTTATACCTTGATGGCACGATGCTTCTTTGAATGTAATTACAAGTGTTAATGCAATAGCTTTGACTCCACAAAAACCTAGAAGGAAATCATGAAAAGACAAGCCTTACACCATGAATGTTGTAACTTGCCACATTGCTTGATGGAGATAGAGAAGAAAAAGTCAAAGACTTGAATACTTGGATGTATGTGGATGATTGTTTATGTTATGATCTTCTTCCTTGATGGTGGAATCCTTTTCTTGGCCTTCAATGAGGGAAAGAAGCTTGATCCATGGAGAAGATTATCTTAAAAACACCTTAGAATGCTTGAAAATTTGTCTTAGAATGTTTGAAATGCAAATTTGTAGGAGTGAGCTTGAATTCTTATGATGTGATGTCCAAATGAGGAGAGATTGGTTGTTTATACATCTCTCACAACATTTCAAAGCTCAAATCTTGAAGGAAATCGTCGAGATTTAAGATTTCCCACTTAACTGTTAAGATGGGACCCCAATTTGAATTTTGAGGCAAACATTAGGGAAAAGGTCGCCCTGGTCGACCTATTCCCCTTAAAATGTCTCAAAATTGGGTGCAGGAATAGAGATTGCGGAGAAGATAACGGAATTAAAAGTACAGAGGGGTTGGAGTACCAAAAATCAATTTGGGAGCCCATACATACTAAAATGGGGTATAATTGAACATCTAATTATAAGTGCTTACAATTTAGGATAGTACATTTAACCCTCACTTTAGCGGGAGTATGAGTCCACCTTATGCTCATGGTAAAGTAGAACAAAGAGAGATAAAGAGATATGATCACGGGAAAAACTACAAGGAGATAAGACATTGCTAAGTTTCAGGATAGAAACCTCCAAACTAAGGATCTTAACTCACACAACCACGTGTAAAGACACACGAAATAAAGACAAAATCCTAAAGCTTACTAAGGTTCCAAGTCAACTAGTTGAAGAAACCTCAAAAAAGAAAACGTCTCAACCACTAGTATCATACTCGAAAAGCTATTGCAAAAGCACAAGCGGTCACATAGAAAGGGTTAGAACACACGTCAAAGATAAGACAAAACTCCACAATCTAGTCAACCAACAAAGTGTGTTATGTTATGGAATCATAGAGAAGAGAAAATGACAATCATGGATGACACAAGCTATCCATTTGTGTTGAGCTAGGTGATCCATGAGAGAGAAGGAAGAGTGAGTCGATGGTCTAGCAAGCTAGTCAACTCAAAAAAGTCTATGCAAAGAAGGGGTCAAATGGTGTAGCATCTTGTGTTATGCTAGTCAACCCATAAAGATTTTGAAAAGATGGGTCAAATAGTCTAGTGTCTTGTGTTATGCTAGTCAACCCATAAAGCTTGTGAAAAGGATTGGTCAAATGGTCTAGAAAGTGCTAGTCAATCAATCCCAAGGATAACTCAGGAAAGAATTGTATCCAAGGAAATCCATCAGAATAGGATAGTCCAAGGAAAGCATTGTATCCAAGGACATCCATTAAAAACATATAAAAGGAGAGTCATCTAGCCCTAGCAAATTGTATTATGCTAGTGTACTCTACCTGAAATGTTTGAAGTAATTGGAATATTTGCAATAAGGAAGCCATATATGCCCCCCATTAAGATGGTGAAATAGGATTATTTAGGCATCTTAAGGAAAAGAAGAGGAACAAAGATATCCATTGTTAATACCAAGGAGATATCCTCTAAGAAACACTCAATCCAAGCCAAAGAGCTCATAGCTCCTATGAGGAAAGGAAGAGACAAATGCAAAGAGATATCGTGCCACAAGTGTAAAGGGGTCATTTTGAAGGATTTTGAAAGGAAGATGAAGCGATAACAACATTAACTAAAGGAGGGGAAAGAAAAGAAGAATTAATACCTTCCCCATTACCGGGTAAAGGGATTTCCAATGAACGATGCCACACTTTTAGCCCTAAAGTAAGGGATTTGTTTATTTAGACATACAATTGCAAACAAGGAAGAGGTTGTGATCAAGGATGCACATCTCTTGCAGAAGAGAGAATCCCTTATCAAAACAAGCAATTCCATGTAAGAAAAGGTCATCACATGATAACCAAATGCCACTAAACTAAAGGAAAATGCGATGCAGGAGTATCCTGGGTATAAGGGCAATCTTGCATCACCAAAAAATATTTCTGGTTTCTTTTCAATAAGGGCTATCTTGTGCAGAGCTACTATTTATGGAACCTTACTATTTTTAGTAAGTTGGACATACGATCTTGGAATGTTCTGACTTCACAGGTGGAGGTTCATCTTAGTCATATCAGTCTGCCAATTGAGTTTCATTGCATATCATCTGTATTGGTGAAGTTATTGAGGTTTTTGGGTACAAAATATTTGAGCTCAATTTTGAAGGCCTTAGAGGCTCCGGATCGAGGTCGAACCCTAGCTGACTAAAGCTTGCACAGTTAGGCGCAATAGATCAAGACCTACCATTTTTGAAAAGTAGTTATAATAGCCAAACAAAGCTATGGTTAAAACGTTATGGCCTCCGAAAGTTGGGCTACCTAAAAATATAATTTGTAATTATTTTGAGCCGACCTAACGTAAAAAAAAATGAAAAAAAAAAATTATAGGGACGATTAACCTTAATGGCTAAAATTCTAGAACCTTCTCGAGCGGTGGAAAATTGCCTATATAAGGAAGACACGTACTATTTTGTAGAGCAGTTCTGGGTAATTATTCAAGGCTTTGTCTTACAAAATATTGTAAGGAAAATGCTCATGTGGCTTAACATATTGTAATTCTAAAATTTGTAATTCCATAATTGTGGAGATAATAAGAAGCCCATTTTTTGTTCTTGCAAATTGATGTTGTGTCTCTATTTCTGTTATGTGTTTGAGGTATTACAGAGAACACCCTTCATCAAGTGGTACTTGAGCAAGAGTTCTTGAGTGTGTAGGCAGATCGTTGATTGTGAGACAATTTGCACCAGGATCGTGGTTTAGGGTTTTAGTTATAGCATGAAAATGCCTCCACAAAGAGAACATGGCAGAAGAGCCAGAGGTGTGTCACTTGAGGTTAGAGCCCTCCAGAGACAAGTGTGAGAATTGCAAGAAGAGATTCACAGATGAATGAATGTTGTAGTCAGATATGAAAGTGAGGATGAAGCCAAAGAAGACGGAAATTTTGATCAAGAAGGAGAAAGCAAAATTTTGAACTAAGAGGAGGAAAGGCTTTTTTGGGCCATTTCCAAGATTGGGAAAAGACATAAGATTGAGGTTCCTACATTTTCAGGAAATCTTAACCCAGAGGAGTTGATCGACTGGATCAATGAATTAGAAGAATATTTTGAGTATGAAAATATTGAGGATCCTAATAGGGTCAAGTTTCTGAAGGCCAGACTGAAGGGTTATGCGAAAATCTGGTGGTAGGGGATACAATTGGAGCAAAATAGAAGAGGAAATGAGAAACTCATAAGATGGGATCAGATGGTAGATAAATTGAAATGACAATTCATTCCTGTTGATTATGAGCTAGATCTACTAAAGAAAATGCATGGGTTAAAGCAACCAGGGAGATCTGTTCAAGAGTATGCAGAGGAGTTCTATCGAGTCCTCATCAAAACAGGTCATGCAGAAGCTGATAAGGAGAAAGTTCACCGTTACTTTAATGGGTTGAGGTTGAGTATTTAGGAGTTGAATTTGGTTTGAATGAATAGTATTGAAGAGGCATACTAGTTTTCCCTAAGAGTAGAAAAAAAGTTGAACAAGAAGTTTGAGAGTAGGCAAAGTAGAAGAGGTTGTGGTGGAAGATTTAGTGGACGGTCTTATGGAGACCGAAATGAAGATCAAGAAAAGAAGGATGAGACCAGCAGAAGTCAAAATCAGAGAGGAAACAATTTCAATCATTTTCATGATCAGAATAATAAAGATCAGAGAGGAAGAGGACAAGGACCAGGAAGAGGAGGTTTCTGTGGAACATGTTTTCACCGTGGAGAAGGTCATAGGCCATATGAATGTCCTCAATGCCAAAGAAGGACAAATAGGAGAACTAAAGGCTAGGATAGAGTTGCACATGTGGACAAAGATGTCAAATCATCACATTCTGAAGATGTTGAAAGAGGAGAAGTCATAGTTAATAGAAGAGTCCTGCTGAGTGGTGAGAATGAACCTTAGAAAATGAGGAGCTTGTTTCGCACTAGGTGCAAGTGTGAGGATAACTGTTGTGATGTAATTATTGATAGTGGAAGCACTGACAATTTGGTGTCAGAAGAGATGGTAACGAAGTTAAAACTCAAGAGGCAAAAACACCCACATCCATATCGAATCACCTGGGTACAGGATGACCACAAGGTCATGGTCAATGAACAGTGCCTAGTAAAGTTCAAGATTGACGGATACCATGATGAGGTACTATGCGATATCATACCTATGGATGCATGTAATATGTTGTTTGGTAGGCCGCGACAGTTTGATAGACGTGTTGTAAATGATGGTCGTGTGAATACCTATTCTCTGACAAAGGATGGATTGCGACATAACCTAAAACCATTGAAGGACAGAAGAAAATGTATGTAGTAATGCAAGAATAAGTTTTGTTGATGGAAGAAAGTTCTTAGAGGGTATGAGGCATGAGCATGTGTTTTGCTTTAATTCCAAAAGATGGTAAAGAGGAAGTAGAAGATGTACTTGTAGAAGTTGTAAATTTGTTGAATGAATTTCAAAATATTATATCCAATAATGTTCGTGATGGATTACCACTAGTAAAGAAGATCAGTCATCAAGTGGACTTGATTCCAAGAGCCAGTTTTCCAAATAAGACAACACACAAAATGACACCAATAAAAAGTGAAGAGTTGAACAAACAAGTACAAGAGTTGTTACAGAAGGGGTTGATTCGAGAGAGTTTGAGTCCATGTGTTGTACCAACAGTATTAGCACCAAAGAAGAATGGAGAATGGAGGATGTGTACAGATTCCAAGGCTATAAACAAGATCACAATTAAGTATAGGTTTCCATTGCCACAGATGGATGATATTATGGACTGTTTGAGTGGAGCTATGTATTTCTCAAAGATAGATCTAAAGAGTGGATATCATCATATTCAGATCAGAGAAGGAGATGAATGCAAAACTGTCTTCAAGACAAAGGAAGGGTTGTATGAGTGGTTAGTCATGCATTTTGAGTTAACCAATGCATCGAGCACTTTCATGCGACTCATGAATGAGATTCTAAAAGAATTTCTGGGTAAGTTTGTCATAGTTTACCTAAATGATATTTTGATCTTTAGTAAGACATTGGAGGACCATATAATGCATATTTTTAGGGTGTTTGAGAAGTTGAGGGAAGAAAAATTGTTGATTAATTTGAAGAAGTGCAGTTTTGTGAAGGAGTCAGTGTATCTTGGATTTTTAGTTTCAGCAGAAGGTCTAAAAATGGATCCAGAGAAAGTGAAGGCTATCCTTGAATGGCCTACTCCAAGGAGTGCTACTGAGGTAAGATCTTTTCATGGTTTGGCTAGCTTTTACAAAAAAATTATCAGGCATTTTAGTAGTATTTGTGGACCCTTGACTGAAACAATGAGAGGGGATAGAAAAGAATTTATGTGTACTACAAGGACAGATAAGAGTTTTAAACTGTTGAAATAAGAAGTTACATAACAACCTATTTTAGCACTTCCATATTTTAATAAGGTGTTTCAAGTAGACTGTGATGCTAGTGGTATTGCAATAGAAGTTTTTTTTGAGCCAAGAAGGTAAACCAGTTGCTTATTTCAGTGAGAAGTTAAATGATGCCAAGAAGAAATATTCTATTTATGATCAAGAATTCTATACTATAGTTTAAGCATTCAAAAAGTGGAGACAGTATCTTCTTCCTAAGGAACTTATTTTGTATATTGATCATCAAGCTTTGCAATATTTGAATAGTCAAGGAAAGTTGAATCAAAGGCATTTGAAATGGGTTGAGTTTTTGCAGAGTTACACATTTGTTTTAAACACAAGAGTGGAAAGTCTAATAGGGTTGCAGATGCTCTTAGCAGAAGGCAACTTTTTCTAATAGAGATGCAGATTGAGGTGGTTGGGTTCAATGAGCTCAAGAGTTTGTATCTAGAAGATCCTGATTTTGGTGAAACTTGAAAAGCTTGTACTGAACCTATTACTCTAGACAGAACGAAGTGGTTGAATTTCATCATCTAGGATAGTATGCTATTCAGGGGGAGTTAGTTGTGCATTCCACAAAGCTATATGAAAGAGAATCTCATCAAGGAGAAGCATAGCAGAGGATTGGCTGGACATTTTGGTCGAGATAAAACCCTTGCTCTAGTTAGTGAGAATTATTACTGGCTACAGTTGCAACAAGATGTCAAGAAGTTTGTATAGAGTTGCAGAGTATGTCAAATGGAAAAAAGGAGTAAAGTAGAATACATGGTTGTATCAGTCATTACCTATACCAAAGAAGCCATTGGAGAATATCAGTATGGACTTTGTTCTTGGTTTACCAAGGACTCAGCTGGGACATTATTCGATTTTCATGGTGGTTGACAGATTTTCAAAGATGACACATTTCATTCCCTACAAGTAGACGAACGATGTTGTTCATGTGGCAGAATTATTATTCAAAGAAGTGGTGAGACTACATGGTCTACCAAAGAACATAGTTTCAAATCGAGATACTAAGTTTGCTGAATATTTATTGCGCACATTGTGGAAGAAGTTAAAGACAGATTAGAAGATTAGCTCATCACACCATCCACAAACTAATGGACAGACAAAGGTGGTGAATAGGAGTTTGGGGAATTTGCTGAGATGTTTGGTTGGAGATAAGCCAATGGGGTGGGATTTAATTTTACCTCAGGCAAAATTTGCATACAATAATTCTGTCAACATGAGCACCGGTAAGTCATCATTCCAAATTGTATGTGGGAGTAGTCCCAGATATGCTTTCGATTTGAGGAAGATAGACAAAGGAGAAATAAGTAGTGCTGAAGCTGAGGATTTTGTAGAACATTTGAAGAACATCCATGAGGAGGTGAGAAATCACATTACCAAGATGAATATGCAATATAAGGCTAAGGAAGATGAGAAAATCAAGCATAAGGAATTTCAGGTTGGGATGAAGTCATGGTTCATTTGCAGATGGAGCGATTTCCAGTAGGTACATATAACAAGTTAAAAATGAAAAAGTTTGGGCCATGTAAGATACTAAAGAAGCATGATTCAGGAAATGCCTATGAAGTGGAGTTACCTACTGAGCTGAATATTTCACTAGTATTTAACATTTCAAATTTGACAAAGTATCATGAAAGGGGTTTTGAAGATGAGATCACAGAAGCATAGTGGAGTATTTCGACAACTACTCAGCTAACAAGGAGATTAAGGATATACTGGATAGTCGTGTTGGCAAAAGCACAAGAAGCAGGACTTATGAAGAATATATGGTCAAATGGAAAGGGTGACCTGTAGAAGATTCATCATGACTGACAAGGGAGGAGGTTAACTATCTTGGTTTTCTTCTGCACATCTGACACGTGACAAGGCCACTTCTCAGATTACCCCGGGTGTATGATGTAGGAGCATCCTAGGTGTAAGGGCAATCTTGCATCACCCAAAAATATTTCTAGTTTCTTTTAAATAAGGGCTATCTTATGTAGAGCTACTATTCCAGAAACTTACTATTTTTAGTAAATTGGTCATACAAGCTAAAAATGTTATGATTCCACAAGTGAAGGTTCATCTTAGTCATATTGGTCTGCCAATTGAATTTCATTGCCATATCATTTGTATTGGTGAAGTTATTGAGGTTTTTTGGTACAAAATCTTTGAGCTCAATTTTGAAGGCCTTAGAGGCTCCGAATCGAGATTGAACTCTGGCTGACTAAAGCTTGCACAGTTAGGCGCTACAAACCACGACATGTCATTTCTGAAAAGTGGTTATAATAGCCAAACAGAGCTACGGTTAAAAAGTTATGGCCTCCGAAAGTTGGGCTACTTGAAAATATAATTTGTAATTATTTTGAGCTGAGCCTAATGTAAAAAAAATGAAAAATAAAATAATTTTAGGGACGGTCGGCCTTAATGGATAAAATTTTGGAACCTTCTCTAGTAGTGGAAAATTGCCTATATAAGGAAACTCGTATTGTTTTGTAGGGCAGTTTTGGGTAATTATTTAAGGCTTTGTCTTATAAAATATTGTAAGGAAAATGCCCATGTGGATTTACATCTTATAATTCTGAAATCTGTAATTCCACACTTGTGCAGATAATAAGAAGCTAATTTTCTATTCTTGCAAATTGATGTGGTGTTTCTATTTCTGTTATGTGTTTGAGGTATTGAGGGGAGCACCCTTCATCAAAATGGATCCTTAAAAAAGATGAGAGATTGAAATACTACCCTTGCCCCCCAAGTGTGGAGATAGACATAAGGAGGATATTATGTTTCTCAGAAAGTATCATTGCACCTGAAATTGTAACACCATGAATGACAATGAGCCCTCAAGGGATAAGCTGGCAATGTCACATATGGTGGAGCAACATAATAGAAAGTTAAATGTTTTTGATTAAGGAAAACAAGTTTTAAAGGGGCCCTGAAACCCGAATAGAGTTAAAACATATACAAAGATGTAGCAATAAAAGTATACTTAGACAAGATAGCCAAAGCAAAAAGAAAAGGCCAGACACAGTCCGCCAGCAAATCAAACAGTAAGTCCAGAAAACAAAGCCAAGGGCAAAAACAAAAAGCCAGGCCAAAAAACTGAGCCAAGGGGAGATCTCAGACAAATTCTCCGAGGATCTCCGCCGCTCGAATCTCAAGTTCAAACACCTTATCTGCCGCTTCCTTAAAGTCAGCCAGATCCTTATCAGGTTCCTGCATATCCTTCTTCATAGTGCTGGATCTGGTTCTCTTCCTCGGCCCTTCCCCCGAAGATCTTTCTTTACTGCTATTGGGAGACTCCTCCTTGTTGCCCGTGTTCCTCAATTTTGCTGATCAAAATTTTAATATTGTCGTTTGAAGCTTTGAGGATGCTATAGCTCTACTCCACAATTTTCTGCAAAGTTCCCTCCACACTCTGAATTCTTTTCTTCAATTCCTCCATTTTGTCAACCATTTCATTTTTATCCTCAGAGAGGCTGATCTTGTTGATGTTACCCTCCCTTTCCAGCATTCCCACCTTGAATTTTAACTCCTGGATTTCGTGGTAGGTCCATTTAGTAGTTCTATAGCTATCTATGACACTATTTTTGGTATTATTGAGCACATCCATTTGAGGGTATTCTTTAGTGATGTCGCTCAGAATAACCAAAGCAGGGTCAATAACGTCCTCCATTTGAATTTTGCCATCCTTATTCTCTTTAATCAAAGTTTTCATCATTTCCCTCTTAAGGCCCATCCTGACAGTGTGAAAATCTCTCCAAACCACACTCTTCTCTTTATTTGATATCTTGCAGGCGTACTGGTCGGTCCCTTGATCCTGGCAATCCTGCACGTGATCATCATCTCTCCCCTGACTCTCCTCCTCCTATTCGTTATCCTTCCCCTCCTCTTGCCCTTCTTCCTTGTTCTCCTCTTCCATTTTCTTCCTTTTCCTCTGCTTCCTGCCAAAATCAACTCCAGTCACCGCATCTCTGTTCGCAGGCATTTTAATTGTGAAATTTCGCTTTCCCTTCCTTTTCTCCTTAGTTTCCTCCTCCTCCCCAATCATATCTTCCTCTGCATCAGTGCTTTCTCCCTCAATATCCATACCCTCCGCCTCTTCATCATAATCTCTATCGGAAGAGACCTCAATACACTGCTTAGGTTCCAGTTTCTCCTTTTTTTCCAGTTTCTCTTTCTTAATCTTCTTTTTCCCCTTTTTGGTGTGAAGGAGGGCTTCGGATTCCAAGTCTGAATGCATGTCTAGCCTCTCCTCGGTATCAAAAGGAATGTACTCTTCTTCACCCGAGTCGAGGTCATCATCAGAAACCTCCTTCCCCCCTTTCCTCTGTTTAATTTCTTTACCTATAGTTCTAGCTTTAAAAAACTCATAAATCAACAACAAAAGCCCCTCATGGAAAGCAGGGTTGCCGATAGGCTTCTCCCTGTAATCATTGATATTCTCATTTATGGACGAGTAAAGGTAAAAAGGAATAGAAATTTTAGTCCCAGACCTGAAATGGTTGAGAAGCACAAAGTGGTAGGAGTAAATGTGGTCGAATCTCATGTCCAGGGATATGTATTTGATGATAGCCCTCAGCACAAACTTCCACAATAGTTTAATGGACCTCAGCAGGTAGTAAGTTCCTTGCTTCACGAGAGCCTTCTTTTCCTCCTTTCCTTTGGTAAATTCCGCCACTACCTGACCCGAGATGCGCCTATCTCTGTAAAATTTCTTCCCCACAATGGGTATACCTGTAACCGCAGAAATAACCTCCTCCGTCACCATGAACTCAACCCCATCGATTTTGACACTCCCCTCATTCTAGTTCTTCACCATTGTTTTAGTGACAGAGGGTTTCCACCCATGCAATCTTTCAATGAAGGAAGTCACCTCCCCTTTGCTCAAAATACCCCACACCTTCGAGCGCTTCTGCCACTTCTCAACTTCATCTTCTGGTTCCCTCCTGTGTCTTTCCCCCACCATTTTACCTCTCTCTGCAAACAAAACTTCTGATCACAAAGCTTTTCGAGTTTTGGGTCTAGCTGATGGTGAGAGAAATGTTCTTGATTCTTCCCTTTGAATTATGAGAAATAAACTCGAAAACGGGCCTCAAAGTGTAATGATGGCAAATTCCCAGGTGATTCATACTTTGGCTCGTGTACTTACACATCATATATCAACACAATTCCCCTAACACATAAACTTTCATAATTAGGCTTTAATATTTCCCAATCTGCTCGGGATTCTCTCGCTTTCAATTAATTCCTTTATTTCAAACGGAATTAAATGGCCATCCATCCATCTTTTCATGTCATCTTTCCTAACAGCCCAATTGGCCAGCCTGTCAGCCACTTGGTTAGCCTCCCTGTACTCATGGGCCACGTAGATACTTTCTAAGGACTTGAGAAACTGGATGCTCTCATTAACTAAGTCCGCAATCGTCCAGGTAGGCAAATGTTTCTCGTTGAGGCAATCAATTATATTTTTAGAGTCTCCTTCCAGCCACAATTTTCTGACTCCAATATCCTTAGCCAGCTTAATAGTTTGATAGCTTAATAGAAAGTTAAATGTTATTCAAAATAATCATAATTAAAAATCAACTCATTGTGACATGTTATGTGGATGGTATCTTAATTAATGAGTTTTTGAATTGTATAATGAAAATCTTGACATTCATTAGTAGAGTGATCATGAAATCAATGATACATACAAAAAGGAAGATTCACAAGATTTTGGCTATGCTTCTTCTTTCATTTAGTTCTCATAATTTTAACTTGGCATGAAGAAGGTCTAACAAAATGCTATCTTGATTAAAGGAAGGCATAGAAGTACTAGATAATGAAAAAGGGGATGACAACAAAGAAGATCGAAAACCTAACCCTTCTGTAGGCAAGTGCAATGCTGGTTTTTCATGAGTCTCAAAACTTTTTGCACACATCATAAAACATGAGTTAAAATGTTAAGAGAATCGGGTTAAACAAATGACACACTAGTCCCTTTAAAGGGTCTAATGTAAAACTTGAGAACTTTTTATTCTCAAGAGATGGTGTAAAGTCTAATAACCCTCAATCATCTTCTAGGACACTTTTAGGGGTATCTTTAGGAGAATATGTCTCTTGTTGAAATGGTGTAGGAATGGACAGAGAATAAGATTCACTTTGTAAGCAACTTTGTGATTTGTCGTCATCTTCAAGGGTATACATAAGATTTTTATAAATGAATTTTACTTTGCAATGAAGAGTTGAAGGAACAGTCTGCATGACATGTAGCTATGGTCATTCCAATAGAAGATTATAAGTGAGAGTATCATGCATGACATGAATAGTTGCGGGTAAAATAATAGGACCTACCTTAATAGGTAAGGTTATAATACCTAAGGGTTTTTTAGCAACATTATCAAAGCCACAATTAGGAATAGAATCAGGTTGAACTGATGAAGTATCCACCTTAATTTTATACAAAAAATCAATGATGCAAACATTAAGACCAAATCCATTATTAATTAAAGTAAATTAAATAGCATTATCGTTGATAAGGACAACCATATTTGGGTGAAATTTCCCTTTCCCCTTCCATGGATTGTTGGTTCAATTGCCAATTAGTTGCTTCTAGACTGGGGGATCCTTGATTTTCCAATTTTTCAATGTTTCTACCGACCTCCTCTTATCTTGCCAAAATCGTCCATACCCTTAGTCTTATTTTCTACTTTGATGAAAGGGTTTTCCAAAGAATCGGTTCCATCAATCTTCCTATTTAGGTCTGGGAGGGGGGCGTATGCCATTTTCCTACTCTTCCCTTCCATTTTTCAAAGAGACTTTGTTTCACTTGCTCAATTCTTACATGCATACTCTCCTCTATCATTCCTTGACTTTGTCAAAACCCTAGAGGGATCCTATTTTATCCCATTAGCAGATGGAAAGCTTGACTACCAAAAAAAAATTCCATCCTTTGTTTTCCCTAGCTTAGAGGTCTTTCAGTGATAATTGCATGTCTTCTTTGTCTGCTTGTCTGTCGATGCTTGGATAATCCCTTTCATGCTCCCTTTGGTACTGCTCTCCTATGAATCTACTTCTCTCTGCAACTTTTCTCCTAGCACGCAATGCAAATCCTTATAATATGATCCATAAATGAGTTTCCACCTAGCAATCCTTGATACATGTTGTAATAATATTCCATAATTATGACATGTCATTTTAGGTCCATCTATTGCTATTTTGATGGCTCTAAAGGTTCATAATAAAATTTGTTGAGAATTAACACTTGAAGATGAAAAACATTAGATATTGCTAAATTTATTTGTGATCTAGATCTAATGTACTTGAGTTCTTATTATTCAACTCCAATCAAGTGTTGTAATTAAACTCAATGCAATAGTTAACATGTTAATGTTCTAATGCTTATTGTAGCTTAGATCTAGCCTATGTGTCTATTGAATTGACCATCCTTGCATAGTTCCATTAGGGTTCGAGTTAATTTATTAAAAGTAACGAAACATTATTAGTAATCACATGATTCAAAAATTAGAAAATTAGAAAATATTTAAAATGGGACATCACACATATATTTGATTTCTTAGTTCTTCTCTTATTCCAAATAAATTATTTTATCTTAGTGCATAAGAAACCAATGTTATCTTGGTAAGCCAACTATAGGGCCAAGTCTCTATTGGCAAAATGGTTAGCACTTCCATCGGGATTCGTGACATGGCTTAATCGCCTCCTGTGTCTTCTATAAGTCTAGTGGTTGTATCGAGCATTAACAGGTCAATCTTTTGGTGCAATGACAACCACTACTTGTAACAAGTGGTATCAGAGCTTGGTCACAAGTTTGAATCCCCTCGGATAATGTTGAGGGGGAGATTGTTGGCAAAATGCTAAGCACTCCCCTTGGGATTCGTGACATGGCTTAACCGCCTCCTGTGTCTTCTATAAGTCTAGTGGTTGTATCGGGCATTAACGGGTCAATATTTTGGTGCAACGACAACCACTACTTGTAACAGTCTCACATTACATCATGTTGAGAAGAGGATAGCTTTGAAGCAAGTGTTCCATAAGAGATTAGTTCACTCCTAGGAAAAATCAATCATGTCAACTCAAAGTATTAAGAGGGTGACAAGAAAAATAAAAGATCTTAAGAATAAGACATACAAGCATAACCAAGTGCCTATGATTACTTGACAAATTCATCGGGCTTTTACTAGCAATTACAATAAGAGGACAAAGGTATTCAACCACTCCAACCATTTCAAACAGGTCCCAAATGTCAAATTTTTTGTATCTATATAAATCTTTTCACCCTTTTAGAATACTCCAAAATTTGAAAAGCATTTCCTTGTCTCTTCATCGAAGAATTCAATACTAGCTTACAAACACCTGAGAAGCCTATCTTTATGATAATTTCATACTTTTTCTACTTTTGAAAGCTTGTTATTTACTCTTTTCCATACTTGGTAGGTTTCACTATGCAAGAAACTCCCAATCACCTTTAGAGCAAGTGACAAGCCTTGGTGTTTTACTTGCAGTTTTGATCCATTGGTCAATAAAAATATGGGGAGTATATTTACTCTAATGCAATAAAAAATGTCATGTTCATGTGATTATCTTATGTGAGAAGATAAAGACACATTCACTAGTTTGAGGTGATCCCAGAGTAATGTGTCTACTTTTTTGGCCAAACTAGCATAATGAAATCAACATTTTAAACCAAATTTTCACTTTTGAACACCTACCACGGCTCTGAGTGGGAAGAGGAGCGGGACGGGAAGGGGGGTGGGGGAGGGCAGGGATTGCAGAGGGAGATGATGTTGAGGAAGATGATGATCCCGGTGGCCACGATGAGGCATGTTTTGTGTTTGTCATACCCCTGTGTGAAGGCACTGGTTGGCTACGCTAGGTTGGAGCTTTTTTGGTCCATGTGGATGCTAGGTTTCCATCTGTTGTAGACGAGTATGAGAATGATGGTGCTTCATATGGTTCTTGGTTTGTTCGTGTTGTGGTGGCTTTGGAATGACTTCATTTGGAAGTCAATATCCTTGTGTTGGGTGGATACAGGCTTTTGTCCAGTATCTTTTCTACCTTTTGCAGTGGCACTAGTTTGGTTGCAACTTGGTTATCAAAGGATTTGTGGGCTACAAAAAAATCTTTCCAGATCCTTGTCATTACTATGAAGGCTTCTTCCTTTTTTTGAATTATTGTGTCTTTGTCGGTTGAGGGCATTAAAACTCTTTTGTTCGTGGCAGATTTGTGCATGTATGGTTCTTATGTGAAGGGATACAACAACTTCTTTGTGGCCATTGATCTAAAGTATTTATGTGGATGCTTGCATTTTGTTCTCCATCTTCTACTTGCGGATACCACTACTACCTTGCCACAAATCTTCGTTTAGACAACTTGCTTTGTTGTTGAGGCAAATGGAGTGGTTGGGACTTTGCATGTCTGGGTTACCCTACTTTTGTGGAGCCTAACTTAATTTTTAAACTTATATTTATTCCTATTTCTCCCGTGATAAGCCATGCATTTAGATATATGAATGTGGGACAATGCTTTGTGGTTGTGACCACTATTAGAAAGGGGTTTGAAACCCTTTTGTTTGGGGCTTCTTTGTGGGGGAATCAGTTTCTCCTCCCTGTGCCTATTTTTCTACATTGTGTCAACTATGGCAGCGAGGTTTCGAGTATCCTCTATATGGAGGACAACCTATCTGTTGATTCAGAGGGGTCTCTATTCTCATTTGCCCCTTCCTTTGTCCACATTTTTGATGTGGTAGCTTATGCAAGGCTTTTCCCAAGGAGGGCCATGGTTGTGGTTTTGTGTTCCTTTCTGAGGAGTTTCCCTCTCCAGTTGGAGTTCTTGTGTAGTGAATTTGGCTCTTTGTCCTACTTGAGAGTATGAGTGGTTCATTTTCCTTTGGTGAGGTTGTGCTTGGTTTTGGGGGTTTTGACCCTATTTTTTCTGACCTGCCCTATCTTGGGGGTTCTAAAAGTTGTGGAGATATTGACTTTGTACATAGCTTTTGTAGATGTCGTGTTCAATTTGTTGGTGTTGCTCTTCATTACAGTTCTACCTATGGGGTTTGGTGTTTCTTACATAGTTGGAAGTGTTGAAGTGTTGCTAGAGGGGTGGTGCTTCTTGTACTCACAATGTTGATCCTTTGTGAATTTACTTTGGCTTATATTAAGGTCTGTTGGGCTCTTTTGCTAATGAAAATAATGCTCCTATGATGATGGGAGGTGTGGTGGGTCGTTTTCTAATTGATAGAAAGGTGAGGCTCCAACTTGTTGAGAGGTTGGCCCAAATGTTTACGAGTCTTCTTTGCTTCTCCCTATGCTTACCTTGGGTTTTGGGGTTGAGTTTATTTGCCCTTTGTAGTTGGATTGTGATGGATGTTGTTGTTAATACTAGGTTTCTTCTTCCTTTTTTGTGTGTGTTTTTGTTTCGACTGCCCATCCTAGTTGGTATGGACAGTGGTCTTCTTCTTCTGGTGGCCAGTTAATTGCTAATAGTTTTCAAGGGCACATCTTGGTCTTTGATTATTCTTTGTTGAAATTTGTAGCTGATAGTGGGGTTATGTTGGACCCAATTATGGTGGGGTGCTTTTTGTCAACCATGGTAAGAAGTTGGTGCATTCAATGTGTTTCTTTCTCTTTCGTCGTTCCTATCAAGGTGGACAAGTCTCCTATGGAGGTGGGGATTTGTTGTGTAAAGGAGTTTTGTAACTTTGGGCAGACTTATCCTTTCTATGGCTTCTTAGACATGGAATAGATTTATGGTTAGCTCTCCAATGTAGTATTCTCTTCCTTTTTTGCTCCTATTGAGGTGGGTTCTTGGTCTGCTATTGTGGAAAGGAGTTTTGTAGATAGGGGAGGTGCTCTGATTGGAGGGGTGTTGTCCTTTACTACACGATGATTTCTAATACCATTTTTCTACCCTTTTTGAAGGCTTGGGGAGCCTTTCAAAATCCCTCAATTATTTTGCCCCACCTATCTATGTGCTAGTTGTTTGTTGTTAATGGCCTCTTTTGGCTAGTGTGTTGTAAATGTGTTGCAAGTGGCAAGTGGCAAGTGTGTTGCAAGTGTTGTTAGTGTGTGGTAAATAGTAATTGTGTTGTAAGTGGCCCTTTGTTTTGCAAAGGCTTTTTAAGGAAGGCAAATAATTTACTAACAGTGTGCCCTTTGTGGCTTCGACTTGTAACAACCAACACCTTTTGTAATGTGTTGTTGAGCACTCCACAACCCTCATGTTGTCATTTTGTAAGGGTCAACCCCGTCATTTTGGTTGTTGATTAATATAAAAAAATAACTAAATAGTTAAAAATTTGAAGATGATACAATGAATGATTTTTGAGGTTTCATAGGAAGATTTTAAGTCATTTTTTTTTATTTTAAGAAATATTTTGTGTTTTTACATAATTTCTAATAATTTATTTTTATAGCTAATAATATTTTTAAAAGTGAAGTTATTTTCATAAGACATAACTTTATGTATAGGAAGGATAAAATTATTAAAAAATTGATCATAAATTCATAATACTAACATCAAGTGCACAAATATTTTTTCATAATTTTTTGTTGCATATTTTTTATAAAACTTTTTAATTGTTTATTTACTCTTTTTTTATTCATGGAACAAAAACCTTGACGATTGTTTGTTCACTGAAAAATAGAAAATAATTATCAAAATGAAATTAAATATATTCAAAATTCTAGTTGTTGTAAAAAATATTTTGGGTACAAATTGCAACTTTGGTTAATTCCTAGATGAAGAGGGATATAAACAAAATCCAATTAATAATGGTAAAGTTGCAAAGGTGTAATCACTAATGTTTGGAAACAAATGGAGAACAAGGGGTCAGGGGTTGTATTCTTCAGAGATATATGTTTGACAGTTAGTTCTTTCTTAAACTATTTGCTAAGAACATAAATACCAAGTAACAAAGAAGGAAGCTAGATTTCTAATTAATCCATCAAATATATATAAGTATATATACACACATATATATTTATATATATGTATAGATAGATATAGGTATATACATTATACATTGAACAAAAACATTGACAATTGTTTGTTCACTAAAAAATAGAAAACAAATATCAAAATGAAATTAAATATATTCAAAATTCTAGTTGTTGTAAAAAATATTTTGGGTACAAATTATTGCAACTTTGGTTAATTCCTAGATGAAGACGGATATAAGCAAAATCCAATTAATAATGGTAAAGCTACAAAGGTGTAATCACTAATGTTTGGAAATGAATGGAGAACATGGGGGTTGTATTCTTCGGAGATATATGTTTGATAGTTAGTTCTTTCTTAAACTATTTGCTAAGAACATAAATACCAAGTAACAAAGAAGGAAGCAAGATTTCTAATTAATCCATCGAATACATATAAGTACATATACGCACATATATAGTTATATATATGTATAGATAGATATAGGTATATATTATACATTAACCAATTTATCATGTATAGTGTATATATGTATATCCATACATAAATATATTTAAATCATAGTATATTGGTGTTATATGTATACTTATATATATACTCTTTGATCACCTGTTGTGCACATTATATGTTCGATTTATGGTCGATTGGGACACTAAAAGATGTGGAATACAAAGCAAAGCATATTAGAAGCGAAAGTTTTATTAAATAAAATGTATAATGTGTTGGCAAAATGGTCAGCGCTCCCCTCAAGATTCGTAACAAGAGACTAATTGCCTCATGTGGATTCTATAAGTCTAATGGTTGTATCAGGCATTGATAGGTCGATCTTTTGGTGCAACGACAACCACACTTGCAACAAGTGGTATTAGACCTTGGTCACGGGTTTGAATCCCCTTGAGCAACGCCGAGGGGGAGATTGTTGGAAAAATGGTCAGCGCTTCGCTCAAGATTCATGACAAGGGACTAACCGCCTCATGTGGATTCTATAAGTTTAGTGGTTGTATCAGACATTGATAGGTCGATCTTTTGGTGCAACAACCACCACACTTGTAACACAATGCATCCCCAAATTTAGAGATATTTACATGAGGGCCATTTTTCATACTCAACTTATCTAAATAAGTTGTTCTAATTTTGTTTTTGAGATGGCCTACGGGTATGATTGGTTTTAGCAATTTGGTTAAATGTAAGGATGATATTATTACCAAATTAGATTATAGCTTTTCAGTCCATCATGTAATGTTAACAAAGACCTTGAGGTAGATTGGTGGTTTTAAGATGTTTTGCAAGAAAATTGTGAGTATGAACTTAATTTCACACTCACACACACACACTATACATTGATTTAAATATCAAGTATAGTGTGTGTGTGTGTGTGTGTGTTATGTTTTCTTGAAACATTTCATTAGAAATAGAATTGGTTGATAAAGACATGTAGATTTAATACATTAAAAAGGAAAAAAGAAAAAGTCAAACTTCATGACTGAAGATGAGAACAATAATAGAAAGTGTATGCAAATACCCCTCCCTCTTAAATTAATGAAAATTTGAAATAGTCTACTTCTTTGGGATGAAAGGGCGAGACATTTTTAAGCTTTCACTATGTTGAAACCTAATCTATGATCTTCTAACATGTGCATTGGAGATTGATAAATAGGCCACAACTTAAATTTCTAGGGTCCTAATTTTTAGTCAAATGATATAGAAAAATATTCATAACATAATGAAATTTTCAAGTTTCCTTATCTTTAATTCATAATTCATAAAATGCTAAGATTGAGATCAAAGTTCTGATATCAATAATGTTCCAAGGTATAGATATTTGTAGTAATATGATACAATGCATGATGGGAATTTCTTTTGAGTCTAATTGCAGATCCTTATGATTTTGTTTCTCTAACAAAATTGACAAATGTTCTTGAGATAGCTTGTGTTGTAAGATGTTTTACAGGCTAAAGAGAATCATTTGTGTTGGCAAAGATGCAAGTCACATCCTGGGAGAAGAATAGGAATCAACAGTTCTCCTTATAAATGGGATCCTTGTGAAAGATCAAAATTGATGTAAAGGGTAGATTGCCACCATTTGGCAATCCTATTCAAATAAATGTATTAGGGTGGCAACTATTGTATGGGCTTGGTATCATTGGGCCAATAATACCTATTGTAAATTGTGATGTATATTTAGTTACCAATAAGTTCAAATTGGTATTGCAATTTGGGTTGGGTTGGGAAAACTTCCAAAAATTATGTATTTGGGCACAACTCTTCGTTGTTTTTTTATGTAAATCTAAGTAGTTATTAGGTCACCAAGAGCCACAACCGAAGGTTTTCTTCCAAGTTCTTTCCTGCAAGTATGCTCCCCTACACCAAACATAATATACATTTTACATTTATTAATAAAATTTCGACTACGACCCTTTACCAATAAAAAATTTAAGAAAAATATATTTTAGAGGCTTTGATGCTATAAATTATCCTATCATATTAAGTCCAATTGTTGGTTTAGGCTAAAGTTGGAAAACAAGAAAATCTAAAAACTTAAGGTGGAAATGTCAATTTTAGGATATTTATTTGAAGGTAATAAAGGACTTTCACTCCAAAGTATGTCATTTGAAAAAAAAAATCATACATGAAAAAAAGCTAAATATATAAAAGGAAGAAAATGAATCTTCAAGCAAATGTTTATTTTCTTCCATTTATGAAAATTACCTTCATTTCTTTTTTAAGTCACATTCAATCCAATAAAAGTGTTTTACTTTTCACTTCCATCCAAATTGAAAGATGTAATATTTTAAGTTCACATTCAATCCAATAAAGGTGTTTTACTTTTCACTTCCATCTAAATTGAAAGATGTAATATTCTAAGTTTGGGATTTACTATTATAGGCTTACCATAGAGTTATGATGAATTATCACTTTTAATGGTAGACTACAAAAATAAACATTGTAAGTATGTCTAAAATTTCTTATGTATTTAAGATAATTACCATGTAGGAATTAGGGTTAAGTGCACAAAAACAATAATAAATATTTATATCTACAAATAATATATAAAATAAGTTTATATAAAGTATGTTATGCAGAAATTGTTTAATTGTATTATTAGTACTTGCTAGTAGGCTAAATACTATTGTATCCGTTTTTGAGTTTTTAATCTTAACTAGTGCGCAATAAGTTTCTGGATTTGATTGTGTGAGTTTTTTTAGTATCAACGTTTCGGATCACACTCCATGATCCATCATTAGGAATAGAGAATGTAGGAATGAAAAGTAAAATGTGTAGACAAAGCCTCTCAGAAGAGATATAAGAGGAGTTGGGGAAGGAGTGACACGCAAAACAAGGAGTAGATTAAAAGTAAAAAAGAAACAAGAACATATATAAAAAACAACACAAAAAAGAGGAACCAAAGAGACGAGGCAACAAGCGATGAGCGGGCAAGAAACTAAGTGGGATCGATAAAGCGAAATAGTATGAAAGACTAATAAAAGACTACCTTTTATTAGTCTTTCATATTGTTTCGCTTTATCGATCCCACTTAGTTTCTTGCCCGCTCATCGCTTGTTGTCTCGTCTCTTTGGTTCCCCTTTTTTGTGTTGTTTTTTTATATATGTTCTTGTTTCTTTTTTACTTTTAATCTACTCCTTGTTTTGCGTGTCACTCATTCCCCAACTCCTCTTATATCTCTTCTGAGAGGCTTTGTCTACACATTTTACTTTTCATTCCTATATTCTCTATTCCTAATGATGGATCACAAAGTGTGATCCGAAACGTTGATGCTAAAAAAACTCACACAATCAAATCCAGAAACTTATTGCGCATTATAATGGATTATGGAAATCTAATTTTGTTAATCTTAACTAGTGATTAAATGAACTGTTCTGCACCAATCAAAATAAATTCTATTTTATATTTCATTATAAGTTTTTCATTTGTAAAGTATAGATGCAAATTGTTTAACTTTATAATATCTTGAAATTGATTTTTAATCATCTCATTGGACGAAATCATTTGAAGTCTTATTACACGAGTGAACCAATTAAAATTTACCATGTTTGCTACACTTTATATTTAATATAATGAAAATGCAATATTTTTAAGTTTATATTTAATTATGTAAATTATATTTATAATAGCATTAATCTGAAAAAATATCAATTACGTGAAAACTCATATAAAATATAATATTACAATACAATCTAATATATAGTATAATAATGTATTATATATAATTTTATTTCAATCATATATAATTAAAAAATATATTAATAAAATAAAATTAAGATTAAGAACTAATACAAATAAAATTTAAATTAATTATAATTTATAAGTTATAATTTTTTTAAATAATTATAATTAAAAAATGAAATTATTTATTGTGACAACTATACTAAAACAAATAATTATTATTATGTAATTTAATCATTAATTAAAATACATTTAATTAAAATTAAGATTATGGTTAAAAGGAACACATAATACTTTTCAGGTTATGATTAGATTTCCATTCTTATAATTTCAACTATCATTAATGCTATCATTCTACATTAAAAAAATTAATTATCAAAAGTTATTACTTCTATATAAAACATAATAATTAAAAAATTAATATTCTATTACTTCTACTTTAGTTTCTACTATAACTAAAGGCAAGTACTTAGCCACTACGTGGCACTTGTTTAATTTTATAACAACCTTTCTCATGATTGGTTAATCCGGCAATAATGCCCCACTAAACATCTTGATATTTTCAAGTCACATATATTTTTTACAAATAATAATCTAACTCTAGATGGGATCAATCTAGGAAGGTTTGATTTAAATTCATTGGATAAAACCCCCTTAGGTCAAAGCCTCTTGAATAGAAATACTCTAGATTTAAAAGAAATCCTTATGAGGCTCTTTTGCACTTGTTGAATGTTAGAAATAAAAATAAAAATTTGCATATCTCTTGAAAAAACAAATGAAGCTCTTTTGCACTTGTTGAATGTTAGAAAAAAAAAATTGCATATCTCTTGAAAAAACAAATGAAATCATTATGTAAGTTTATAGCTCTTATAATTAACTTTTCAAAAATTTTAACAAATATTATGTTTTCTTTTATATTATATTTTAAAAATACATAATAAAAATAAGTTCGTTATGGAAAAATAATATATCCAAAACATTAAGAAAATATTATTAGAAAAATCTCAAAGAAACATTTCAATCTCATAGATGGTCTTGTTTCAATGCAGAAATTAATTTTGATATATCCGTTAAGTCAATTGCCTTACGAAATAATATAGAATTAAAAAATGTTAATACTAATTTAAAACTTAATACTAAATAAAATATTTAATTAAAATTATTATAAGTATTCATATATTGATTGATAAGTAGGGGATATTTTCCACAACAAGTCAAATTGTGATATTGCTATCAAAGTTCAACTGTGTAGCTTTATGAGTCAAACTCATTGACCCATGTTTTTGAGTTGTGGTTCACATGAACCCATCTCTCATGAGAATGAACGAAACACTTAGCACTCATTGCCTCTAGGCGATGCTCACATAGGTTAAGTACTAGGGACTTCTCAAGATGTCACTCATCCCAGTACTACTCTAGCTCGAGCGCACTTAACTACGGAGTTTCCTCCATGGTTAAATCCACTCTGCTTGCATTCCCGTTTACAAAACCTTCAGCAAGTGTTGTGCCTTGTGAACCATTAATTAGAAAGCCCCTTAAGCTCATCAATTGATAAGTAGGGGATACTTTCCACAACAAGTCAAATTGCGATATTGCTATCAAGATTCAATTGTGTAGTTTTTTGAGTCAAACTCATTGACCCATGTTTAATGAGTAGCAATTCACATGAACCCATCTCTAGTGAGAATGAACAAAACAGTTATCACTCATTGCATCTAGATGATTCTCACAGAGGTGAAGCACAAAGACTTCCCAGGAGGTCACTCATTCCAGTACTACTCCAGCTTGAGCGCGCTTAACAACAGAGTTTCCTCCATGGTTAAACCCACTTTGCTTGCATCCCCATTTGTAAAACCTTTAGCAAGTGTTGTGCCTTATGAGCCCTTCATTAGAAAGCTTCTTAAGCTCATCAAATGATAAGTAAGGGATATTTTCCACATCAAGTCAAATTGTGATAAAGCTATCAGGATTCAACTGTGTAGTTTTTTGAGTGAAACTCATTGACCCATGTTTCATGAGTAGTGGTTCACATGAACCTATCTCTCATGAGAATGAACGAAACACTTAGCACTCATTGCATCTAGGTGATGCTCACAAAGGTGAAGCACTGGAACTTCCCAAGAGGTGTGCCCATCCCAGTACTACCCCATCTCGAGTGCACTTAACTACGGAGTTTCCTCCATGGTTAAACCCACTATGCTTGCATCCCCATTTGAAAAACCTTCAACAAGTGTTGTGTCATATGAACCATTCATTAGAAAGCCCCTTAAGCTCAACAATTGAGAAGTAGGGGATATTTTCCACAACAAGTCAAATTGTGATATTGCTATCAGGATTCAACCGTGTAGTTTTTTGAGTAAAACTCATTGACCCATGTTTCATGAGTAGTGGTTCACATGAACCCATCTCTCAGGAGAATGAACAAAACACTTATCACTCATTGCATCTAGGTGATGTTCACAGAGGTGAAGCACTGAAACTTCCCAGGAGGTTACCCATCCCAATACTACTCCAGCTCGAGTGCACTTAACTACAAGGTTTCCTCCATGGTTAAACCTACTCTGCTTGCATCCTTGTTTGCAAAACCTTCAACAAGTGTTGTGTCTTATGAAACATTCATTAGAAAGCCCCAAAGCTCATCAATTGATAAGCAAGGGATGGCTTCCACAACAAGTCAAATTGTGATATTGCTATCAAAATTGAACTGTGTAGTTTTTTGAGTCAAACTCATTGACTCACGTTTCATGAGTAGTGGTTCACATGAACCCATCTCTCATGAGAATGATTGTTAAAGTAAATTATTTAATTTCATAATACTATAAAAAAAAATATTTGTATTGAATTATGCTTGATATTAATAATTTATTAATTTATATCATTATTATATTCTTAATTGTTTGAACAATTAATACAAATTAAGATGAAAATATGCATTCCTCTTAGATCAAAATATGCATTCCACTTAGACCAAAAATGTGTGACACATATTGTGCAATCAACTAATTCCCCTACTTTATTTTGTATCTTCTTGTGATCGAATAAAATTTTACCCCTCTTTTAGTCAAAAGTTGTGGAATCAACTCACTCCAACTTCTCGATTTGATTTATGAATGCATACAATAGTGAAAAAAATTATCCGCCACTTGTTTAAGAATAATAAACCACACAATATAAACTACTATTATTTATTCCTAACACCAACAATCAAACTTGATAATGTATATAAATATTACTAGTAATTTAAAACCAATGCTTAAGACAAAGTACCTTCCAACACCCCAACAACTTCCACTTATGTAACACCAATAGTCACAACCTCGATACACCCCTCCAATATTGAAATATATCACACACTATACAAACCATCTCCACCTACCTTTTTGCTTGCCCCTCCCCCTCCCCCAACCCTTTTTTGTAGGAGATTTTTTCATTTGATAAGGGAAGAGTGCTACTTATTGTCCATGTTCCAATTACCGTTCAATCCTTGCTCACCCAACCCCACAATTACTAACTTCTTGTACCCCCAATAGTAAGAATTTACGAATGATTAATGAGATATTTGTGCATATTAGCAATTTTGAAATGCCCACTGAGACATTTGTTGATAAGTATTCGAGTGGCTATAGTGCAAGGTTATTGGGGACATCTTTAAGTTGGTTGGACAACACATTGAAATGACCACTTTTTGACACTCGTACATATAAAGATCCCACAATATGTATTGTTACTATCAGCAATAGCTATAAGCAATTAACAACTACTCTTTCATTCCCCCTATGCTGGTACTTTTATTCAACTTGCAATCTTATATTTTTACATAATGACAAATATACCTTACTTTCTCCAATGATGCTTTCACAAAAAAAAAGAATTTTTTCACGGGGAGACCGAAATTCAAAGGTTATGGTTATCAAAATATCCTTTCTATTGCTTTTCTTTAAAAAACATCTACTTAAAATTGTTTCGTGTTTTGTCACTGAATCCTTGGTCGAATAATGGAAATGTAGGTTCCATAAAAAGAAATTGAGGGAATTGAGTTGGCAAATATGGAAATCTAAATCAGATGCTAATGTTCAGATTTTGGCGTGGAAAGTCTTGCATTACAAATTATCAGTTGGGGATAACTTGAAATTTGTGGTTCAGTCTTTCAAATGCCCCTTCTGTCAACAAAAGGAGAGGTCCCAATATAAATGGAATGTTATTTTCAGTCATATTCCTATCATATTTGTCATATTTGAGAAATGTCAGAGCTCGAAAAAAGCTGTCTTGGGTGTTGATCTGCATCATAATCTTATTGCTGATTCTGTTAGACATTTGTTTTACTTAATATATGGAGAGTGGGTGTTGAGCTTTGTTTTCAAACCAGTCAGCTCATCAGGGAACCGAAATTCAAAGGTTTTTCTTGGACATCTTGTATCAAATTGCTGCTCTGTTATCAATTGTACAAGGACACCAAGAATCATATCAAGTACATAAATTATTTGAATAATATCAAACTCCAAATCCTTAACACCACAACAAAGACTTCATGTGCTCCACTGCTTCATACCTTGTTCAAGTTCAAATTGTACCTGCTACTTTCAACCTCTATTGTTTGACTTCAATTTGACGCTTATGTAATAATTTATTGAAATTATGTATAACTATTTTAGGTCTTGTTTTGGTCTTTGGAATAACAATTAACTTATTGGTTTACCCAATTATTATTGGAAGGATGGCTTAAAGTTGCTACTCTAATAGTCTCTTGACTCCCTTCCAGCATTGTATTTTTTACCTATTTACTAATACATTACTCAAAAAAAAAAAATCATTGTACCCAATATTGTGCTATAATAATCAAGATTAAAAATAATAGGATAATAAAAATTTACATTTATAAATAAGGAAAACATAAAAAATATGATACAGAATTTGTCTAATTACATAACACTCAATGTATTAACAATCCAACATATTACTAACTAACATTAGTGCATAACCACAAACTGTCTATATAATAAAGTAATACTAAAAATTAAGCAAATAAATTAATATGTATAAAGAACTTTACCTGATTGACTAGATTTTATTCTGCTCTGCTTGGCTGGCTTTTCTTCTGCTGAATTTGTGACATATGCCTGTTCAAAGGCCGGAGATAGAATGAATGAAGGAATGGATATTAAGAACGTCCACATAAGTCATTCAGCTCCAGCAATACCAATTCATAAAATCGATTTGAGAGACTTTAGGAACTATAGAATAATCTCTGGTTATATCCAGCAGCTTTCTCAACTCATAATCCCTGGTTGTGAAAAAGGTTTTGTATCCTTCAGCTTCAAATAACTTGATGTCCAAATCTATTCTAGACCAGACATCATCTACCACCACCAGAGTTGGCTTGGATTGTCTGGTTTTTCCAGTCCTCTGATATGCTGGTTTTCTATTTGAGATCATTTTTTCCCACATTGTCTGTAAAAGGCCCTTTAAATTTGGAGATTGTGAAACAGTGATGAAAACCACATTGTGTCCGAAAAACCCTATAGTCACAAACAAGGCAAATTCTTATCAGTCATCCTAAAACATAGATTAGAAGCCAAAAACTTCCATCCGAAAACTTGAAAAATAAATAAATGGGGAGATATTCAAGAACAATTAAAAGCTGAAGGACAGAGGCAGAAGACACAGATATGCTGCAATTAAAATGCTTATTTATTTATGCCTTAATATAGAGATTTTCATTACAGACTGTTTTTTTAACAGTAAGGGGAGTTCTTCAAAGAAATCCATAGCCCAAATAAAGAATTGATTTAAACACTATTCCTTTAAATCAGCTAATCAAACAATTATGACAGTAGAAAATTTGACTTAGAGCATTAAATTTTCTGCCAAAAAAATTGCTCACAATATACTTTAAAATAGAACAGAGATTACTAAAACAACACACAAGCTGGGTGCTCAGCAAAACGACTAAAAACATGTTTATTATTTCCTTGAATTTTTTTCAGAGTAATACTCTGTTTTTTCTGGCCTATTACAAAGATCCACAATTAGCGGTCCAATTGCAAGGACAGCTCAACCAAATTAAGTTTTTCGAATGATCTAAAAGAGTGTTTGGATTTTCTGTTTTCTGTGCTTCCTGCAATCTCTCTTATTGGCATCAATTTCAACAAAAACTATACATTTTGGAATAAGAACATAACAAGTTCTCAAAGAAAAACTACAGGCGTGATGCCATCATGCCAAAGAGGCAATCATATGACTTCAGAAAACAAATTCTCTTTTCAAAATTTTACGGAGTTTAATCAGGGTTTCGAGTATTATATGGGTTTCCATGATTAAATTCCCTTGGAAGGGAAAAACTATCAGCAAAGCAGAGATTCCATAATCCCATCACCTTTAATTTCAGAATCATCACAAAGAGCCAATGATTGTTGTTTTCCCCACCGCCTCCCATGCATTGCACACCACCGAGCACAGATCCTTCTGGAACAGGATTTCCTTCAAATTCCATGAAAATTTCTCTAGCCCTACTAAAACTTCAGGGTTTTCTGGGCTACTATTACAGCTTGAATTACAACTAGGGTTTCCTGGCCACTCTTAAACCTTTAGGGTTTCCTGTGAGTTACAACTAGGGTTTTCTGGGCCACTCTTAAAACTTTAGGGTTTCCTGGGCTACTCTTACAGACCAATGAACAAAGAGAGTACTCTCATATGGGTCACTGGTGAACTTGGATACCTATTTGAAAATTGAATCATTCATCATCAGCTTAGGTCTGCCGCTGATTCCACCAGCATACTCTCTGTACACCCAGCATCTTTCAGGTCTATTGGAAGCTTCTTCAATTCCAGCAACATAGCTGCTGGCATATGGTGGTGGGTGCAGTCATTGATGTTCTTCTCCAGCCTAAGCATCTAAGAAGCATATATCCAACTCAGGAACACACTCAGGGGGGTGTTTGGGCGCTTGCAAATCAAGCACACAAATCTGCTGAATGTAAGGACTGGGGGTTTTAATAAGAGCTTAAAATCCAATCCATGTTTTTGAATGTGGGTTGTGCTCATATATATACCTATAAAAGAGGCGAATAAATTACAATATTGAAGATAATTCGCTCTTTCTAAGCACCTGCGACGAAAATGCTTCGTCTGATATTATTGACAAATTGTCAGGTATGTAGCTGCAGCGAAGTGATATACTTTCGAAAAGTTAGTCGGTAGGTCGTTTGCTTCTTGATTTCCTGGTTGTTTCCACGGTAGACAGGTACAGAAACTAGACAATTTCATGTGATCTGCCATGTAACCAACTTCACAACATTAATATCAATGATATACTGATCACCCATAAATTTCAAAATAAGTTTCCCACCTGGAGTCTGTTGGGTAACTTCTGTTATATTTCTTCTGCTATTAAAAAATTATAAAATGTGAGTTATAGGAATAAGTTACCCACCTAAAATATGTTGGGTAGTTTCTGTGATATTTCTTTTGCTAATAAAAAACGTATCTTCCTTGATGATGAGTGTGACAGAAATGAGTGCCACTCCTTCTGTGTTGCTTCTGTTGGATAATTTCTGCGATATTTCTTCTGCTACAAAAAATTATCTTCCTTAGAATTGGGATTTATAGAAATAAGTTACCCACCTGAAATTTGTTGGGAAATTTCCGTGATCTTTCTTCTGCTATTCCTCGAAATCATTTCAGCTGGATATGGAGCCCTGAGTCGCTCTGTCTCCTGACAAGTGTATCACGTTTGCAAAATCAGACAAATTTTAAGCGGCCATGTGACAGCCCATTCAAATCAAAACGAACCGAACAGAAGAGGAGGGAAGGGGAAAGCTTTTCAATATCTTCAAGGTCAGAGACAGATTTAAGGAATCTTGACACGTGATAATTTTCGCTTTATGTATTTTTAGTGAATTTTATTTGACAAATTTATTCATGTTCTCAATCTCAGGATTTGTCACAATATTAATTATAGGTGTGCAATGGGTATGTCAAAGATGTTTGGAAGATTTATTAGAAAATCATAGGTACAAATCAATTATGTATTCTATTAATCACACATATAGTAATACTTATATATATAGCGCACACACACACATATGCATACATACATATGTACGTATGCATGAATTTATTTCAGTCCGCTCTAATAAAAACAAGTAAATATAGTAATAGTAAATAATTTTTGCCTTATAACTGGGTCTTTGTTTATTTTCTAAATATTATACATATTTTATTTTGAAATACATTTTAAATTTTATTATATAAGATTAATTTTATAGATTTTTTGACACCTTGATTAAATTATTTTATAATTTAAATTAATTAAAAAATTAACAATTAGTTGCAATACAACTATATTTACTATTTTATATAATATTTTATTCAAAATAAATTATATTCCTAATATAATAAATACTTAATATATAATATTGTATATAGTATAAATCAAATTAGATTCTAATACATTATATTTTATGGATAAATTAATAACTACATTTTTATTTATTAATTTCATAATTTGATTTATAGAAAAATAATAATTCTTCACACTATTGAGTTGTGATTGATGATTTTTTGCTCTGTTGACAAAACAAAAAATTCAAGGGAATATAAAAGAAATAAGTAAAGCATTTTAAATGTATTTATAAATAATAATAAAAATCAAAACAAACGAGGATGGGAATAAATAAAAAGATAAGTGAACTTCATAAATCATTTTATTGCACTCTCTAATTAAATAAAACAACGGCTAGTAGAAATAATGCAGGTGATGATGTGCGTCAGATTCTGATAAGTTGCTTTGTGAGAGAAAATCGAGGGTGATTAGTAATACACGCCAGAGGAGTTGATTGGTGAGAAGGAGCTCAAACGCCAGAAACATGGCATGGAGATGATCAGGGATACTTAAAGAACCATGAAAAAATGTGAATCTATATAAATGATGACATGTAGAAAATGACAACAGGTACCGATAAAAATATCAACGACTGAGAGAGTTTTGATGGTCTTTGTAGAGGATTCGCTGCCAACGAACAACGAACAGTCCTAATTTTTCCAGTGGTCGGTCATGCCCTCTCCCTGTCTCTCAACTGTTGAGTGTAAAAATTAGGTGGGGCTTTTCCAAATAACAAACACCTTCGGTGTAACAAAAATTAGCATACCTAACTTGTTCAATATTTTACTTAAAATATAATTAGATTTTTATATTAAAGGGGAAGTGATCTAGTAACTGTTAGGGGTCCAATAACCATGACCCTTTTGTCATGTTTACCTTTCAATTACCACTATGAAAAGAGCCCCAAAAATGAAAACACATGTATTAATAGTCGATCACACATGTACTAATAATTTATTATTTTTAAGCTTTTTTGGTTAGTGATTGGCCCATTTGTGCACCACTATTGGGACATTTCATAAAAACTACTTAGACATTTTGATGCAGAGATTGGCAACAGAAGAGTGAATAAGCCCAACCAAAATCCATAATTTGATACCTCCTATCAATTCTCAAACAACCAAACTTGATGATGCTCCAACACTCCTAAATGCTTGAAGAGGGACGCAAGTTCATTTGACCAAGATGAACTAGGTCTCCCTCAACAATTACTTATGAATGGGTACACAACACTAAGTTAATATTCTGCACTCAAGGATTATACATTGTAAATATGTTGCCAAGGCTATTATCTTGAATTCACTGTAAATACATATGTCTCGGTCTATTTTGTTCCTAAGTTCTTTTCGACACCTTTTGCTATGACAAAGGATAGCGTAATGATTCACTCAAATTGGATTCATTGTGACACTCGACGATGTTGATTAATCACTAACCAACTCACCAATAGTCAATTTATACTTACTGATTCTTTGTACCTTGCGCATCTGTCGAAGCACGGGTCCGCCACCCTTCATCATTTCCAAATGTTGAGTATGAAATATAAGAACCTTTGATATCATTTGAATCATTCCTCTCTATAAACATGGTGCTCCCGAGTCTATCTAATTATCATGATACCCAACACAAATCTACCATCTTGCATTGAATGACCTTGCTCTGCTTAGCGTCGCATGAAACCATGACAGTCATGTGAAATGACGAGAAACTTTGTTCACCATCTTTCTATCGTAACAGAACATATACTAGAACGTGCAAATATTGAGGCTTGATGTACTCACGATTTGAGAGGAGTCTGCCACCTTCGATTCTCAATCTTTAAACACCACAAGCCTTACAATCTTGAAAAGACATGAATAAAATCATAACAAATTATATGTCAGTCCAATTCTAACTGTTTCTTACATTGCAAATATGGCATAAACACCAAAGGATTGTGGCTATGCCTTACGGCCAGCAAGTAAACAATTTACAAATACATTACATTTCATTTATTCAACTTGCTCTTACATTCTCTTCTTGATTCCAGTGCGTCTACAAAATTCCCTCTCTTCACTCTCTGCTCTCGGGGTTTTTTTAAATTGCATAGATGAAGGACTTTCAACCGAATGCAACCAGATAACTAACCAACTAATTTTGTAACTTCCCACAACTAACTCTATAACATGCTAACTCCTCTAATGGTTCTTCATGACCAATTAGAGTAAGGTCTAAGCATATTAACTCAACTAGAAATGTATCATAGAGTTGACAACGAAGTTGTCAACTTCACAATTATACAAACCTTTTTTTTATTATGTCTACGACACTTAGACTACTAAGATTTAACCTTATATGAGTCGCACACTCAATTACATCAATAAGACACAAAATGGCTTACTAAGCCATATTACAATGTAAAATAACCATATATAAGTCTATGTATATTCTAGGATCTTCAAACTATTTCCAGTCTCATGATGCACCTGCATCATACTACTGGGGACACAAAAATTCAAGCCCCGTTGAATTGCCATGATCTTCTTCCTAGTTTTCCAATTGCATGAAGGTAATTTTGTTATCGTAAGAATGACCAAATTGATGTCGCTCCATACAACGTGTTGGTTCCAATCGTCATGGTGGATGCCCTTCGTGGTATGTGTAGTGGTATCTTCCTTGAATCTTGGAACAAATATATTAGACATAATCATCATATCACCTGTATAGAGATACCTATCAGGTTGATCCATAATCTAGTATTCTTCTTATTTGTATATCTCTAGGGCACCACTGTGATCAATAAATACTCCATCCTCTACATTAATAGTCTTCTCCTCGACATGTGATCCTTGTAATATGTTCTTTCCTTCTTGATCATATTTGTCAACAACCCCATCATCCAGACAAATGCTATTTTCTTCAACCACACCTGTCACCAACTCTCCTTCATCTACCAGAACCCTTTCCTCATAAGGTTTGACAACAACGTCTTGTTGTTCACTCTCTACACTAGCATTCATCTATTGTCCTTCTAATGGAATGTGTACCTCTTCTTGGTCTATTTCTTCATCATATGTCATTGTACTTTGAATCAATCCTACCTCCTTAGCCTCATCTATTTGTTCTTCATGCTCTAGAAACACAATTCTATCAACTAGACTCATACTTATTGTCTCCTTCCAAGATAGGTCATCTTCTTCCATCAATGGAGTTAACACAAAATTTCATCCATCCTTAATGATAGTGTAAGTGTTCTTGCGAGCATCATACATAGTGTTATTATCATATTTCCATGCCCTACCTAAGATCAAATGACAATCTCGTAGTGGCATTATATCACATTCAACTATATCATAGTAATCCCCAATTTTGAAATAAACATAAGTCTTCTCTAAGACATCAAACCATTGGCATTTACTTTTAAACCAAAAGCTCAGTAAGGTTCTTCATGCGGTATCCTTTGTAGACCTAACTTCTCAACCATCTCAGTAGAAACAAGATTATCAATTGAATCACTATCCACAATAACTTTGCATACATTGCCTTTGCACCTACACTTTTTTTTGAAAATGGAATGATGTTGACTGTTCCTTCTCCTTTCTTCTTCTTTCTCCATGGCAATGAAAACTGCAACTCAATCTTCCAACATACACAAGCCCGAAAAGATCTTGTTGGGCTTTGATACCACCTGATGCAGAGCTTGGCAACAAAAGAGTGAATAAGCCCAACCAAAATCCATAATCAGATACCTCCTATCAATTCTCAAACAACAGAAACAGAAATAGAGAAACAACAACAATTTGCTAGAACAGAAAATGGGCTTCTTATTATCTCCACAAATGTGGAATTACAAATTTTAGAATTACAACATGCAAAGCCACATGGGCATTTTCCCTTACAATATTCTGTAGGACAAAGCCTCGAATCATTACCCAAATCTCCTAGAATTGCCCTGGACAACACCACGGGCCTTTCTTACATAGATAATTTCCACCGCTCGAGAAGGTTCCAGAAATTTAGCCCTTAAGGCCAACTTCCCAAAGAATTATTTTATTTTCATTTTATTTTACATAGGATCGGCTCCAAATAATTACAAAATATGTTTTTAGGTACCCCAACTTCTAAAGGCCATAACTTTCTAACCGTAGCTTCATTTTTCTATTATAACCACTTTTCAGAAATGGCAGGACTTGATCTACAGTGCTTGACTCGCGCAAGCTCCAATCAACTAGGGGTCAATCGCGATCCAGAGCCTCTAAGGCCTTCAAAATTGAGCTCAAATATTTCATACCCAAAAACCTCAATAACTTCACTGATACAGATGATATGGCAATGAAACTCAATTGGTAGGCTGATATGACTAAGATGAACCTCCACTTGTGAAATCAGAACATTCTGAGATTGTATGACCAACTTACTAAAAATAGTAAGTTTCCATAAATAGCAGCTCTGTACAAGATAGCCCTTATTGAAAAGAAACCAGAAATATTTTTGGGTGATGCAAGATTGCTCTTACACCCAAGATGCTCCTGCATCAAACACCCGGGGTAATTTGTGAAGTGACCCTGTCATGTCTCAGGTGTGTAGAAGAAAATGAAGACGGTTAACCTCCTCCCTTGTCAGCCATGATGAATCTTCAATAGGTCATCCTTTCCATTTGACTAGATATTCTTCATATGTCTTGTTCCTTGTGCTTCTACGAACACGACTATCCAGTATATCCTCAATCTCCTTGGTAGCTAAACTAGTTGCTGGAATACTCCATTGTGCTTCTATGATCTCATCTTCAACACCCCCTTCATGATACTCTGTTAGATCTAAAATGTTAAATACTAATGAAATATTTAGCTTAGTAGGCAATTCTACCTCATAGGCATTTCTTGAATCATGCTTCTTCAGTATCTTACATGGCCCAATATTCTTAATTTTCAACTTGCTATATGTACCAACTGGAAATCGCTCCTTCCGCAAATGAACCATGATTTCATCTCCAACCTGAAATTCTTTATGCCTCCTTTTCTCATCTGTGTTAGCCTTATACTATGCATTCATCTTAGTAATGTGCTTCCTCACTTCCTCATGGATGTTCTTCAAATGTTCTGTAAAATCCTCAGCTTTGACACTACTTATCTCTCCTTTATCTATCTTTCTCAACTCAGATGCATATCTGGGACTACTTCCATATACAATTTGGAATGGTTATTTACCAATGCTCCTATTGACAAAATTATTGTATGCAAATTCCACCTATGGTAAAATCAAATCCCATCCCGTTGGCTTATCCCCAACCAAACATCTCAGCAAATTTTCCAAACTCCTATTCACCGCCTCTATCTGTCCATCAGTCTATGGATGATGTGATGAATTGAACTTCAAATATGTCTTTAACTTCTTCCATAATGTACGCCAGAAATATCCAACAAACTTAGTGTCTCGATCTGAAACTATACTCTTCGGCAAACCATGTAGTCTCACCACTTCTTTGAAAAATAATTCTTCTACATGAACTTCATCATTAGTCTTCTTGTAGGGAATAAAATGTGTCATCTTTGAAAATCTATCAACCACCACAAAAATTGAATCATGTCCCTGCTAAGTCCTTGGTAAACCAAGAACAAAATCCATACTGATATCCTCCCAAGGCTTCTCTAGTACAAGTAATGGCTGATACAACCCTGTATTCTACTTTACTCCTTTTGCCATTTGACATACTCTGCAACTTTGTACAAACTTATTGGCATCTTGCTGCAACTATGGCCAATAATAATTCTCACTAACCAAAGCAAGGGTCTTATCTCGACCAAAATGTCCAGCCAATCCTCTGCTATGCTTCTCCTTGATGAGATTCTCCATCATAGAACTTCTTGGAATGCACAACTAACTCCCTCTGAATAGCATATCATACTGAATGAGAAAATCCAACCACTTCATTCTATCTAGAGTAACAGGTTCTTTACAAGCTTTCCAAGCTTTGCCAAATTAGAATCCTCTGGATACAAACTCTTGAGCTCCTTGAACCCAACCACATCAATCTGCATCTCTGTTAGTAATAGTTTCCTTCTACTAAGTGCATCTTCAACCCTGTTAGACTTTCCACTCCTGTGTTTCAAAACAAATGTGTAACTCTGCAAAAAATAAGCCATTTCAAATGTCTCTGATTCAACTTTCCTTGACTATTCAAATATTGCAAAGCTTGATGATCAATATACAAAACAAACTCCTTAGGAAGAAGATAGTGTCTCCACTTCTTCAATGCTTGAACTATATCATAAAATTCCTAATCATAAATATAATATTTTCTCTTGGTATCATTTAACTTCTCACTTAAATAAGCAATAGGTTTACCTTCTTGTCTCATAACAACTCCTATTATAGTACCACTAGCATCACAGTCTACTTGAAACACTTTATTAAAATTTGAAAGTGCTAAAATAGGTTGTTCTATAACTTTCTGTTTCAATAGTTTAAAATTTTTATCTGCCCCAGTAGTCCACTTAAACTCTTTCCTATCTCCTCTAATTGTTTTAGTCAAGGGTCCACAAATACTACTAAAACTTCTGATAAATTTTTTATAAAAGCTAGCCAAACCATGAAAAGATCTTACCTCGATAGCACTCCTTGGGGTAGGCCATTCAAGGATAGCTTGCACTTTCTCTGGGTCCATTTTTAGATCTTCTGCTGAAACTACAAATCCCAGATACACTAACTCTTTCTTCACAAAATTGCACTTCTTCAAATTAATCAACAATTTATCTTCCCTTAACTTCTCAAACACCATACATATAAGCATCATATGCTCCCCCAATGTCTTACTAAAGATCAAAATATCATCTAGGTAAACAATGACAAACTTACCCATAAATTCTTTCAGAACCTCATTCATGAGCCACATGAAAGTGCTCAGTGCATTGGTTAGCCCAAAAGGCATGACTAACCACTCATACAGTCCTTCCTTTTTCTTGAAAGCAGTCTTCCATTCATCTCCCTCTCTGATTTGAATCTAATGATATCCAGTTTTCAGATCTATCTTTGAAAAATACAAAACTCTACTCAAACAATTCATAATATCATCCATCTATGGCAATGGAAACTTGTACTTAATTGTGATCTTGTTTATAGCCCTAGAATCTATACACATCCTCCATTATCCATTCTTTTTTTATGCTAATACTGCTAGTACAACACATGGACTCAGGCTCTCTCGAATCAACCCCTTCTGTAACAACTCATGTTCTTGTCTATTCAACTTTTCACTTTCTGTTGGTGTCATTTTGTGTGCTGCCTTATTTGGCAAATTAGCTCCTAGAATCAAGTCCATCTGATGACTGATCTTCCTCACCGGTGGTAATCCATTAGGTACATTATCAGATACAATATCCTTAAACTCATTCAATAAATCTCCAACTTTTACAAGTACATCTTCTACTTCCTCCTTACCAGCTTTTGGAATTAAAGAAAAACACACATGCTCATGCCTCATACCCTCTAGGAATTTTCTTCCATCAACAAAACTTATTCTTGCACTACCACATACCTTTTCTTCTATGTCCTTCAATGGCTTTAGCTTATGTCGCACTCCATCCTTTGTCAGGGAATAGGCATTCATGCGACCATCATGTACAACATGCCTATCAAACTGCCATGGTCTACCCAACAATATATGACATGCATCCATAGGTATGATATCACATAGTACCTCATCATGGTATCCACCAATCTTGAATTTTACTAGGCACTGTTCACTGACCATGACCTTGTGGTCATCCTGCACCCAGGTGATCGAATATGGATGTGGGTGTTTCTGTCTCTTGAGCTTCAACTTTGTGACCATCTCTTCTGACACCAAATTGTTAGTGCTTCCACTATCGATAATCACATCACAACACTTATCCTCACACTTTCACCTAGTGCGAAACAAGCTCCTCCTTTGCTTAGGTTCAATCTCACCACTTAGTAGGACTCTTCTGTTAATTAGCATTTCTCCCCTTTCAGCATCTTCAGAACATGATGATCTGGCATCTTCACCTACATGTGCAACTCTAGCCTGGCCTTTAGTTCTCCTATCTATCCTTCCTTGGTATTGAGGACATTCATATGCCCTATGACCTTCTTCTCCATAGTGAAAACATGTTCCACGAAAGATTCCTCTTTCCGATCCTTGTCCTCTTCCTCTTCCTCTCTGATCTCTATTATTTTGATCATGGAAATGATTGAAATTGTTTCCTCTCTGATTTTGACTGCTACTAGCCTCATCCTTCTTTTTTGGATCTTCATTTCAGCCACCATATGACCATCCACCAAATCTTCCACCATGACCTCTTCTTCTTTGTCTACTCTCAAACTTCTTGTTCAACTTTTCCTCTACTTTTAGGGCAAACCGGTATGCCTCTTCAATACTATTCATTCGAACCAAATTCCAACTCCTCCTGAATGCTTGGCCTCAACCCATTAAGGTAGCGGGCAACTTTCTCCTTATTAGCTTCCGTATGGCATGTTTTGATGAGGATTCAATAGAACTCCTCCGTATACTCCTGAATAAATCTTTCTGCTTGCTACAAACCTTGCATTTTCTTTAGGAGGTCAAGCTCATAATCAACAAAAATGAACTGTCGCTTCAATTTATCCACCATCTGATCCCATATTGTGATTTTCTCCTTTACTCTTCTATTTCACTCCAATTGAATCTCTTTCCACCAGATCTTCGCATGATCCTTTAGTCTGCCCTTCGCAAACTTGACCCAATCAGGATCCTCAATATCTTCATACTCAAAATATTCTTCTAATTCATTGATCTTGTCTATCAACTCCTTTGGGTTAAATTTGACTCAGAGCATTAAATTTATTACCAAAAAAATTGCTCACAATATACTTTAAAATAGAATAGAGATTACTAAAACAACACAAAAGCTAGGTGCTCAACAAAATGACTAAAAACATGTTTATTATTTCCTTGAATTTTGTTTAGAGTAATACTCTATTTTTTCTAGCCTATTACAAAGAGCAGTGCGGCAACTATTATAGAATTTCACACTCTAAAAACATATCCACAATTAGCAGTCCAATTGCAAGGACAATTCACCCAAATTAAGTTTTTCAAATTATCTAAACGAGTGTTTGGAATTTCTATTTTATGTGCTTCCTGCAATCTCTCTTATTGGCATCAATTTCAAAAAAACTATACATTTTGGAATAAGAACATAACAAGTTCTCAAAGAAAAACTACATGTGTGATGCCATCATGCCAGAGAGGCAATCATATGGCTTCTAGAAACAAATTCTCTTTTCAGAATTTTATGGAATTTAATCAGGGTTTCAAATATTATATGGGTTTCCATGATTAAATTCCCTTGGAAGGGAAAAACTATTAGCAAAGTAGAGATTCCATAATCCCATCACCTTTAATTTCAGAATCATCACAAAGAGCCAATGATTGTTATTTTCCTCACCACCTCCCATGCATTGCACACCTCTGAGGATAGCTCCTTCTGGAATAGGATTTCCTTCAAATTCCATGTAGATTTCTCTATCCCTACTAAAACTTCAAGGTTTTCTGGTCTACTATTACAACTTGAATTACAACTAGGGTTTCCTGGCCACTCTTAAAACTTTAGGGTTTCTTGGGCTACTATTACAACTTGAGTTACAACTAGGGTTTTATGGCCACTCTTAAAACTTGAGGGTTTCATGGGCTACTATTATAGCTTGAGTTACAACTAGGGTTTTCTGGGCCACTCTTAAAACTTTAGGGTTTCCTAGGCTACTCTTATAGACCAATAAACAATGAGAGTACTCTCATATGCATCACTGGTGAACTTGGATACCTATTTGAAAAATGAATCATTCATCATCAAGTTTAGGTCTGCTGCTGACTCCACCGGCATACTCTATGTACACCCAGCATCTTTCAGGTCTATTGGAAGCTTCTTCAATTCTAGCAACATAGCTGTTGGCATATGGTGGTGGGTGCAGTCATTGATGTCCTTCTCCAGCCTAAGTATCTATGAAGCATATATCCAACTCAAGAACACACTCAGGGTGGTGTTTGGGCGCTTGCAAATCAAGCACACAAATCTGTTGAATTTAAGGACTGGGGGTTTTAATAAGGGCTTAAAATCTAATATATATACCTATAAAAAGTGGTAAATAAATTACAAATTTGAAGATAACTTGCTATTTCTAAGCAACTGCGATGAAAATACTTCGCCTGATATTATTGACAAATTGTCAGGCATGTAGCTACAGTGAAGTGATATAATTTAGAAAATTTAGTCGGTAGGTCATTTGCTTCTTGATTTCCTGGTTGTTTCCATGGTAAATAGGCACAGAAACTAGACAATTTAATGTGATCTACCATGTAACCAACTTCACAACATTAATAGCAATGAGATATTGATCACCCATAAGTTTTAAAATAAGTTACCCGCCTAGAGTTTTTTGGGTAACTTCTGGTATATTTCTTCTGCTATTAAAAAATTAAAAAATGTGTGTTATAGGAATAAGTTACCCACCTAAAATCTGTGATATTTCTTTTGCTAATAAAAATGTATCTTCCTTGATGTTGAGTGTGACAGAAATGAGTGTCACTCCTTTTGTGTTGCTTCTGTTGGATAATTTCTGCAATATTTCTTCTACTACAAAAAATATCTTCCTTAGAATTGGGTGTTAGAGAAATTAGCTGCCCATCTAAAATTTGTTGGGAAATTTCTGTGATATTTCTTTTGCTATTCCTAGAAATCGTGCGTAATAAAAAGAAATGTCACTTCTTTTACGACAGAATTAGATAAGTAGGCAAAAACATTGTTAATTATTTCAGCTGAAAAGATAGCCCTGAGTCGCTCTCTCTCCTAACAAGTGTATCACATTTGCAAAATCAGACAAATTTTAAGCGGTCATGTGAGGCAACATCTAAACAACAAACTAAAATGTATATCTTACCAAGGGGAACACTGATATTTTTTTCAAACTTACTATATATTTTACATTTTAGTTTGTTGGATAGCCACTACCTTCATGTGACAGCCCATTCAAATCAAAAGGAACTGAACATAAGAGGAGGGAGGGGAAAAGCTTTTCAATATCTTCAAGATCAAAGATAGATTTAAGGAATCTTGACATGGTCATTTTGGCTTTATGTATTTTTAGTGTTTTTTCAGTGAATTTTATTTGACAAATTTATTCATGTTCTCAATCTCAAAAATTGTCACAATATGAACAAAAATTCGCATACTTAATTTGTTCAATATTTTACTTAAAAAATAATTATATTTTTATTATAGGGGAAGTGATGTGGTAACTATTAGGGGTCCAATAACCATAACCTTTTTGTCATGTTTACCCTCCAATTACTACTATTAAAAGAGTCCCAAAAATGAAAACTCATGTATTAATAGCCAATCACACATGTACTAATAATTGATCATTTTTAAGACTTTTTGGTTGGTGATTGGCCCATTTGTGCACCATTGTTGGGATATTTCATAAAAACTACTAGGACATTTGGCCATAAGTACTGGCATTTTTGAGTGAACGACTATTGGTGCAAGAACATAGTAGGGATTAGGTGACACTTTTGAAATGACACTTTTTGACCACTTTGTGCTTGATGATCTCTACAAATAGATCCCTGAAGACCCAAAAGCTGAAACCTTAGCTTTAAGCTCTTAAGTCACCTACTGAGATACACTGAAAAAATCAGCAAAATCCAACTTATGGTGTAATGCCCCTCCAACCCTAACAAGTCCTGGTTATGCTCACTAGAGATTAGGAAGAGTTATATGTGATTTTAGGGTTATGTTTATAAAAGAATGATCCTTCTTGAGATGGTTTGTTAAACCGAACCTCTTCCAACTCACCATAACTTCATATTTTAATTTGGGAAATGATAATATTGCATAGGTATGTTCTTTTATATATCTTCCTATGAGTCAGTGATATTTTAGGACCTTAATGACAAAGGGATCACCTAATAGACCTATATGCTTCTTTGCGAGATGCTCATTATTAATGTTTATGTGTACCTTAAGTTAATTGATTATAATCACTTAAAGGGTTAGATGTGTTACCTACTCTAATGATGTTACTAGTTAAACATGACTAATGCATTGAGGGTTATATGATTTTTTTATCTTGATTTGATAATGAGACTTTATGAGTACAATGCCTGATGGTTAAACTAGTTTTCAAAAGACAATAGATGATTTACATTTACATGATTATGTTATGATGCATTCTTGTTATACAATATGGAATAATGATTATTCTATAACTAACCATACTGATTTGTTTATGCTTCATTGATATCACTGTTTGGTGTGAGTGTAGGATGAGGGGAGATAGTCGTAGTTACTCCTACACGAGGTCCACACAATGTCGCACTCTCCCTCCTTGTTTGTGATGCAGGAGCATCCTAGGATTCTTGGCAATCCTGTATCATCCAAAAATATGTTTGAGTTGATCTTAGTTGGTGAAGTATTTTCTTAGTTTTGGAGTTTGGTTTCTCAGTTTCTGTGGTTACTAGGGTGCTCGGTCTCTGAAGAATGCTTGGTAACTAAAGGCATCTGTTGCTTCTGGCACTCAGTGATAACTATGTTGCTCGGTAATGCTTGGTGGGTTCGGTTCACTAGTGCTCGGTTATTTCTTTGGTGCTTGGTGTTCTTGTAGCTGACTTGGTTGATTGGATGAATCAGATTGGCCGACTGATGCATTAATATGGGTTGCATTCCTTGAGTTATGGATTGACCGTTGGACATGTGAGGACCTAAATTTGGTGTGTTAAATTATACTATATGGATCTAGAGGCCGACATGGATAATTTATTTATTGGAAGGTTGTTTGAGAGCCGACTGATGTTTTGGCATTTAATAATTATTCATAGGAGTTAATTGTTTCATCTAGCTAACTTGTGGTTGAGGATGAGTATTTATAGGGTGTTTGGGAAGTTGTTTAGGCATCAGAAAGGGAAGTGGGAGTTAGTAGCTTGCAAGCTTAGGCACAAGAAGATTGATTGGAAGTTGTGAGTACAAGTTTAGATCTTTCCTGGGATCCCTACTAGTGTCATGTCATGTTGTAGACCTGGGCTAGCTGAGTGGTGAAGTTGTGGAAAGATTTTGATCCTACGAGATCTTGTAGATTGTTACTTTCTTTGTAATTGGCCATAACTAGGAAGGCCTTATAGCCTAGCACATTGCATGTAATCAGTTGTTGATGAATAAATATACTTGTTTTCTCTCAGATCTGGTGTTGTTATTATGTAATTCTAACATGTTATGGTTTGGCTACAAGTTTGGACAGTCCTTAATTGGATCCTCCATCCTTGACTGCATCAGGTGGTATCAGAGTGAGTTGATCTTGAATGTGCGAACAAATCATTGAAGGAGAGGCAGTTTGCACCAGGATCTTGGATTGAAGATGCCTTCGAGGAGAGCTCATGAGATCTCAGAGGAGGTAGCTCTTAGAGAATTTAGTCTTGATGATTTTAGAGCTTTGCATAAACAAGTGCAAGATCTGCAAGAGGAATTGAGAAAGAAGAAGACTACACCGAAAGAAGATAGTGATGATGAATCTGAGGAAGAAGATCATTTTGAAGAAGTTGTAGAAGAAGCTAGAGATCTTGAAGAAAATAGAATCCTGAAGGCTATGTCTAAAATTGGGAAAAGACCTAAGATTGAAGTTTTTGCATTTTCTAGAAGCCTTAGGCCAGAAGATTTGATTAATTGGATTAATGAGATGGATGAATACTTTGAGTATGAAGAAATAGAAGATCCTGATCGGGCTAGATTTGCAAAGACTAAATTGAAGGGTCATGCAAATATTTGGTGGAGAGAAGTTTAGTTGGAAAGAAGTAGGAGAGGAAAGGAAAAAATCACTAAGTGGAACCAAATGGTTGACAAGCTGAAGAAGAAATTCATTCTGGTGGATTATGAATTGGACATGTTTAAGAAAATGCAAGCCTTGAAGCAGACTAACAAATCGGTGCAGGAGTATACCGAGGAGTTTTATAGAATCCTAATTAGGACTGGTCATTTTGAAGCTGATAAAGAAAAGGTTGCTAGGTATGTGTATGGTTTGAGACCTGGTATTCAAGAAGAGTTACTTACTGTTCAGATAACAACAATAGGAGATTCTTATTAGATGGCATTAAAGATTGAAGAGAAGCTGAATAAGAAGTTTGAATGAAGACAAAATAATAGGAACTGAGGTGGTAAGACTGGTGAAACAGTTGCTGAAAGTAATGTGGTAGAGAATCCTAAGAATACCAATGTGGGATCTAGCAGTGGTCAAGTCACTAAGAATTTCAATATTGGATAGAGAGGAAGGTGGAAAAATGAGTTCACTGGTACTTGTTATCAATGTGGTGGAGCAGGTCATATAAGTTTTTAATGTCCTAAGAAAAGGGTTGCACTGACTGTTGAAGAATACATTGTGAATGTTGCAGAGAAGGGTGAATTTCTATTCACTAGGAGATTGGCTACATGTATCCAAGAACCAGTACAAAGAAGAAATTTGTTTAGAACTAGATGTAAGTGCAAGGATAAGGTATGTAATTTTATAGTTGATGGTGGCAATTATGAGAACTTTGTTTCAGAAGAGATGGTTAGTAAGTTGAATTTGGAAAGAAGGAAACATCCTAATCCTTATCAGATTAGTTGGATACAAGATGTGTCTAAGGTTAGGATTGAAGAATAATGCTTGGTTAATTTTCAGATTGGATCTTATCATGATGAGATATTGTGTGATGTATTGCCTATGGATGCTTGTCATCTGTTGCTCGAGAGACCTTGGCAATTTGATAGAAATGTTTTGTTTGATGGTCGTGCAAACACCTATGTGGTTAGGCATGAAGGATCTAGGCATAAGCTGTTACCTTTACAAGAGATAGGGGTTAAGGGATGTGGACTTATCAGGTGTTGTCCTTATGAAAAACATTAGGAGCAGAGGATTGATGAACCTATTGCTACAAAGCTTAGTTTGAAAGAGAAGGAGAATGATATATCTGAAGAGTTTGTTGAGATTAAGAGGCAGATGGTCTTCTCGATAGAGATAGTACAACAGATGATGAAATTTGTGACACAAAGAGATGCAGATGATGCTGAGGTGATTGAGGAATCTAGAGAGGATGGTATTTACCAAGGTGGTCGATAGTGGAAGGAATGATCAAAGTTGGTTGTTATCAATTACAGACAGAAAAGATAAGAGAAGTGAGAAGTAGGAAAACTTGCTACAAGGGACAGTGGATGAAGTAAAGACAACTTGGGATGAAGGATAAGAGGAGATATGGGTTAAGAATAGATATGGCATACCTATTTTGATTCCCTTAAGATGTTCCTGATTTCCTTATGAGAAAATCTTCTTTACCTAGGGTGTCTAATGCAGGAGCATCCTAGGATTCTTGGCAATCTTGTATCATCCAAAAATATGTTTGAGTTGATCTTAGTTGGTGAAGTATTTGCTCAATTTTGGATTTTGGTTTCTCAGTTTCTGTGGTTACCAGGGTGCTTGGTCTCTGAAGAACGCTCGGTAACTAAAGGCATCAGTTTCTTCTGGCACTTAGTGATAACTATGTTGCTCAATAATGCTTGGCAAGGTCTGTTCATTGGCACTCAGTTATTTCTCTAGCACTCTATGTTCTTGTAGCTAACTTGGTTGATTGGATGAATCGGCTTGGCCAACTAATGCATTAATATGGGTCATGTTCCTCAAGTTATGGATTGATTATTCGACGTGTGAGGACCTAGATCTGGCATGTTGTATTCTCCCATGTGGATCTGGAGGCTGACATGGATAATTTATTTATTGTAAGGTTGTTTGAGAGCCGACTAATGTTTTGGAATTTAATAATTGTTTGTAGGAGTTAATTGTTTCATCTAGCTGACTTGTGGCTGAGGATGAGTATTTATAGGGTGTTTGGGAAGTTTTTTAGGCATCAGAAAGGGAAGTGGGAGTTAGTAGCTTGTGAGCTTAGGCACGGGAAGATTGCTTGGAAGTTGTGAGTATAATTTTAGATCTTTCCTAGGATCCCTACCAATGTCTTGTCATGTTGCAGACCTGAGTTAGTTGAGTGTTGAAGTTGTGGAAAGATTTGGATCCTGCGAGATCTTGTATACTATTACTTGCTTTGTAATTGGTCATAACTGGGAAGGCCTTACAACCTGACACATTGCATGTAATCAATTTTTGATAAATAAATATACTTGTTTTCTCTCAGATCTGGTGTTATTATGTAATTCCACTGTATTATGGTATGGCTGCAAGTTTGGACAGTCCTTAATTAGATCCTCCATCCTTGACTGCATCAATTTGCCATTGTTTGTGCATATGTACATATATACATGTTGGAATACTCAGTTGGTGTTGCAAGATGTAGGTACCACGCATCGAATCTACTTGGCTACATAGGTCTGAGTGTGCCTTCAAAATCCTTGAACTATTGTTGTGTGGAGATATTACCAAGATTACTCTCAAGGAAATCTCATGGACTTAGATTCTTGTTAGGAAGTCACCTCAGTTGGGATTTGTGTGTTATGTTATAATTATGTGGATTTGAGAGATTTATAGTTTGGATTATGTTTTGTTTATTTATTTTATTAAAGCACTATACTTTAGATAATTATATTTGTATTTTAATTGGATGTATACTATATATGTATGTGTATATATGGGTGCACACATATATACATAAGCATATAAAAATATTATATATCATGTGATCTTTTTACTTGCAAGTATGATTGTATCTTTGATGTGTAAATAAGGATTATTAAATAATAATAATATAATAATAATAAGAGATAATCAAAAGGAAGCTCTTTTTGGCATAACTAGCTATCTAGGGGATTTGAACTTGAGACCTCCTAGAAGTTAGGCTAGTTTGATTCCAAGTGGGCTATGTATGTTAGTTGAAAGCTTTATGTTTATTTTTTGTTGTTATAAGGTTATTAGAAGAATATTTTAATTAAATTATTAAAAACTTTATTATGTGTTTACGGGGACTTTTAATTAAATCCTCAACCAACCATGGAAGTTGGAGAAGTTGTTTCTCGTAAAGAAACTCCTCCAACCATATAGTTGGTGGATAAATTAATCCCTGGGAGGATTTTTGGAAGAGATTGGAAGTTTGGGAAAATTTGGGGATTTTTGGTAAGAATGAATCCTGAAGTCAATTTTGGGGTTTTGTATCTCCGTGTGTGTATCCATAAACATTCTATGAGAGTGTTTAGGAGTTGTCTTTAGAAGGTGTAAGGATATGTTTCCAGAGGGAAGACTATTTAGGAGGCTACATCTCAAGCTTGGAGGATTTGCAATGGGTGCTCCAGCCTTGTTGATGGGATTCTTCGCAGGACTCCAGGTAGGATCTGGAACCAGGATGAATCACTTTTCTTCCCTGTAGATGTGCATATGTTTGTGTGTATTGTATGTATCATGTATCTCTATCCTTTGTAATCAAGATGTAAAGATGTATTGTAAGCCCGTGGGCAACTTGATGTAATTATCTCTCTGTATGCCTTTGGGCCATGTGAAGTAATTGTAATTCTAATTGTGTTTGTAGATGGAAGAAAGAAAGTTATGTATATGGGAAGGGTAGTTTTAGGAGTCTAAAAAGGGGATTGAATATTTAAATCAATTATGGAATATATTTAAGTAATTCCTACCCTATCTCTCTTGTGATTTTTTAAATGAAATTGAAAGTAATGATTCTATGAAAGCCTTTGTAATGCAATAGACACAAACTTCTTAAGGGGAACTTGGTTTAATATATGGAATGGATGAAGGGTATCTCCAAGTGAAAATAATAAGGGAAAGGAAACATGCATGTTACTGAAAGTAGTAATGAGATGTAATTTTCTGATGCTCTTAAACATATGGTCCTATGTGTATGATGTAAGGTTATTTAAACTAGGTTTTAATCTCAATCCTTAATGGGATATTTACAATGTCATAGATGATAATTTGTGGTAATTAGAATTGTGACAAAGATGATTCATTGAATGGTTTATGTTGGTTGGAAATTGATGGTTAAGTACTTTACCCTTTCTATTCGGATCATTGAAATGAAAATGGAAAGTAAGGACTTTTAATGGAAACCTTATTTATGTATTGATAGTGCAATTGAGTTGTGCATAGATAAGGTTAAGGAGTAAACAAATGAAAGAGGAAAAGACAAATATTCTTAGTGGATGAGATAAGTGATGTGTGTCTGCTACATTTCTAAGAGTGAATGTTGTGTAAGTTTGGTAAAGAGAATGAATTCAATTAGTTCATTAATGTAATTGGTTTTCCTGTGGAATGAAAGCAATGTCTCAATATAAATTGAAGTTGAAAAGGAAATAGAATTCATTTGATTAAGTAATAAAATGCAATGCTTTTACTTTGGTAAATGAAATCAATAAGGGAACCTTAAGGAATGTACTTGTGAATGTTAATAATGAAATGTTAGAATGTTAGAAAAAATTTGTTAGTTGCAATTCAAGAGGCATATATCCAACTCAGGAACACACTCAGGGGGGTGTTTGGGCGCTTGCAAATCAAGCACCCAAATCTGCTGAATTTAAGGACTAGGGGTTTTAATAAGAGCTTAAAATCTAATCCATGTCTTTGTATGTGGGTTGTGCTCATATATATACCTATAAAAAGCGGTGAATAAATTACAAATTTGAAGATAACTCACTATTTCTAAGCAACTATGATAAAAATGCTTCGTCTGATATTATTGACAAATTGTCAGGTATGTAGCTACAATGAAGTGATATACTTTAGAAAAGTTAGGTGGTAGGTCATTTGCTTCTTGATTTCCTAGTTGTTTCCATGGTAGACAAGTACAGAAACTAGACAATTTCATGTGATCTGCCCTGTAACCAACTTTACAACATTAATAGCAATGAGATACTGATCAGCCATAAATTTCAAAATAAGTAACCCACCTGGAGTCTATTGGGTAATTTCTGTTATATTTCTTCTGCTATTAAAAATTTATAAAATGTGTGTTATAGGAATAAGTTGCCCACCTAAAATATGTTGGGTAGTTTCTGTGATATTTCTTTTGCTAATAAAAATGTATCTTCCTTGATGTTGATTGTGACAGAAATGAGTGCCACTCCTTTTGGGTTGCTTCTGTTGGATAATTTCTACGATATTTCTTCTGCTACAAAAATTTATCTTCCTTAGAATTGGGATTTAGAGAAATAAGTTACCCACCTAAAATTTGTTGGGAAATTTCAATGATATTTCTTCTGCTATTCCTCGAAATCGGGTGTAATAAAAAGAAATGTCACTTCTTTTATGACATAATTAGATAAGTAGCCAAAAAAATTGTTAATTATTTCAGTTGAATAGATAGCCTTGAGTCACTCCCTCTCTTGACAAGTGTATCACATTTGTAAAATCAGACAAATTTTAAGCGGTCATGTGAGGTAACGTCTAAACAACAAACTAAAACATATATCTTACCAAAGGGAACACTCAGTATTTTTTTCAAACTTTATATATTTTACATTTTAGTTTGTTGGATAGCCACTACTGTCATGTGACAACCCATTCAAATCAAAATGAACTAATAGAAGAGGAGGGAGGGGAAAAGCTTTTCAATATCTTCAAGGTCAAAGACAGATTTAAGGAATCTTGATGTGGTCATTTTGGCTTTATGTATTTTTAGTATTTTTTCAGTGAATTGTATTTGGCAAATTTATTCATATTCTCAATCTTAGAAATTGTCACAATATTAACAAAAAATAGCATACCTAATTTGTTCAATATTTTACTTTAAAAATAATTATATTTTTATTATAGGGGAAGTGATCTTGTAACCATTAGGGGTCTAATAACCATGATCTTTTTGTCATGCTTACCCCCCAATTACTACTATTAAAAGAGTCCCAAAAATGAAAACTCATGTACTAATAGCCGATCACACATTTACTAATAATTGATCATTTTTTAGCTTTTTTGGTTGGTGATTAGCCCATTTGTGTACCATTGTTGGGACATTTCATAAAAACTAATGGGACATTTGGCCACAAGTACTGGCATTTTTGAGTGAACAACTATTGGTGCAAGAACATAGCAGGTATCGGGTGACACTTTTGAAATGACACTTTTTGACCACTTTGTGCTCGACGATCTCTACAAAGAGATCCATGTAGACCTAAAAGCTGAAACCTTAGCTTTAAGCTCTTAAGTCACCTACTAAGATACACTGAAAAAATTAGCAAAATCTGACATATTTTGTAATGCCCCTCCAACCCTAACAAGTCTTGGTTATGCTCACTAGAGATTAGGAAGAGTTATATGTGATTTAGGGTTTAGGGTTATGTTTATAAGAGAATAATGTTAGAAATAGGGAATACTAAGAGAGGGGGGGGGGTGAATCAATATTCTAAAAACTTTTACTTTTGCCCAATTATGGATATAATAGATTAGCTTGATACTTGCAAAATAGAGTAAACTAAAGAACATGCATAACAATAAAGCAAATGAACTCATAACACATTATTTGTTCTTGAGGAAACCCTAGCCAAGGGAAAACCCTGGCGGCGATGATACCCACAATGACCCACTAATCAAAAATATCCTGTTAAGGATGTTAACCCTATTAGGAGCCTATTACACACATATAGTGTCTCAATCCTGATTAAGGGACTCTAGGCCTTGTTAGAAGCCTCAACCCTACTAAGAGTTGGTAGTACAAATTGAAATGATTACAAGATGAGCCCACTACCCAAACATGTAATTACAATGATCTCTGATTACAAAAGAGGGCAAGGTATATAACCTTTGCTTCTTCGCTTACATATACAAAGTCTACTTGCCTGACTTTCACAACTTCACATCAATATCTTTCGCATACATATGTTCATTTGTATACTTCACATTACACATGTCTTACATTTATACAAGTTATTAGGAATAATAACTTTTACAGTCAGCTTTACTAAACATAAAGCACTTTACAAAAAATACATATTAAATTATTTTTCCCAAGGGTTAACATCTAGGATGTCATCCCTTTATATGATTAAGACATTATTTTGATAAACAAAATAATCCCTTAACTATTTACTAATTTTTTCTTCTTCTTTGTCCTGTCGGCTTCAGCTCTGTCTCTGGTAATACTACAATAACGTGTTCTGTACATGTCATACATACTTGCACTCTTAGGTGAGTCTTCAACATACATCATAGTATCCATGTTCAAGTACGCAAGCACTGAAATTACTAATATCGACATTGCCAATCAAAACTGTCTCCAGTTACACTGGGAAAATGCTGCTTACACTTAGACAATTTTGTTCTATGCTCTGTCATAATTGCTCTCTATCATATGCAGTCTTCATATAGATCATATGTTGCCATAATGACAATATCTAGATATCTAACTCAGCCAAATTGCCAACAATCTCCCCCATTGTCATTAATGGGTGGCAACATATGAGAAAATTGGCTAAGTCATAAAACTCCAAAATTGTGGCCATAACAAAAAATATATCTTTATTGTCCTTATATTTCCATATATCTTATATAACATCTATACTATCCCCCCCCTATATATATATATATATATATATATATATATATATATATATATATATATATATATATATATATATATATATATATATATATATATATATATATATATATATATATATATATATATTCTACTATCACTCCCCCTTTGACAACAATGACAAAAAGGGTGCCACAATTGTGATCTCAAAAAGTTTACCTTGATTCAAAATTGCAAAGCCAGTAGGCTTGCAACACAATCTGCAAAATTTACTTTAATGCTCTCTATCTCCTTCTCCCATGCCTTCTTAACAGTGTCTACAACACTAAGTAGTGCACATAAACCATAAGATGCGATCTCACATGCACAAAGGTTTGCAAAATTGAACTTCTCATAAGATGTCTTAGATGAAAGACATTCTTCCAATTGTCCTTCAATAATACTTATCTTCACTGAAATTTGCTCTCTTAGAAGAGAAAATCTTCTCAATTTTTTGTCTCTTTCATCATTAAGGATTCTTATATCATCCTTCAGTTTACTGATTTTATTTTCACAATCTAATATCTTTACATTAGGACTGGTTAGTAGGTTTACCTTTGTTTGAATTTTAGTCTCCTTTGCTCTTATTTTCTCAGTCACTTCTGATACACAATTTTCTATATTTGTACACTGTATTTATAGAAGTAAAGTCCACCAAGATAACTGAGAGGGGGGAGGGGGTGAATTAGTTATCAGATAAATACAACTTTTATCAACCTCAATAGAATTTAACCATGTAAGCAATGTAATCAACAACCATAGAAAGATATACATGCACAATAACACAATGACATAAGATATGTTGACTAGGGAACCTCTTGATCAAAGAGTAAACCCCAGTGGGAATGATTCCCACAAAAGATGCACTAATATGAAAGTTCCTTGTGAGAGGATGGAATCTATTAGGAGTCTTATGAAATACATTTAGTACATATGAGTCCCTATTAGGAGACTTTGAATCCCTGTTAAAAGATTCTAACTTTGTTAGGAGTTATGGAAGACAGAAGGACCCACTGCCCAAACAACTTCAGGGTAAGATAACTAAACTCACTATCCAACTGATCTTTGTATTACTCAATAGAATAATACCAAAATATTATTGATCTCAACAATTCAATACTCCTTCTCTGACTGTACCAATCTACACCAACTGCTTCTTCAAATCTCAATACCAAATCTCTATACTTCGCATATCCTCTTCCAACAAGTATTACACACTTCCACAATTCACTTTCAAATACAATTCACAACTTCTACATTCACACTTACATATTACAACAAGGAAAATATTCCTTCCTTTATACCACACTCAAGTAATTACAAATGAGTTGGAATATAAATTACAAAATAAAAGTTTCCACACGTTACATAAAATTTACACAAAACTGTCAGCTTCTAGTTAAGATAATTCTTCATTCGTGTGACCTCAGATCTCACACTCACATCCATGCCACTAACATCATGTCTTCAAATTCCTCATAACTATGCATGATTAGATTCAATCCCGATTAGGATATATCATTTGATCTCCACAAACCGCTACTCAGGAACACTGCTTCCACTGATTTCCTCATAACTATCATGAATAAATGAATTTCCCTCTGCACTCTTAACCATGATCTTATAGAACATCATAGAGTAATTCCCCAACTCCGCATAGCTTCATCTTCAATATCCCAAGTGTGCTAATTCAAACACTATTTGCTTCTCTACTAATCTTTAGTAGATCACTGTGTTGACATCAATGACAATCATAGTCATGAATGCAACAACAACTACTATAGAATGTTGTGAATACTCCCCCATAGGATATATTTAGTATTCATTCCTAACAATCTCCTCCATTGGCATTGATGGCAACATAGATGAAAAAAATCCAAGTTCCATGAATACCAACACTGCTGCTCTGAAATAATTTCATATCCTCTTCATCAATCAAATCTTGCTTCGTTTTCCTATTTAGTTCTCTCCAATAGATGATTTTTCATGAATACTTCTCCCCCATTGACATCAATGATAGATGATTCATCATTATGTCAACAACAACTTCAATGTCAAAAGACATTGTTCAGAAAGTACATTTACTAGAGTCCTCATGACTCAGCTCAGATACACATACTCCCCCATAGAGGAAGTAGCACCACCCAGTCCAGAAGAAAGATAGGGCTCATATACCACTGGACAGATGTAACAATCTACATCACTTCTCAAAATTAGGTTGGGGCATAACCCCAAGCATACCTCTCAGATACTCAAATGTATCCTTAGGCAAAGGCTTTCTAAATATATTTGCAATTTGCTCCTTTGTGTTTATGTACTCAAGTCTGACTTCTTTCTCTACCACTTTCTCTCTCACTACATGATACTTTATCTCTATATGCTTTGTCTTAGAATGTAACACTGGGTTCTTAGACATACTAACTGTGCTAGTGTTATCACAATGTATAACAACATGCTCAACAAATTTTATTCCAATATCTTTCAGCATTTGCTTCATCCAAATTATCTGATTACAATTGTTTGCTACTGCCACATATTCTAGTTTTGCTGTACTTTGTGAAATACAATTATACTTCTTGCTTAGCCAAGAAACTAATATTCCTCCAAGGAAAAATGCTCCACCACTGGTGCTCTTTTTGTCATCAACACTGCCTCCTCAATCAGCATTTGTATATGCACATAGGGTAAAATCATCAGATTTTTCATACCACAATCCATACTCAATTGTGCCTCTTGAGTATCTCAATATCCTCTTTAGTGATGCATAATGTGATTCTCTGGGTTCAGCTTGAAATCTTGCTACAATTCCAATTGCATGTGATATATCAGGTCTTGTATGAGTCAAATATTGCAATCCTCCAATCATAGATCTATACTTTTTCTATTCCACTACAGGAGTCTCATCTATGCTAGATAACTTGTGTCCTATAACCATAGGTGTTCCAACTAGTTTACAATTATCCATTCCAAATCTCTTCAATAAATCATTCAAGTACTTTGTCTGACTTACAAAGATACCATCACTATTATGTGTTATCTGCAATCCTAAAAAGTATTTCATTTCACCAATCATACTCATTTCAAATTTAGTCTTCATTTCATCTGTAAATTTATCACTGGCTTCATCTTCTCCTCCAAATATAATATCATCAACAAAAATAACAACAACTAACAAACCATTTTCAATTTTCTTTGTGTATAGGTTGCTATCAGCTGTGCCTTTTGTAAATCCCAACTTTAACAAATACTTATCCAATCTTGCATACCAAGTTCTAGGTGCTTGCTTCAATCCATATAAAGCTTTCTTCAGTTTACATACCATATCTCCTTCTTGAGTTAAAGGAAAACCTTCAGGTTGCTCAATGTATACTTCTTCCAATTCTCCATTCAGAAATGTTGACTTCACATCCATTTGATTCACTTTGAATTTCTTGTAAGCTGCATATGCCAAAAACATTCCTACTGCTTCAATTCTTGCTACTGGTGCAAAAGTTTCTTCATAGTCAATTCCTTCTTGCTGTGAGTATCCTTTACATACGAATCCTTCTTTGTTCCTTACTACTTCTCCTTGTTCATTCATCTTATTTCTAAATACCCATTTTGTTCCTATAACATTCTTATCTTTAGGTCTAGGGACCAATTCCCATGTCTTGTTCTTTTCAATCTAACCTAGTTCTTCTTTCATGGCTTTAATCCAATGTTCATCTTCACAAGATTCACTAGTAGATTTAGGTTCAATTTGAGAAATCAAACACAACTGTTCTTGTACCTTATTTTGTGTCAGAACTCCTTTGTCTATGCTTCCAATAATCTTCTCAACATGATGATTCCTTGATAAATTTATGTTAGGTGTCACTATCTCAGTACTTGTTTCTGTTGTAGGTTCTTCAATGGTTCCTTCACTATGGATTTCATTCAGCAAATCACTATCAATTTCATAGAATAATTTAGTAGTCTCTGGATTAGTTCCAGGATGAGTTCCTTCATTTGATTCATAATCAAGCATTCTTTCCTGAATTTTGAACTTTTCATCAACTTTAACATTTGCGCTCTCAACAATAGTCTTAGTTATTTTATTAAAACATCTATAAGCTTTTCTCTTCAATGAATATCCAAGAAATATACCTTCATCACTTCTAGGGTCAAACTTTCCAATGTCATCATCTCTCTTAATATAACATTTTCTTCCAAAAATTCTAAAATACTTAAGTGATGGTGCATGTCCAAACCATAGTTCATAGGGTGTCTTGTAGTTTGTGTTTGCTTTGATTTGTACTCTATTCATTGTATACACTGCTATGCTCACTGCTTCTCTCTAGAATATCTTCACCAAGTCATTCTCAAATAAAATAGCTCTTGATGCTTCAGTTACTAACCTATTTCTTCTTTCTACAATACCATTTTGTTCAGGTGTCCTAGGGGCTGAAAACTACCTCTTAATACCATTCACTTCACAAAAAATGTTAAATTCTTTTGAAGTAAATTCTCCACCTCTATTAGACCTCAAACATTTAATCTTCATTCCAGATTCATTCTCAACTTTACTCTTAATGATCTTAAACTTATCAAATTCTTTAGACTTTTCCTTAAGAAATGAAATCCACATCATTCTTGTAAAATCGTCAACAAGAATCATAAAATACCTTTCTCCATAGAATCCTCTAGTCCTTGTGGGACCGCTCAAATCTATATGAACAATCTCCAACTTCTCTGTTGTTGTAAACTTCTTGCTATGAAATGAGCTTCTCTTCTATTTAGCCACCACACATTCCTTGCAAATTATGTTAGTAGGCTTCATAATTTTAGGTAAATCTCTTACTGCAAGTGTAGTACTCACTTTCACAATGTTATCAAAGTTTATATGACAAAATCTTCTATTCCATAACCAACTGTCATCAATATTAGTAATCAAACATGTCATCTTAGTAGGATTCAACTGAAATACAATACCTCTGGTTCTAGATCCAGTACCAATCAAATTTCCATCCTTGTCTTTGATTACACAAGTTTTCTCAGTAAACCAAACTTGATATCCCTTATCAACTAGCTGTCCAACACTCAAAAGATTATGTTTCAAACCATCCACAAAGTAAACATCATCAGTATTAGTCTTTCCATCAAGAGTAATAGATCCTATACCTTTAATCAAACAAGGTGCATTGTTTCCAACTCTAACAACTCCTCCATCATAATTGTTAAACTTTATGAACCTTTTCATATCTCCAATCATATGATGTGAACAACCACTGTATATAATCCAATTAGATTTCTTTTCTATTTGAGAAACTAAAGCATTTTCTTCCTTAACTTCTATTTCAAGATTTTCTTATTTAATTGCTACAAATCCTATATCATCATTCTCAATTTCACTTTCACTCAAGGATTTCTCCAAACTAGCTTCAAGTTCTTCATCATTTGCATAGTAACATTCTTTAGATCTCGTAGGATTAAAGTTCTTTCTATACTTCTTAACTCTCTTAGGACATTTAGATGCAAAATGACCAAATTCTTGACAAGTCCAACATTTAAAGATTTTCTTACCATCTGGTTCTCTTTTCACAAGCAAGGCAATACCTTATTTAATCTTCTTGTCTTCTTCATTTCTAGATCTGTTGCTGCTAGCATAATCTTTTCTCACACTGATGCTTCTTGACAAAGTAGGGCGAACACTAAGAGCACTGAATGATGTCTCCATTCTAGGTAAATCTCTTGATAGCCTTAGGTTCATCTCTGATACTTCCAATCTTCCAAGAAGAGTTTCTCTGGTAAAGTTTCTAGTACAAGGAATAACTTGTTCAATCATCTGTGTTGTCTGCTTAAATGTAGGAGTCAATGTGCTCAAAATTTTCTATATCAGTTCATTCTTTGTCTTGATTCCTCCACAAGATTTAATACCTGCAACAATCTCTGACATTCTACCAATATATCTTCTAACAGATTCATCTTCCATCATTCTTATATCTTCAAATGCACATATCCAATTATGTAATCTGAATTTCTTTGCATGTTCATCACCTTCAAAATTAGATTGTAAAGATAACCAAATTTCATGAGATGTTTTTAGATATTTTACCTCTGTTGGTGTTTCAAAATGGCTTATACTCTTAGGCTACCAATATACCCTCAGATAGATTTTAGGATAGGTAAGTTCCAAAATGTAGAAGGATCTTAGGGTAACTGGACCAACTGTAGGGACAAGACTTCCCTCTTCACTTCTGGCTCTGCAAAACCAAGGTGAGTGCACCTAGCCCAGTGAAAACTATACTTTACACACCAAAGACTGGGTTTAAATAACATATTGATAGTAAGAAAGTACTAAATGCTAACCTCACATTCATTGACTCTCCATTACTATTGGGTAACACAACCACACAACCAAAGACCTAAAGCTTAGAAAGGTTATTGATTTTAAGATTTGGAATGTAATAACTTCAATCAATGTATGTTAACAAGAGAAATACTCATTTAGGCCAGTGCCTCATCCATTGGGCAAGATTTCTTAGACACAAAGACACATAGATTTGAGAATATCTGAGAATTCATAGCCATAAATACATTTATCCTAATCTTTACTGCTTACAAAACATCCTTACATAGACAAGGGAAAACTCATATCCCATTTAGAGCATTGTTTAATCCAATCCTAGATCAGAACTCAAGAATGAAGATACATACATAAAAACAATATGTAATGAGCTAGAAAACTCAAAGCTTACTTGACTTGATACAAAAGAGAGATAAGAATCAGATATTTATATTAAGTATGATGAATTCCTTCTATGTATACAATGAATCACAAGACACCCTACTTGCAAACTACAGCTTAGACCTGCAACTTTCTTCTTTCATCAACAAACACTAAATCAAAAACTATTACAAACCCTTGGGACTAGAAACTTGGGACTGATTTTGAACTTCAAAACTGGAACCCTTTCAAAATCAATAATTCAACATTATATAATCTTGGTTACCTTGGAATCCTAAACAAGTTAGGATGCAACAAGCTACAGATAACCAGGGTAAGGGTTAGGGTTTCCACCCACCAAAACAATTCAAAAGATCAGAATTCAATACATTGGAGGGAAAACCAAGCAACCCTGAGTGATTAGACCTAAAAATTAATCTTCATTTATGGTAATTCTTCTGGAACTGTACTAAAGACCATCAATCTACCATGTTTGTCAACCTAATCAGACACCTATAACATGTCTCAAGCAAGAAAACCCATCCCCTCACGGTACAAAACTCTCTGCAAATAATCATCAAAATCACTGGACCATACTGCAACAGCCGACACCACCAAACTAATCAAATCCGGCTGCTAAAACATTACAAACCAGTCCTTAATGTCACTGGAAACCCTCTAAAATATTTTAATTTGAACTATAACGGTTACTTCCATGGTGCTAGTAGCATATCGACGATCATAATTCAAATCTGGATCAACTTTAAGTCGTGACCGTTCGATCCCTTTTTTTTCGCGGGCTTTATGACTCAACCTTTTGTTGGAAATATTCAGGAATTAACCAAGTTACTGAGAGGGGAGGGGTGAATTAGTAAGTCCAAATTTTCTTTTAATTACAGATGTATTAACATATAATTCACTTTAACCTTTCGCATATAGAAAGCATGAAACTTAAAAGCATTCACAACAATGACACATAGATTTGGTTACCCAGAAACCTTCCAAAAGAAAGTAAAACTGGGGTGGGGATGAAACCCACAAAGCTTTAGTACTGCAGTATAAAGTTGGTTGGTTAAGGCTTACAATTGATCACTTCTGATGATCTGTCCTGCTAGGAGCAATAAGGATTGCTAAATCCACCCTGTTAAAGGATTTACAAACATACAATGAAGTATGCACTCGGTAAAGAGATTTTACAAAGACTGTTAAGTCTACCCAATTAAAGGATTTTAGTACTGATTCACCTGTTAGAATGAAACAGTAGATCTCTTGTTTTGCAACTGGATTGCTGATTGAGATTCATTGATGTACTGATCACCTTCTGTGATGAATTTGTCTTTGCTGTTCCTTATATTGCTGTAGCCCTTTGTAATTCGCTTATTTCTGCCTTTCTTTCTTTTTTTCACATTCATACTCATTTTTCTTGGCATTTTTTACAACATTGTTTATATACAAGTCTAAAAAATTAATTACAATTATAATTACAAAGTCGGCTTGACAAATAAACATAAGTGCTACTAAGTCGGCCCAAGTATGGCTACACGGTTCCTGCAAACTAACTCGGTGACTTTCTAATACTCGATGTCCACTGCATTACTCAGCATCATCATGCACTCGGTAGAAGTGAAGGCACGGTTCATACTAACCACTCGGTAGGTTTTGAACTCGGTAAATATTGGTGACTCGGTAGACATAATGTTACTCGGTTTACACTGTCCTACTCGGTTTGCACTGTTCTGCTCGGTTTGCACTGTTCTGCTTAGTTTGCACTATTCTGCTCAGTTTGCACTATTCTGCTCGGTTTGCACCGTTCTACTTGGTTTGCACTGTTCTGCTCGGTTTGCACTCAGAATGCAAATAAGTGTTGTCACTAGTGGCAATTCTGTTTAATGCCAACACCTTTTAATATGACCCTAGTCACATTTAGCGAACCAGTGACTAAAGGATTTCTATTCACTGAATGTTTATCCTAACCCATCATTAACTCAGCAAACCAGAAAATAAATGAAAAACTTAACCTTAGTCCATTATTCAGTGAACTAGTGACTGAAGGCTACTGCTCATTCGCCGAGTATCTCATGTCACCGCCAGTCAATTTAGCTATTACATGAACACAGTGTTCACTGATTCACCAATTGATTTGGAGCACCACCAATTTTCTTTACGAATGAGCGAACAAGAGGAAAAAATTTTTAGGCCGCTAATACACTTTGTTGGAACTGCTAAGCTTTAGACCCCTGCCTGGGCCCGCTTGTGCCACCTGTCATTATACTATTTTCTGCAATCGCTCGGTCACCACTAACATAGGACCCACTCTCTGTAAGCCTTTAAATTAAATGGTGTGTGCAAGATCTCGTGGCTCTAACACAACCCATGAGATTATGCGCCAACTGTTGACTCTCTACAGATGTCAGAACCCTCTGCAACTCTAGAAACCCTGGTCGCACTGACACTTGCCAAATCAACATTACATGGACCAATCAGAGACAAACAACTCAAAAGCACCTAGAAAATGGTCCCACTGACACAACCAATAAGAAGGCTCCAATTGTAACACCTGTCAGTGGACCCACAACCATCGTCCTGCACACCTGGAGAATCAGACGGTTGGCACATAATCTCAAGGGGTTGGAAGATTCCATGAGATCATGCACCTGTTGTCAATCATGAATCTTTTGACTGAGATACCAGGCCCACCTAACATGTCCAGCTCACTAACAGACTGACCAATAGGAGACCACCATTTCAGCACCCTCTGACAGTGGACCCACCCATTTTGAAAGGCTACGTCATAAAGCAGAATCAATGGCTGGCGTAAGTTCGTAAGCCTCTGACAAATTCCATGAGAACTTACACTGGCCATTAGATCAAGATGGTGTCAGAGACGGGCCTAGGAAATAATGAAGGATGAAAACATTAGGAAATATTTAACACTGGACCAAGGAAATATTAAAGCCAATAGACTTAGGAAAAATATTTCGCTGGGTGCTAGAAACTTAGGGAAAATAAAGACCACCGGGTGAATAAAAAATTTAATGCACGTGTCTTTATGAGGTTTTAAGTGACTCAAAAAGTAACACGAAATTAGAACAAGGCTAGGGCACACTTAGGTTTTTTGAATGCAACGGCTAGAAATTCAAAAATGAACCAAGGGTTTTCAAACCAGAGACAAGGAAAACAGATACAAAGGCTAGGAAAAAGGGTATGCAGCCATGAAAATTTTTATAGGTGCTAACAGTGGCTCATACTTGGGGATGTGTATCTCTTGCAGATACAACGAGCAAGCTTGAATCTCCTGGAAGAGCAGACCAACTCAAAATTTTGGCCCAAAAAACAAAAATAGACGACTGTACAAGGGAAAACCTAAACTATTGCTCATGGAAAAGATACTTCAGGAGAAGTAAAACTTTAGGAATTGTCCATGAATAGGCAATTCCAAAGTACCACCAGTTAAATCCTTAAGGACATAAGAATCTATCCCCCATTTGCTCTCAATAAGATAAGGTCCCAACCAAATAGGGTCAAATTTTCCATGCTTCCCTTGCATTCCACATTAGGACAAGGTCATCAACTTCAAAAATCCTTTGAGTAGCCCTTTTATCAAATAAATTCTTACATTGTCTTTGCAATGTTTCATTTCTTTCATGTGCATCTCTCCTTACCTCTTCCAACTGGATCAACTCATCTATTCTTACTCTCATCTCATCATTCAAGTCCTCATCATATGCCTGAATAAACTTATACATATGCAATAGATTATTTTGAGGCAATCTAGCACTTATTCCATATACCAAATCAAATGGAGCACAACCTATGGCCTTCTTTACAGTTACCCTGTTAGCCCATAGTGCCCACCATAACTTAGAGTCCTAGGCTTTCTTATTCTTATCCAACACTCTCTTGAGAATCTTAATCAGACTTTTGTTACTGGACTCAGCCTGGCCATTTCCTTGTGGATGATAAGGGGAAGAAAATGAAATGTGTATCCCATATTGTTGAGAAAAAATCACTAAATTCTTGTGATCTAAAATACATTGCATTATCAACCATAATTACCTTTGGGTAACCAAACTTGGTAAGGATGTTCTGCATCATAAAATCTGCTACCACTTTGCTAGTAGCCTTTCTAGTAGGGATAGCTTCAACCAACTTGGTAAAATAGTCTTTTGCCACTAGTATGTAAGAATTTCCACCACTAGACTTGTTTGGAATTTTTCCAATAAAATATATACCCCACTTCTGAAAAGGAGCTTGAACTGCAATAGGTCGGAGTGGCAAATTTCCATTAAACTTCAACTTTCCAGCAAATCTCTGACATGCATCACATTTTCTTACAAACTGATGTGTATCCTTAAAAACTATAGGCCACCAAAATCTAGACCTAAGGATCTTGTGAGCTATGGTCTTTTCCATATAGTGTCCTCCACAAACACCTTGGTGCATTTCCTTTAACAGAGCTTCAGATCTCTCATGGTCTATGCACTTTAGCAATACTCCTTCATTACTTCTCCACCACAACTTACCATGTATAATGGCATACCTTGTAGATTGCAACTTGATAGTTCTCCTTTTATTTTCATCCATCTCAGGAGGAAGGACCAATTTCTGCAAGTAACCAATAACACCTTTGTACCAGCCACAATAATCCATATCACAAATATATGGCCTTTGTTCTTCTTCTAACACATTTACATGATTTGTAATTAAATTGCTTTGTGTCATTAATTTTGAAAGACCTAAGCCTCTTACCAACTTTGTAATCTAGATATCAATATTAAATTCTTGGATCCTATTGATCCATCTACATCTTTTCCTTGAAACTTCTTGTTGCACCAATATATCCTTAATTGTAGCACTAGGAACATAAGCAACCACCTTAGCTCCCACAAGGTAACATCTAAAAGCCTTGACTGCTTTAACTAAGGCATAAGCCTATTTCTCAGTAATATCATATTTTAATTTTGCTACTTGTAGGGATTTGCTAAAGAATGATATAGGTTGTTCATATCCATTGAATTCTTCTACAATAAAACTGTTGCAACTATATGACAAGAAGCAAAAGAAAATATCTGCATGGGCTTACCATAAACAGGTGTCCTCAAAACTGGAGCATCCTTGATGGCCTTTTTGATACTTCTAAAAGATTCATCTGCTTCTTCATTCCATTCAATCTTTGCTTCTTTTTTCAACATTCTAGAGATAGGGATACTGATTTTTGCAAAATTTGTAACAAATCTCCCTAGAAACTTTACCTACCCAAAGAAGGATTGTATTGCTTTAACATTTATAGGTGGTGAAAGCTTGTCTATAGCCATAACCCTTTCAGGGTCAATTCTCACTCCATCCTTGGACACAATATGTCCTAAGAGCTTGCCTTCCATAACACCAAAGGAACACTTCTTTGGATTTAAAGAAATCCCATACTCCAAGGCCCTAATAAATTTTTTCTCAAGATGTTCACAATGTTGACTTTCCTTATCTAAATATGTTGTGAGCTCATCCTGATATACCACTAGAAATTTGTTTATGAAGTCTGCAAAGGCCACATCCATAGCTCTCTGAAAAGTAGCTCCTGCATTTGTCAGACCAAAAGGCATTCTAACATAAACATATGTTCCCCAAGGGGTAGTGAATGCAGTCTTGAACTGTTCTGTCTCCTTGACCATGACCTGATTACATCTAGAGAAACCATCCATCATGGACATTAACTCTGATCTAGTAACCTTTTGCAACATATTTTCCATATTAGGCAAACCATAATTGTCCTTCAAAGAATTGACATTCAAGTTCCTAAAATCAACACATAACCTAATGTCACCATTCTTTTTTCTAACTGGAACCAAGTTTGACACCCAAGTAGAATGTCTGACTGGCTTGATGATGCTAGCATCCATCATCCTTTTGAGTTCATCTTGCATTTTTGGTGCCAAGGTAGGATTCATAGGCCTTAATTTTTGCCTAAAAGGTTTAATACCTTCCTTCAATGGTATCTCATGCTGGAATAGATCCTCTCTATAGGCTTTCAAATCATCATAAGACAATGCAAAGACATGTCTAAATCTTTTGAGAAGATCAATTAGATTATTCCTAGTTCTTTGGGACAAACATTTACCTATATAAACATTTTTAGGTATTTGACTTGTTCTTAAATTTACTTCCTCCAAATCATTTATCTTATCAACAAATTTAGGAAAACAAGTTCTTTCTTTATCATCAAATGCCATCTCAAGAGAAACCAATCCCCTTGGGATCCTATTTGACCTTAATTGAAAAAATTCCTTCCCAAGAACATTTTCTTTTCCATTTCTGATGTCAACATAAGTGCTAAAATCCATCTCCTAACCATCAAAATGAGAATCACACTGCAAAAACCTTAGTATATCCTGATCATTAGAAAATACCTGCCAATTCTCAACATTGTTTGGGATAGAAGGCCTAGACTTGAACTCAATTTTGGATATCCCCACAAAAGTAATATCCTCTGGCCTTAGTTTTATGTTTGCTAATAAGTTAGCCATCTTGTTTTGGCTTCTATCCACCCAATCAATACCAAAGGCACTGAAACCTTCAATTTCATCCCAAAAAACATTTCTATATTGTTTTAGCCTTTGATTCTTTGATGCATACCTCAATCTAATCTGAGAAATTATTAACTCAAAGTCACCAATCACCCGAAGATGTTTGATTCCATGTTTTGATGCTTGTCTCAAACCAATCAGTAGGGCCTCATATTCAACAACATTATTTGTGCAAAGGAACAAGAGAGTGAAAGAAAACTTGAAAGTCTTACCACTTGGGGATATTAATAGCACTCCTACTCTGGCACCTTCCTTTGAACTTGCTCCATCAAAATATAGAGTCCATAAGACATTACCTTTTTCCATGTTATTTTCATCATCAGCTAGAAGGACAGGCTTGACCTTTTCCTGCACCTCTCTCTCCTAAACTTGGAAAGAACCAATGTCAGTGTCAACAAAACAATTCATATTGTCATCTTCATCCTCCTCAATCATATGTGGGGCTCTAGTTTCCCTTGAAACTTTTACACTTTCTCCTCCAATGCTAAAAGTAGCAAAAGACAAGTCACACTGAATACTTCCTCCCATAGAAGCACTCCACCTTCTAGATAATAGCATCCCATACTGAGGAGGAATATCAACTACTAGAACACTCATAGTTAGCTGCTTGTCAGGAAATGATGCTAATTTATAAGGCAAACCCTTAATGGTACCAATAACTAGTACTTCTCTTGAGTTCATAGCTTGGCATCTCCCATGAGGTGTATCAACCTTTAGTCCCAGTGACTTCATGATTTTTGCAGGCATGACAGTGTTTGATGCTCTAGAATCAATCATGCAATTCTTCAATAATTTTCCATTTATCATAAGGGACAAGAAAAAAGGATCAACTGTCCCTGATGAAGCATTTACAACATTTGCATTCAAAAATATCTAAGGGATCTTAGAGATAATTTCTTCATTTTTACTATCAGGTGTGTCATCTAAAGAAGCCACATGCTTATCACTCCTACTCATTTCTTGGACCTTTATTGAAGAAGCACCATTTACCCAATCCAAGGCCTTAACCTTGTGCTCTTCTATTCTCATCATTTCCAAAAGTGGAACTTTGACAGTTATTTGTGAAAAAAATTTAGTCATATCAATGGGAACATATGTATGGTTGCCCATGTCTTCCTTAATCTCAGTGACATCTTTACCCTCCTTTTGGATAGTCAAGTCAGATCTACCCTTTTGCACAAATTCATCTTCCTTCTAAGGTACGGGAACAACTAATTCTGATGTTTTTACTTTACCCTTAGGTATTGCAGTAGGCCCACTCCTCTTTTTAATTTTAACCTGACTGACAAGACCAACACCTTTCTCCTTTTCCTCAGGCTATTGTGTACTCCTTTCTAAATTCTTGATAAACATACTACCTGGTTTACCAGCTATGCTTCCAATTGTCCTATTTCTCAAATTGTAATTGCTCTTGGCTTGAGTGACCATGTCTGTAGTGATTTGAGCAATTTCCTCATTTGAGGGTCTCCTTAAGGAAACATGTTCCTCACACTTCACTGCACCACATCCATCATCATCAAATTCTTCTTCCTCACCATCAGTAGAGTCAACCTCATCCCATGCACGTGAAGAAGTCATTGCACAACCACTCATATCATATTTCTTATCTTGTTCTTGGTTCTCAGATAAATTCAGAGCAATAACACAATGCTCTGGACTATGAGGACATTGACAAGCAGTACACCATGGGATATCATCATTCATGTTAACTAAATTTCTTTGCAAAGGATCAAGAATCCTATCATCAGGCCTATCCCTTTTAACTAGAAAAATGGGCTTGCCATCCTTCCACTGAGTATTATATGGGTAATTCTGCATTCTTGGTTGCCTGCTAAAATTACTTGAAACAGGCTGGTCATTTGTTGCAATCCTATTGTTTCTTTTTTCATCAGGCTTTAGATCCTCTAAAGCACTTAGAATTTTCTTTAGATTATCCTCCTCCTTTGGCTTAAAATTAGCAGACCTTCCCATCTCTTTCTTATTTTGCACTTGAGGCCTATAATCATCTCTTCTCCCTAATTTTCCTAATATTCTTCTATTACTTTCTATGTTGATAGCCAACTTGTAAGCCTCCCCAAGATTTCTAGGGTTCTTATCCCTTAAAAGGTACCCCATCTTTGCATCAAAAGCATTTAAGTATGTCACAAGACACACTCTATCATCTAATCTGATAACTTGTAGGAGCCTATGCATAGCCTTTTGGAATCTTATATTAAATTCAAGGACCTCCTCATTCTGATTTTTCTTTATGTTATTGAATTCATTCAAAATAAAACCCTCATTTGTTTTATCTCCATAATGCTCCTTGAAACAATTCTTAAATTCATTCCAAGATCCTATACTAGCATGGGGCAATCCTCTAAACTAGTCCCTAGCATCTTCAGTCAAAGATTGTACAAATAACTTCATTACAACATCATCAGGCTCAACATTATAATTATCTATTATATCCATAAATTTTTTTAGATGTTCCTCACATGTGATGACATTGTTCCTAGCAAACTTTGGGAGCTTCTTTCTAATTTCATCAGGAATTACATTAGGATAATCGGGAATACCAAAAAAGATAAATTGTTTGTACCTTTCATGAACAAGAACTCCTTGAGGTGGGTCCATTCCTTGAGGTGTAGATGTCTTTGTGTTTGAACCAATAGGAATTTTAGCAGCACCCAGAATGCCATTTGTCTGAGTTGCAAGATTACCATGATTTTCACCTTGCCCCAAAAAGGAAGCAACAACATTTGAAGGTCCTGAGGTATGCTTGAGAAAATCAATCTTCTTCCTTATTTCTATAGCAGTGGCCTCCAATTCTACCTTCTCTAATTCTTTATCTAATATTTCTTTTTCCTTTCTAGCCTTCTCAAGGTTTGCATCTAATCTCAACTCTTGCTATAATGGGTTCTCCACATGAACTTGTTCATTGATTTGAACTCCAACAACTTTCTATTTGCCTTTATCTCTAGGCCTAGTTATCTCATATGTTCTCTGCACAATAGGTTGTTCCTCTACTCTTTCAAGCTCTGGGACAAAATTAATTACCTCCAAATCTAACAACTTCCTCTTTAGCTGATCAGCCCTTATCAAGGCTTGTCTTACTCTGTCTTCTTTATCTTTCTCTCTTTGCTATCTGATAGCAACTTGTTATTGGACTCTTTTTTCCAACTCATAGAGCTCTTCAAAGATTTCTTCTGATTCTGGGAGAGTAGTCTTAGATTCATCATCTCCCACTTGAAATTCATCCTCATACTGGTTCAATCCCAAATCAATAGCCTCTTCATATTCTGAAATATTTTCTTCTTGACCAGGCTTGGTTTGAGTTTCTTGTCTTGTATCCTTTTTACTTTTCCAAGTATGAGAAACATTTATTTTCTTCTTTCCTCCCCTTGTCTGACTAGGCCTAGAAGTGCTTGGAATACCTTCTTCCACTCTATCTTTAGGATGCTCCTTTCTCTGAGACCTAGTACCTTTGTAGCTCATTTTATAAATAATCTACTAACTAGCACTGCTGCAGAGATGTTTGAGTTGCCACCCAAGAATATTGGGAATCTTATAATACTATTTCCTCACTAACAAATATCCAAATGAGCTTGACAAGACAAGGGACAAGAATAAACCTATTTTTTCCATTGATGACCTACTAGTTATTATAGACTTGTGTAACATTCCCTAGTAGAGTCGCCATCTTGTTGGTGTTTCAAAATGACTTATGCTCTTAGGCTACCAATATACCCTCAGATAGATTTTAGGATAGGTAAGTTCCAAAATGTAGAAGGATCTTAGGATAACTAGACCAACTATAGGGACAAGACTGCCCTCTTCACTTCTAGCTCTACAAAACCAAGGCAGGTGCACCTAACCCAGTGAAAACTATACTTTACACACCAAAGACTGGGTTTGAATAATAGATTGATAGTAAGAAAGTACTAAATGCTAACCTCACATTCATTGACTCTCCATTACTATTGGGTAACACAACCACACAAACAAAGACCTAAAGCTTAGAAAGGTTATTGATTTTAAGATTTGGAATGTAATAACTTCAATCAATGTATGTTAACAAGAGAAATACTCATTTAGGCTAGTGCCTCATCCATTGGGCAAGATTTCTTAGACACAAGACACACAGATTTGAGAATATCTGAGAATTCATAGCCATAAATACATTTATCCTAATCTTTACTGCTTACAAAATATCCTTACATAGACAAGGGAAAACTCATATCCCATTTAGAGCATTGTTTAATCAAATCCTACATCAGAACTCAAGAATGAAGATACATACATAAAAACAATATGTAATGAGCTAGAAAACTCAAAGCTTACTTGACTTGATACAAAGGAGAGATAAGAATCAGATATTTATATTAAGTATGATGAATTCCTTCTATGTATACAATGAATCACAAGACACCCTCCTTGCAAACTACAGCTTAGACCTGCAACTTTCTTCTTTCATCAACAAACACTGAATAAAAAATTATTACAAACCCTTGGGACCAGAAACTTGGGACTGATTTTGAACTTCGAAACTGCAACCCTTTCAAAATCAACAATTCAACATTATATAATCTTGGTTACCTTGGAATCCTAAACAAGTTAGGATGCAACAAGCTATGGATAACCAGGGTAAGGGTTAGGGTTTCCACCCACCAAAACAATTCAAAAGATCAGAATTCAATACATTGGAGGGAAAACCAAGCAACCCTGAGTGATCAGACCTAAAAATCAGTCTTCATTTATGGTAATTCTTCTAGAACTATACTGAAGACCATCAATCTACCATGTTTGTCAACCTAATCAGACACCTGCAACATGCCTCGAGCAAGAAAACCCATCCCCTCATGGTACAAAACTCTCTGCAAATAATCATCAAACTCACTGGACCACATTGCGACAGTCGACACCACCAAACTAATCAAATCTGGCTGCTAAAACATTAAAAACCAGTCCTTTCTATCCCTGGAAACCCTCTAAAATATTTGAATTTGAATTGTAATGGTTACTTCCATGGTGCCAGCAACATATCGACGATCATAATTCAAATCTGGATCAACTTTAAGTCATGACTATTCGATCCCTTTTCTTTTGCAGGCTTTATGACTCAACCTTTTAATATGACCCTAGTCACATTTAGAGAACCAGTGACTAAAGGATTTCTATTCACTGAATGTTTATCCTAACCCATCATTAACTCAGCAAACTGATGAATAAAGGAAAAACTTAACCTTAGTCCATTATTCAGCGAACTAGCGACTGAAGGCTACCGCTCATTTGCCGAGTATCTCATGTCACCACTAGTCAATTTAGCTATTACACGAACACAGTGTTTGCTAATTCGCTAGTTGATTTGGAGCACCACCAATTTTCTTCATGAATGAGCGAACAAGAGGAAAAATTTGTTAGGCTGCTAATACACTTTGTCGGAACTGCTAAGGTTTAGACCTCCGCCTGGGCCCTCTTGTGCCACCTGTCATTATACTATTCGCTGCAATTGCTCGGTCACCACTAACATAGGACCCACTCTTTGTAAGCCTTTAAATTAGATGGTGGGTGCAAGATCTCATGGCTCTGATACAACCCATGAGATTATGCGCCAACCATTGATTCTCTGCAGATGTCAGAACCCTTTGCAACACTAGAAACCCTGGTCCCATTGACACTTGCCAAATCAACATTACATGGACCAATCAGAGATGAACAAATTAGAAGCACCTGGAAAATGGTCCCACTGACACAACCAATAAGAAGGCTCCAATTATAACACCTGTTAGCAGACCCACAACCATCATCCTACACACCTGGAGAATCGGATGGTTGGCACATAATCTCAAGGGCTTGGAAGATTCCATGAGATCATGCACCCACCGTTGATCATGAATCTTCTAATTGAGATACCAAGCTCTCCTGACAAAATGTCCAGCTCACTAACACACCAACCAATAGGAGACCACCATTTCAACACCCTCTGATAGTGGACCCACCCATTTTGAAAGGCTACATCAGAAAGTAGAATCAACGGCTTGCATAAGTTCGCAAGCCTCTGACAAATTCCATGAGAACTTACACCGGCCATTAGATCGAGATGGTGTCAAAGCTAGGCCCAGGAAAGAATGAAGGCCAAAAACATTAGGAAATATTTAATGTTGGACCTAGGAAATATTAAAGCCGATGGAGTTAGGAAAAATATTTCGCTAGGCGCTAGAAACTTAGGGAAAATAAAGACTGCCGAGTGAATAAAAAATTTAATGCACATGTCTTTATGAGGTTTTAAGTGACCCAAAAAGTAACACAAAATTAGAACAAGGCTAGGGCACACTTAGGTTTTTGAATGCAATGGCTAGAAATTCAAAAATGAACCAAGGGTTTTCAAACCAGAGACAAGGAAAACAGATACAAAGGCTAGGAAAAAGGGTATGCAACCATGAAAATTTTTACAGGTGCTAACAACCTGACTATACTCATTTTCTGGAAGGGATAACAAGAGTGCTTCTCTGAAAAGTATGTTACACATGAATATATCTCTTTCCTCATTAGTAAAATCTTCAATCTTATCCTCATCAATGACTATCTTCTGATTCTTTGTGATTAACCAATAACCTGGTCCTAAACAAAGTAAATGTGTCTTCATCTTTTCTTTCTAGCTGTCAAAATTTACGCCATCAAACTTAGGGCTTTCTTTCCTAAAATGATTCACCATGGATCTCTTTAAGCTATTAAACTTTTCCTTCAAGGACCTACTGCTCTGATACCAATTGTTAGAAAGTAAAGTCCACCAAGATAACTGAGGGCGAGGGGGTGAATCAGTTATTAGATAAATACAACTTTAATCAACCTTAATATATTTTAACCATGTAAGAAATGTAATCAACAACCATAGAAAGATATACATGCACAATAACACAATGACACAAGATATGTTGACTAGGGAACCTCTTGATCAATGAGTAAACCCCAGTGGGAATGATTCCCACAAAAGATGCACTAATATGAAAGTTCCTTGTGAGAGGATGGAATCTATTAGGAGCCTTATGAAATACATTCAGTACATATGAGTCCTTGTTAGGAGACTTTGAATTCCTCTTAAAAGATTCTAACTCTATTAGGAGTTATGGAAGATAGAAGGACCCACTGCCCAAACAACTTCAGGGAAAGATCACTGAACTCACTATCCAACTGATCTTTGTATTGCTCAATAGAATAATACCAAAAGATTATTGATCTCAACAATTCAATAATCCTTCTCTGATTGTGCCAAACAACACCAACTGCTTCTTTAGATCTCAATACCAGATCTCTATACTTCACATATCCTCTTCCAACAATTATTGCACACTTCCGCAATTCACTTTCAAAATACAATTCACAACTTCTACATTCACACTTACATATTAAAATAAGGAAAACATTCCTTCCTTTATACCACACTCAAGTAATTACAAATGAGTCAGCATACAAATTACAAAATAAAAGTTTCCACACGTTACATAAAAATTACATAAAATTGTCAGCTTCCATTTAAGATAATTCTTCACTCGTGAGACCTCGGATCTTGCGCTCACGTCTAACATCATGTCTTCAACTGCCAACCTAATCCATGAAAAAACATTAGAAAATACTGATACCAATTGTTAGAAATAGGGAATATTGAGAGGGGGGGGAGTGAATCAGTATTCTATGAACTTTTACTTTTGCCCAATTATGGATATAACAGATTATCTTGATACTTACAAAAAAGAGTAAACTAAAGAACATGCATAACAGTAAAGCAAATGAACTCATAACACATTATTTTTTCTCAAGGAAACCCTAGCCAAGGGAAAACCCCAGTGGGGATGATACCCACAATTATCCACTAATCAAAAGTATCATGTTAAGGATGTTGACCCTGTTAGGAGCATGTTACATACATATAGTGTCTCAATCCTGATTAAGGGACTCTAGGCCTTGTTAGAAGCCTCAACCCTATTAAGAGTTGGTAGTACAAATTGAAATGATTACAAGATGAGCCCACTACCCAAACATGTAATGTACAATGATCTCTAATTACAAAAGAGGGCAAGGTATATAACCTTTGCTGCTTCGCTTACATATACAAAATTTGCTTGCTTGACTTTCATAACTTTGCATCAATATCTTTTGCATACGTATGTTCATCTATATACTTCACATTACATATGTCTTACATATATACAAGTTATTAGGAATAATAACTTTTACAGTCGGCTTTACTAAACATAAAGCACTTTACAAAAAATACATAATAACTTATTTTTCCCAAGGGTTAACATCTAGGATGTCATCCTTTTATATGAATAAGACATTATTTTGATAAACAAAATAATCCCTTAACTATTTACCAATTCTATCTTCTTCTTTGTTCTGTCGGCTTCATCTTTGTCTCTGGTAATACTGTAATAACTTCTTCTATACATGCCGTACAAACTTGTGCTCTCAGGTGAGTCTTTAACATTCATCATAGTATCCATGTTCAAGTGCACAAGCACTGAACTTATATTGATGTCGCCAATCAAAATTGTCTCCGATTACACTGGGAAAATGTTGCTTACACTTTGACAATTTTGTTCTATGCTATGTCATAATTTCTCTTTGTCATATGCGGTCTTCATATAGATCATATGTTTCCATAATGACAACATCTAGATATCTAACTTAGCCAAATTTCCAACAAATGATCCTTCTTGAGATGGTTTCTTAAACTGAACCTCTTCCAACTCACCATAACTTTATATTTTAATTTGGGAAATGATAATACTGCATAGGTATGTTATTTTATATATCTTCCTATGAGTTAGTGATATTTTAGGACCTTAATGACAAAGGGATCACTTGATAGACCTATATTCTTCTTTGCGAGATGCTCATTATTAATTTTTATGTGTACCCTAAGTTAATTGATTATAATCACTTAAAGGGTTAGATGTGTTACCTACTCTAATGATGTTACTGGTTAAACATGACTAATGCATTGAGGGTTATATGATTTGTTTATCTTGATTTGATAATGAGACTTTATGAGTACAATGCCTGATGGTTGTTAAACTGGTTTGTGAAAGACAATAGATGATTTACATTTACATGATTATGTTATGATGCATTCTTGTTATACAATATGGAATAATGATTATTCTATAACTAACCATACTGATTTGTTTATGCTTCATTGATATCATTGTTTGGTGTGAGTGTAGGATGAGGGAAGGTAGTTGTAGTTACTCCTATAGGAGGTCCACATGATGTCGCACTCTCCCTCCTTGTTTGCCATTGTTTGTGCATATGTACATATATACATGTTGGAATAATTGGCTGGTGTTGCAAGATGCAGGTACCAGACATCAACTCCACCTGGCTACACAGGTTTGAGTGTGCCTTTAAAATCCTCGAACTGTTGTTGTGTGGAGATATTACCAAGATTACTCTCAAGGAAATCCCATGGACTTAGATTCCTGTTAGGAAGTCACCTTAGTTGGGATTTGTGTGTTATGTTATAATTCTCTGGATTTGAGAGATTTATACTTTGGATTATGTTTTCTTTATTTATTTTATTAAAGCATTATACTTTATATAATTATATCTATATTGTAACTAGTGTACACACTAAGTTGTGCACTTCTCTAAATCATTGCTTCCAAGAGAATCCATGGATTGGAAACCTTGAGAAATTAATTTAGAGCTCCCTAGGCATGGAGTGCAAGGGTGTTAAGAATGCTCTCAGCTAGAGCTATTAAGCCAATAACTTTGCTAGTAAACCATGCAATGGGAGATTCAAATGAAGACAAGGGGAAATAATGCCAATATCCCCAAGAATCAAATGGAAATGAAAATGCAATGCAACTATGCTAGAAATGGAAATGCAAGCTAAGCTATAAAAATGAAAGATAGAAGTATTACAAATCCTTACTATTTAGACTATGTGAGATCTAAGCTAGAGCTTGAAAGGAAACTAATCTTAGAAAGCATAAACATGAAGCTAAGCTAAGAATGCAAGAATGAAAGCTAAATGTAGAAAGATCTCTGAAAGGCTCCAAAGTCTTCAAAAGCTCTAAAGTCTCCAAGAAATCCTACAGTACAAAGTTAGCATAAAAATTTGGGGATCTAGAATGAAGAAGAGAGCTCTCCTTTTATAAGAAATTGAGAAGGAATGGACCATGGAGATTAAGAGGAAAAAGATTTAATCAAGGGTGGAGCTTGAAAGAGGAGCAATCCATGTGCAAAAATATCCTCAAATGAGAAAATAAGAGTTGACTTTTGTGTCCATATGAGACAAAAAGTGCTTTTTCCCTTTTTATAAAATAAGAATAATGCTTTATTTGTGCAACTTAGGATAAGAGGAAAAGTGGGGGCTTTTTTAATTTAATAAAAGGGGAGGGAATTCCTTTTGATTAAATAAAAAATTTAGGGTAAGATGGTTAGCCCATAGAGAATAATCGAATAAATGATAGAACTAGGATTTGATCAAGAAAAAGCAATTGATAATTTTAGCAAATAATACTAGAAAGGGGCTAATAGTTTAGATGACCATTTTTAGATGATTACAACTAGATGTATACCATATATGTATGTGTATATATAGGTGCACATGTATATACATAAGCATATATAAATATTATATATCATGTGATCTTTTTACTTGCAAGTATGATTGTATCTTTGTTGTGTAAATAAGGATTATTAAATAATAATATAATAATAATAAGAGATAATAAAAAGGAAGCTCTTTTGGCAAAACTAGCTATGTAGGGGATTCAAACTCGAGACCTCCTAGAAGTTAAGGCTAGTTTGATTCGAAGTGGGCTATGTATGTTACTTGAAAGCTTTATGTTTATTTTTTGTTGTTATAAGGTAATTAGAAGGATAGTTTAATTAAATTATTAAAAACTTTATTATGTGTTTACGGGGAGTTTTAATTAAATCCTCAACCAACCATGGAAGTTGGAGTAGTTTCTTCTTGTAAAGAAACTCGTCCAACCATATAGTTGGTGCATAAATTAGTCCCTGGGAGGAGTTTTGGGAGAGATTGGAAGTTTGGGAAAATTTAGGGATTTTTGGTAAGAATGAATCCTAAAGTCAATTTTGGGGTTTTGTATCTCTGTGTGTGTATTCATAAAAATTATGTGAGAGTGTTTGAGAGTTTTCTATAGAAGGTGGAAGGATTTTTTTCCAGAGGGAAGACTATTCAGGAGGCTACATCTCAAGCTTGCAGGATTTGCAATGGGTGCTCCAGCCTTGTTGATGGGATTCTTTGCAGGACTCCAGGTAGGATCTGGAACTGGGATGAATCACTTTTATTCCCTATAGATGTGCATATGTTTGTGTGTCTTGTATGTATATGGATTCGTATTATTTTTTATAAACTATTAAAGCTATATGCATTGTTCTCCTTGTATTGCTTACTATGTGTATTCGGGAAATGTATTAAAAAAATTATGTAATAGTTTCCTGTGAAATCTTCCTGGAAGTTTGGGATATTTTTTGACACTTTATATTGGTGATTTTTATTGTTATGTAATAGTTTAGGATGGTTTAGGAAGGATTAGGAAAGGTTGCAGTCAATTTTTCCCCTTCCTTGCTTCTGTAGGCTTCCACTTTTGATTGGATTATCTTGTCTGGGGCTTAGATTATGTTAAGGATGTGTTATGAAATTGGCATTGAGGTCCTTACATTAGGTAGACCTCAGGGAACCTTTCCCAGACACTCTCCACACCTAAAAATGTCAGTTTTGGGCATTTCTAGGAAGTTTTGGAGTACAGTGTCGTATGAGCCTTTGGAATGTCGTATGAGTTTGTAATCATACCCATACAACACTTGGTAAAATGTTGTATGAGCATGCATACATTGTCATATGGGTAGTTATACAATGTCATTTGGGCTTTTAGTAGGTTTCAAGGGCTCAAATTTGGCAGTTTTTGGGCTTATGACCTCTATAGCTCATTCTATATGATTGGGCTGCAATTTGTATCAGCTTTTTATGTCCATTACTTGTTTTGTTGATTTTATATGGTGTTTTTTATGATGTTTCTACACTTGGGATATACTTGAGTTCATTTTATGAGGCTAGGACTCATCTCAGTGGCCTGTGTGCACGAGAGGGTTCCCTAGACCTATAAATAAGCCATGGAATGTTGGGTTAAGGCATGTGGAAAGTTCTATGTTGTTTTTTATGATGTCTTGTGGTAGAAATTATTCCTATATATTTTTCTTATTATGTACATGGATAAGGTTAGGAATCATCCTGAGGGCTTAAGTGTGCAAGAGAGTTTCCTGAATCTATGAATCAGGACATGGAAGTGTTATCCTGTATCTTTGGATTGTGATGGGGTAAGGGAATAGGAACCCTAGGTGAGTGGCCCACCATAGGTGATGGAACCCTAAAGTGGTTGCCATAAAATCCTATGGGTGGGTTAGTAAAAAGTGATAACCTTAAAAATTAACCCAGGAAGGGGGGATTCAAAAGATAATGAAAGAAAATATAATAAGGCCACACAAACCTGATTGGAGTACCAGGACTAGGGATAACTACCAGGGTGCATCTCTATATAGGGGGACTAGGGTTACATGGTTTCTAGGGTGGATCCCAATACAAATTTTGTGTGATGACACTCACTTAAGTGGTATCCTAGAACCTTGACCTCAGTGTTATAGTATGATGACATTTTACATGTTTTACTCTTTCTCTTTTGAGTTTTGGACTTTGTGTTTTGATTCTTAGATTGTCTTAAGGTCTTGAGAGTACCTTGGCTCTATCTCCTAGCACAGTGGGATGTAACTTTCCCAGTTTCACATGGTTGGGTGGAAAATCTCTTTTGAGCTATTGTTCATGGTTCGTGTCATGGCTTGGATTCTGAGTTGTTGAGTGGTGAAGTTTATGTTCTTGTATCATGTATCTCTATCCTTTGTAATCAAGATGTAAAGATGTATTTTAAGCCCATGGGAAACTTGATGTAATTATCTCTCTGTATGCCTTCGGGCCATGTGTATTAATTGTAATTCTAATTGTGTTTGTAGATGGAAGAAAGAAAGTTATGTATATGGGAAGGGTAGTTTTAGGAGTCTAAAAAAGGGATTGAATATTGGTAATTCAATTATGGATTATATTTAAGTAATTCCTACCCTATCTATCTTGTGAGTTTTTAAATGAAATTGAATGTAATTATTCTATGAAGGCCTTTGTAATGAAATAGATGCAAACTTCTTAAGGGGAACTTGGTTTAATATATGGAATGGATGAAGGGTATCTCCAGGAGAAAATAATAAGGAAAATGAAACATGTATGTTACTGAAAGTAGTAATGAGATGTAATTTTATGATGCTCTTAAACATATGGTCCTATGTGTATGATGTAAGGTTATTTACACTAGGTTTTAATCTCAATCCTTAATGGGATATTTACAATGTTATCGATGATAATTTGTGGTAATTAGACTTGTGACAAAGATGATTCACTGAATGGTTTATGCTGGTTATAAATTGATGGTTAAGTACTTTACCCTTTTTATTCAGATCATTGAAATGAAAATGGAAAGTAAGGGATTTTAATGGAAAGCTTATTTATGTATTGATAGTGCAATTGAGTTGTGCGTAGATAAGGTTAAGGAGTAAACAAATGAAAGAGGAAAAGATAAATGTTCTTAGTGGATGAGATAAGTGATGTGTGTCTGTTGCATTTCTAAGAGTGAATGTTGTGTAAGTTTGGTAAAGAAAATGAATTCAATTAGTTCATTAATGTAATTGGTTTTGATGTGGAATGAAAGCAATGTCTCAATGTAAATTAAAGTTGAAAAGGAAATAGAATTCATTTGATTAAGTAATAAAATGCTATGCTTTTACTTTGGTTTTAATGAAATCAATAAGGGAACCTTAAGCAATGTACTTTTGAATATTAATAATGAAATGTTAGAATGTTAGAAAAAAATTGTTAGTTGTAATTTTAGGTCAAAAGATTTGATTCCTTATGGGTTCTCTGGTGGGGACATTACATATGGTTTAGGAGTTCTACGTGCACGAAGTTAGCTTGGGCGACTACGGGGTCTCTCCCCTAATTAATGTTAAATTATTATTATTATGATATTATAATTTTATAATTAATATTTTTTTAATTCAGTAAATGGGTCTATTTTATTAATTATACTTATAAAAGGATTACAGTTTGGGGCGTAGATTGATTGATTATGTCATAAAAAGACATAGATGATCGATGCAAGTTCAAACCTTGACTAGATGAAAGATCCAGATTGGTTTACCTAGCCAGGCCTAGGGTGGGACCCCTATAGTTATATAATTATGTTTTAGTCTATTTTTATTATCACACTTTTATATTTCTAATATTATATGGGTATGTGTAGGATCATTGTAGGCCAAACTAGGCCCTTTGCAGTGATGAAAATTTAGAAAAAATAGAGTCATGCAATTTAACATAAAAATTTGAATAAGTTATCAACATTATTCAAAAACTATGTAAGAACAAAATTTGTAAAATATTAATTGCAATTTTTGTTGGAGATTGTCCAAGAAGATAGTATTGATTGTATGTTTGTCATTGATGACAACATATGGTAAGCAGCGTGAATGGAAGTTTTATGCAAAGATCCTTGAGCATATGTTTCTTAGATATGTTATCAACATGATATCATAGATGCAGAGGTTGATTCTGAGTGAAGATAGTAATACAATTATTTATATTAGTAGTGTTCCTGACAGGTCCCAGGAAGAGTTTTATATGTGATTTTTAGTATGGTTATGGTGAAGCCTTGCACATTTATATTTGTGTAGAAGAAATGTGTATGATGCTATGTTCATGATGTAGAGTTAGTCATGTAGTATAGGTTGATTTTTGATGTTTCCAGTTGCCGGTTATAGTTTCCTGAGTTTATCTGATGGAGCCGACATTGTTTATATTGTTGTATCAGTTGCACCTATAATTTTGATATGCATGTTTGGATTCATGTTTGGAGAAGAGTTAAGAATGTTTGGTTAAGAGTGCATAACATATTTTAGTATGAGAATAAAGTTTCAGTTAATTTGGTGGAGCCGACTGTGTTGAGTGACGCGTCTACTCATATTGAGTTGCACGGTCCTAATTTGTGTTGCGTGCTTGATATAGTTGTTGGAGATGTTAGTTAAGAGTTATATTGTTTCTCTAATATGATTTCAAGGAAGTTCTAATATAATGACTTGATTATATCATTTGGAGAAAGATACTTATAGCCGGTCAGTTGTGATCACCAAGTATGGCAGATAGTTGAAAGAGAAGAATAGAGTAGAAGGTGTGAAGTATTGAGCCATTAGTAGAAGGTCTATGTGAAAAAGAAGAGAGTGTATACTATTCATTGGAACTAATCAAGAAAATGGGTCTAACTCATTCAACAAGATCCAGATATAGTGTGTGTATCTGTTATGCAAAAGGTTGCAACCTTCACCCTTTGAGTAGTGTGCTCCCGGATAGTGCGTTCTCACCCCTAACAAGGTTAATCATAAAAGACTCCTAACAAGGTCTAACCTTTGACTAGGTCACTATACTTAATGCATTGTAAAGATAAAATCCTAACAAGGTTGTAAGATCTTCTAACAGAGATCATTATACTCTAGTGCAATTCATAGTGGGTGCTAATTCCCACCAGGGTTTTTACCTATTTGGGTTTCCCCGTAACCAAAATTATGGTTTTATGTTAAGTGTTATCTTATTATGTTTATGCTTAATGTTCTTCTATACTTAATTGGATAAAGAATTGAATCTTGTAGATAACTAATTCACCCCCTGCTCTCAGTTATCTATTGGGACTATTCCTACATATTGGTACCAGAGCCAAGTGCCTCAGAGAGAAATTTTAATAGCTTGAGGTTGATTAGATGGCATTCTTTAGAAAAGAAAGTCCTAAATTTGATGGAGAGAACTATCTAGATTGGAAAAATAAAATTATGACACATTTGCAGTGCATTGCCTTTGAGATTTTTGAAGTAGCTACTAAGGAAGTTCAGATTCCTTCTTTATTAGATCTTGCAAAGGAAGATGAAACTCTTAAGAAAAAGGAGATGTTCACTCAAAATGCCATTTCTAAAGAAGCCCTTATCAGTGCCTTGTCTAACAGTGATTTTTCAGAGATCAAGAAAGTAGATAAAGCTTACAAGATAAGGAAGTATCTAGGAGACATGTTTGAAGGATACATCCAAGCCAAGAATGCACATTGAAAGACATGGAAGAAAAAGTACAATACATTGGAGATGCTACTTGAAGAGAACATCAAAGCCTACAATCAAAGGATTAATGAAGCATTTATAGGAATCAAAAACAATGGTGGAGAAATTTTTGAAGAAGACATAATGGATAAGTTGATGACTACTCTAACACCAGAATATGAGAACAAGATAAACATCCTAGATGAGACTATGCAATTTTCAAAAGACTTCAAAAGAGAGACATTAATCAACAAGATTTCAGCATTCGAGATCTCAAGTTTGAAGACAGAGCCTAAAAGTGAGACAACCTGCAAAGCTTCAGTCCATGGAAAGAAATCCTTGAGCACTTCTGGTAATTTTGATGATGATGATGAAGATAAAGAACTAGATGATTTTATTGCTATGATTGCTAATGATGCAAGAGCATCCTGGGTGTAAGAGAAATCTTGCATCACCCAAAAATATTTCTATTTTTGTATTCAATAAGGGCTATCTTGTGCAGAGCAGCTATTTATGGAAACTTGCTATTTTTTTAGTAAGTTGGTCATCTGATCTCAGAATGTTCTGATTTATTCCCTGGAGGTTCATTTTGGTCATATCAGCCTACCAATAAAGTTTCATTTACAGATCAAGTCTAGCTTTGTAGATATTGAAGATTTTCGGTATCGACAACAGGGTATAGAAACTTTGAACTTAGTTTTGAAGGCTTTAGAGGCCTCGACTGAGGTTGAAAATTTGGTTGATAGGTGCTTGCAGGAATCAAGCCTGTAGAGTGCTTTGTGGCCTTTTTAGAATGGGGTTATAATAGTCAATTGGGTCAACTGGCAATGACTTATGGTCTTCGGAAGTTGGGTCACCTGAAATGGTGGAAAATGATTTTCCTTCAAAATTTCTGTTTGGGTTTCAAAAGTTATTTTGAGCTGACATTGATGTAATAAATTGTAAAATAAAATAATTCTAAGTTTGGTCGGCCTTGTTGGCTAAAATTCTAGAACCTTCCTAGGCGGTGTAAAATTGCATATATAAGGAAGGCTGTAGTGTTGTCTTAGGCAGTTTGGGATAGTTCTGGGTAGATCTGGGTAATGATTCAAGGCTTTGTCCTACATAATATTATAAGGGAATGCCCATGTGGCTTTGCATATTGTAATTTTGAAAGTTTGTAATTCCACATTTGTGGAGATAATAAGAAGCCAATTTTCTATTCTTGCATATTGTTGTTGTTTCTCTATTTTTGTTATGTGTTTGTGGTATTAAGGGGAGAACCCTTCATCAAGTGGTATCAGAGTAGGAGTTCCTGAGTGTGTAAAAAAATTGCTAATTGTGAGGTAGTTTGTAGCAGGACCGTGGGTTAGGGTTTTTGTGTAAACAGATCACCGACTGTGAGGTAGTTTGCACCAGGACTGTGGTTAGGGTTTCAGCAAGAAGTGTGAAAATGCCTCCCTGAAGGGAACATGGTAGAAGAGCTAGTGTTGTAACACCTAAGGTTAGGAAACTATAGAGACAAGTGTGAGCATTGCAAGAGGAGATTCATAGAGGAATGAATCTTAATGTCAGAGATGAAAGCGAGGATGTAGCCAAAGAAGAAGATTAAGAAGGAGAAGTTGAAGTTGTGAACTAGGAGGAAGAAAGACTTTTCTGAGCTATCTCAAAGATTGAAAAGAGACCTAAGATTGAGGTCTTGACATTTTATGGAAATCTTAACCTAGAGGAGTTGATCGACTGGATCAATGAATGTGAAGAATATTTTGAGTATGAAGATATTGAGGATCCTAATAGGGTCAAATTTGCGAAGGCCAGACTGAAGGGTCATGCGAAGATCTAGTGGCAAGAGATTCAGTTGGAGAGAAATTGAAGAGGAAAGGATAAAATCACAAGATGGGGGTGGATGGTGGATAAATTGAAGCGACAGTTCATCCTTGTTGATTATGAGCTTGACCTACTAAAGAAAATGCAAAGTTTGAAGCAAGCAGGAAGATCTGTTTAGGAGTATATAGAGGAGTTCTATCAAATCCTCATCAGAACAAGCCATGCAAAAGCTGAAAAGGAGAAATTTGTCCATTACCTTAATGGGTTGAGGCTAAGCATTTAGGAGGAGCTGAATTTGGTTTGAATGAATAGTATTGACGAGGCATACTAGTTTTCCCTAAAAGTAGATGAAAAACTAAACAAGAAGTTTGAGAGCAAACAAAGCGAAAGAGGTCATGATGGAAGATCTAGTGGATGGTCATATGGAGATCAAAATGAAGATTTGAAAAAGTAGGATGAGGCCAATAATAGTTAGAATTAGAGAGGATATAATTTTAGTCATTTCCAAGATTATAAAAATAAAGATTAGAGAGGAAGAGGAAGAGGACAAGGTTCAGGAAGAGGAGGCTTCTGTGGAACATGTTTTCACTATGGATAAGAAGGTCATAGGGAATTTGAATGTCCTAAATGCCAAGGAGGGATAGATAGGAGGAACAAAGGCTAGGCCAAAGTTGCACATGTAGATGAAGATGGCAGATCATCACATTCTAAAGATGTTGAAAGAGGAGAAATGCTGATTAACAGAAGAGTCCTATTGAGTGGTGAAAATGAACTTGAGCAAAGAAAGAACCTGTTTCACACCAGGTGTAAGTGTGAGGGTAAGTGTTGTGATGTGATTATTGATAGTGGTAGTACTGATAATTTGGTGTCAAAAGAGATGGTGACAAAGTTGAATCTCAAGAGGTAGAAACATCTACATCCATATCGGGTTGCCTGGGTGTAGGATGACCACAAGGTCATGGTCAGTGAATAGTGCCTAGTAAAGTTCAAGATTAGTGGTTACCAAGATGAGGTACTATGTGATATCATATCTATGGATGCATGTCATATGTTATTGGGTAGACCTTGGTAGTTTGACAAATGTGCTATACATGATGGTCGTGTGAATACCTATTCCCTGATAAAGGATGGAGTGCGACATAAGATAAAACCATTAAAGGAAATAGAAGAAAAGGTATATGGTAATGCAAGAATAACTTTTGTTGATAGAGGAAATTTCTTAGATGGTATGAGGCATGAGCATATGTGTTTTACCTTAATTCTAAAGGCTAGGAAAGAGGAAGTAGAAGATGTACGTGTAGAAGTTACAGAATTATTGAATGAGTTTCATGATATTGTACCTGATGGATTACCACCGGTAAGGAAGATCAGTCATCAGATGGACTTGATTCTAGGAGTCGGCTTGCCAAATAAGATAGCACACAAAATGACACTAGCAAAAAGTGAAGAGTTGAAGGCACATTTGAAGTTTAGTTCATCACATCATCCACAAATTCTATATGGAAGTAGTCCTAGAAATGCATCTAAGTTGAGGAAGATAGATAAATGAGAAATAAGTAGTGCTGAAGCTGAGGATTTTGCAGAACATTTGAAGAACATCCATGAGGAGGTGAGGAAGCATATTACCAAGATGAATGTATAGTTTAAGGCTAAGGCAGATGTGAAAAGGAGGCATAAGGAATTTCAGGTTGGAGATGAAGTCATAGTTTATTTGTGGAAGGAGCGATTTCCAGTTGATACATATAACAAGTTGAAAATGAAGAAGTTTGGGCCATGTAAGATAATAGAGAAGCATGATTCAAGAAATGCATATGAGGTTGAGTTTCCTACTGAGTTGATTATTTCACCAGTATTTAATGTTGTAGATCTGACAGAGTATCATGAAGGAGGTGTTGAAGATGAGGTTATAATAGCACAGTGGAGTATTCCAGCAACCAGTTCAACTATCAAGGAGATTGAGGACATACTGGATAGTCATGTTGGTAGAAGCACAAGGAACATGACATATGAAGAATTTCTTATCAAGTGGAAAGGATGACTTGTTGAAGATTTATCATGGATAACAAAGGAGGAGGTTAACCATCTTGGTTTTCCTCTACACACCTGAGTCGTGACAGGGTTACTTCTCAAATTACCCTGGGTGTCTGATGTAGGAGCATCCTGGGTGTAAGAGCAATCTTCCATCACCCAAAAATATTTCTATTTTTGTATTCAATAAGGGCTATCTTGTGCAGAGCAGCTATTTATGGAAACTTGCTATTTTTTTAGTAGGTTGGTCATCTGATCTCAGAATGTTTTGATTTCTTCCCTGGAGGTTCATTTTGGTCATATCAACCTACCAGTAAAGTTTCATTGACAGATCAAGTCTAGCTTTGTAGATAATAACTTATTTTATAATTTAAGACAATAAGTGCATCATATCAGCCTACCAGTAAAGTTAAGACAATAAGTGCATCATATCAGCCTACCAGTAAAGTTAAGACAATAAGTGCATCATTAATAATAAGGAAGGAGAAATTATTGCATCAGGTTCAAAGACAAAAGGTAATGTTTTTTAGCTTAATTCATAAGCAAGTTATTTTGTTGCTAAAGTAGATGACATTTGGTTATGGCACAAAATACTATGTCACATCAATTTTGACAACATAGTAGAGATATGCAATGTAAAGGTAGTAAGAGACCTTCCTAGAATTGCAAAACTAGTGGATACAATATGCAGGGAGTTTGTGATGGGAAAGCATGTGAGGAATTCATTTAGAAGAAAGCATAATTTGGCAGAGAACAAATTGGATCTAGTGCATAGAGACCAATGTGGACCAACTCAAACAAGATCATACTATGGTGAAAGGTTTTGGAAAGTTGTCTATACTAAAGTATATGACTTGATATAGTGTTTTCATTATGGAAACAAAGTCATATAGTAGTTTGGAGTCAACGCACTTAGTGTAAAGATTAGAATTCAGTTAAGTGTTGAAGACTAGATAGTGTACAAAGTTCTTGCAGCTCAGAGCATCAGCGCACATGTGTATGGATGAATTATGGTATGCACCCTAGAAGTTAAGTTTGTTAGACTATACTTATGCTTAGTTTATGAGTGCATAAGTAGATATGAAAAGATGTGAAAGTTACAGTCAGTTGAAGTTGCACAGCCAGTGTATGCCAGCAAAGAATAGAGCATGGAGCTGACAGTTAGCATTTTGGTTTGCGATTATAATTTAATGTTGTCAAGGCCACGTGCCCATTTTATTTAGCTTGTTGAAATATTTATATGTATAATTTTAAGCACACTTAAGCCAATTCATTTGGAAGCATTGTTTGTAATTAGTTATAGGGCTGACCTAATTGTTTTGTTTATATGAGTGTATAAATATAAGATGCGTCCATGGTATTCGGTATGGAATTTTTAATAGAGTTGTGATAAGAAGAGTAGAGGTATGAAAAGTTAGCATAAGATTTATTAGAGGTTTGCTAGAGGTCAAAGCATCAGCACACTAAAGGAATTGATCTGACAAGTAGTGTCACAGTGAACAGTTCACCTGCAGATATAGTGTGTATCTAAATCAAAAGGTTGTAGCCTTCACCATTTGAGCAGTGAGCTCTAGGATAGTGAGTCCACTCCCATAATAGGGATCATTGTAAAAGACTCCTAATAGGGTCTGACCCTTAACAAGGTATACTGTACTTAAAGCATTGTAAAGCTACTCCTAACAGGGTAAAGGATCTTCTAACAAGGATCACAAAACACTAGTGTAGAATATTAGTGGGTAGCAAGTCCCACTGGGGTTTTTACCTATTTGGGTTTCCCCATAACCATATTGGTGTCATGTGTTAATTTCATATTTATGTGAATGTTTAAATTTAGTACTTAAGCATTTAAGTTCAACATAAAGATTAAAGTAAAAAGTTGAATTATAGTGAACACTGATTCACCTGCCCCCCTCTTAGTGTTCCCATTCCTAACAATTGGTATCAGAGCTCTAGTCCTCAGAAAAGAAGTTTAACCACTTGAGGAGATCATGGACAAAGCAGATATTAAACATCTGAAGAAAATTTTTGAAGCCGCTCTTGAAGACTTAGACAATTCAGAAAGAGAAATTGAAGAACTAAAAGAAAAAGTCAGTGATGCTCAATTAGTTATCAAAAGACTAAGAAAGGATTTGAAAGGATGCTCTAACAGTGAACTTGAAGAAATCAAGAAGTTGAGTGAAGAAAATGCATCCTTATTAAGTCATCTTGAAGAATTTGGTGACAAACTGATGAACAATCAAGATGTCTACAATGAACAAGTTAAGGAGAATGTTCAACTCAATGAAGAACTAAGGGAAGCTAACTTAGAAATCTTGGAGCTAAAGAATATAAAAGAAAGGTTGGAATTTGAATTGAAAAAGACAAAGGATCATATTGACAAATTACACACCAGTGCTAATTTGGTAGAATCTCAGTTGTATGCAAGAAGAATCAAAGGAGACACTAGCTGTATTGGATACAATGAAGCACAAAATTAGATTGCCAATATGCGAGCAAGAAAGGAAACACAAAAAGACTCTACTGATACTAAGAAGACTAAAGATCAAACCAAAGAAAATGGTAGTCCTCCTAAGAATGAGCGCAAGCAAGTAGAACACACTTGTTTTGCATGTAACAAGCATGGACACATTGCAAGACACTGTACAGAGGTAAGACCTTTTAATGGCTACTATTATTCATGTAATAGATTTGGTCATAGAGCTATGAATTGCAAGACTATTAAGAAGAATAGGACTCAACAAGATCAAAGAAATCAAAATCAAACAAATGTTAGAAGTTCTTAGAATGTTACATGTCAGATATGTAACTATAATGGTCACTCAGCCAGAACATGCAGAATGGTGACTCATGTCACTATGCCAAGGAATAATAGACCTCCAATCATTTGTCACTCTTGTAACAAGGCTGGACATATCTCAAGGTTCTGTAGATCAAGGACGCAAGGTTAGGAAAACCCTAAAAAGACCGAAGAACCAATTTTGGATCCTGAAGCAGCAGTCAAGTTTGTGAAAGCCTCAGAGGATGCAAGCTTGATTTGGTCAGAAGGAAAGAAGGACAAAGCTGATGAGAATGTATTGGATGCATCCCTAGTGGACGCACCCTCTACATCTACATGAATGGCCCTTAGGGTCATAGGGGGAGCTAATTTAGCTCTAGACCCCTACATGGTTGGTATACTCATCCTCAGAGTATGCGCCTTTGGACTTAAGCTTTTGGAGTGTATAGGAACTTTTGTGCAAGAGTGCACATGTTGATTGTTAGCGGAGCTCAAGTTTGAAATTATGAAGTGACAACCTAGTTTACACGACATGCATTAATGGCAGATTTTTCACTTTAAAGTACACAGAAGTCATTTGATTTCTCATTGCATTCAAATTCAGAGTGATAAGAGAGCAGAAAGAGCCTTGGAAGTTGTTGTGAAGTCTTGGAGATTAAATCTATCAGATATTTGCTACAGTTATCAGTGCATTTGATTGGTTGTAGTAACCCTAGCTTGTTGTGCCGATTCGAAAGCTGTCAGATCATCTCTAAGTTCAGTTGGAAAGTGATTAAAAATTAAGTCATGGCCACTCCCATAGTTTTTGATGTTGCTGAAAAGAAGAGATATATATTCAAGAGGCATCTATTTAAATCCACCCTAGATGATTTAGAGGGAGCTTTCTCTCGCATGCCTATGGGCATCATGCATGTGGAAGTCATAAGGGCTTACATCTACTATAAGAAAGAAAATGTTGGACTAGATAGGTTAAGGGCACACATGGACACCATGCAAAAACCTAAAAAAACATTCATGGATGAATACACCAAATGGAATGATCACCCTATTGTTGATGAGGGTAGAATTGATCAAGTAGAGAAGTATTATGACACATATAGTGAGATTGACAAATCAGAAATACATAGTATGATTGTCAAACACATGATCAAGTTCAAGAAGATAGTCCTTGAGTTGAAAACCTCCATTCTAGATAAAGTATGGGATATTTTAGAAAACCTAAAGAGACAAGAAAATGAAGAAGATCTAAGGATCAGAGAAAAAGTATTAGAAGATACTCTGCCAGTATGTTCTAAAGAAGAAGTGGTATTGATATTATTTTTGGTGAAGCCACACTTAAGGAAAAAGATGAGAACTCTTCATATTATGAACAAAGACTATGAGTTGATAATGAAGGAAATAGTGAAGACCTTTGAAAAGGTGTTATTGGAACAATAGATAAAACCACCTACTACGCCCATCACTCATGCACCTAGTAAACAAGACAAAGAAGCAGAGACCTTCAATATACTAGTGACAGGTCCCTAGGACTTAGCACCCATAGAAGAAACTCAAACAGAGGTAGACAAGTCTGCACCCATCTTAGAATCTCACAAAGGTAGCACCATCATCATAGATAATGTGGAGATAGCCATGGTGGCTACTGATAAGGATTTGGACAAGTTTGAGGAAGCATTTTTTAGTACTAAAGAAGTTGAAATCTTATGCAGCAATACACCTCCCACTTAGCAAGAAGTACTCATAGAAGATGTATCTGATAAGAGAGAAGAAGAAGAGATAGAAAAGAAAGAAGAAAATACTTCTGTTGATATTGCAAAAGTAAAACAAGAAGCAATGGACAACACTCCCATCACTCCCTCCTCATCATTGTTGTCAAGTTTGACACCTGACACAAGTAGTTTAGACTCCTGGAAAGAAGAAGACCTGATTAAGTTCAATGTCCTAGCTATGGAGAAGGAAAAGGAGAAACAAGTTATGAGGAATCCTCTCCTAATAGAATCAGTGAATATTTTGAACAATTTTCTGCTAGAGGATAAGAAAGTGTTAAAAGTACATTCAGATGATGATGTGAGTTCAGCCCTCTCACAGTTCAAAAGCAATTTTTCTAGCCTAGAAGAATCTGCGTCCATAGTAGCAGAAGAGAAGTACTTAAAGAAGAGACTGAATGAGTTGATGAGAAACTTTGTACTAGACTTGAATTCTCTTAAGTATGGTCAAGCATCCTTGAAAGAATTTGCTGATGAAGGAAGAAGGATCATTGCAGCCTGCATGGATCAAGACAAGCTAACCAATGATCATCTCAAAAAGATAAAAGAGGTAGAAGCCTTGGTTAAATAGGTGAAGAATTCAGTGATAGACACATCCACTAATGTGAACATGTGCAACAATGTCTACCAAGGATATATAAACAAGATTGAGAAGGAAGTAAAAGAGATAACAAGGATAAGGTCTAGACATAATCAATTGAGGAATGGTCTTGCGCCCTCCTTAGACATCCTTAATCAGAATATAAAGGAGATTGATGCCACCATGGTAACTTATGATCATGGTCCCATCAATGAATTGGAGAAGATGGAAAAGCTTTAATATGCATTATGCACCCATCTCCAGATAGTTAACTCTCCGATAACCTTTTGGAAAAAGGAGATCCAGAACCTCAAGATTGCATATCTAGATGTTTTCCCTTAGTGAGTATGTATAGATACAGTTTTTTGATGCACCTTTGTCATTAATGTCAAAGGGGGAGTTGTGTATATAATATGGAGTATATATATGTATAGGGAGATATAAGATTATGTATAAATGTATAAAAGACAAAAGTAGACAAAAGTTTTTGTGTTAAGGGACATATAGAAACTTGGCCATATTCCTTTGTTGCCATCAATGAAAAAGGGGGAGATTGTTGGAAAGTTGTCTATACTAAAGTATTTGACTTGATATAGTGTTGTCATTATGGCAACAAAGTCATATAGCAGTTTGGAGTCAACACACTTAGTGTAAAGATTAGAATTCAGTTAAGTGTTGAAGACTGGACAATGTACAAAGTTCCTGTAGCTCAGAGCATCAGTGCATGTGTGTACGGATGCATTATGGTATGTGCCCTAGAAGTTAAGTTTGTTAGACTATACTTATGCTTAGTCTATGAGCACATAAGTAGATATGCAAAGATGTGAAAGTTACAGTCAATTGAAGTTGCACAGCCAGTGTATGCCAGCAGAGAACAGAGCATGGAGCCGACAGTTAGCATTTTGGTTTGCAATTATAATTTAATGTTGTAAAGGCCATGTGCCCATTGTATTTAGGTTTCCAACATTTTTATATGTATAATTTTAAGCACGCTTAAGCCAATTCATTTGGAAGCATTGTTTGTAAATAGTTATAGGGCCAACCTAATTGTTTTGTTTATATGAGCGTATAAATATAAGATGCACCCATGGTATTTGGTATGGAAGTTGTAATAGAGTTGTGATAAGAAGAGAAGAGGTATGAAAAGTCATCATAAGATGTATTAGAGCTTTGCTAGAGGTTAAAGCATTAGCACACTAAAGGAACTGATCTGACAAGCAATGTCACAGTGAACAGTTCACTTGCAGATATAGTGTGTATCTGAATCAGAAGGTTGTAGCCTTCACCATTTGAGCAGTGAACTCTAGGATAGTGAGTATACTCCCATAACAAGGATCATTATAAAAGACTCCTAATAGGGTCTGACCTTTAACAAGGTCTACTGTACTTAAAGCATTGTAAAGCTACTCCTAATAGGGTAAAGGATCTTCTAACAAGGATCACAAAACACTAGTGTAGAGTATTAGTGGGTATCAAGTCCCACTGAGGTTTTTACCTATTTGGGTTTCCCCGTAACCATATTGGTGTCATGTGTTGATTTCATGTTTATGTGAATGTTTAAATTCAATACTTAAGCATTTAAGTTCAGCATAAAGATTAAAGTAAAAAGTTGAATTACAGTGAACACTGATTCACCCCCCCTCTTAGTGTTCCCATTCCTAAAAAAAGGTACTTTATTTTGTTTGTTGATGATTATTATAGAATGATGTGGGTTGCATTCTTAAAAGACAAATCAGAAGAATTTGAGAAGTTCAAAATATTCAAAGCTAAAGTTGAAAATGAGTCTGGATTAAAGATAAAATGTCTAATATCAGATAGAGGAGGAAAATTCACCTCTGACAGATTTTATGAGTATTGTGAAGAACATGGGATAAAGAGACAACTAAGTGCACCTAGAACCCCTCAACAAAATGGAATTGTAGAAAGGAGAAATAGGATCATACTTGACACAGTGCGCACCAACATGATTGAAGGTAAAGTTGCACACACCTATTGGAGAGATGTGGTCAATACTGTAGTCTATACTATCAATAGAATTCAATTGAGGCTAGACACAGACAAGACACCTTATGAGCTATGGTTTGGAAATGTACCTACAGTAAAATACTTCAGAATCTTTGGAAGCAAGTGCTACATCAAGAGAGATGAAGCTATTGGAAAGTTTGATGTAAGAAGCGATGAAGGTATTTTTCTTGGTTACTCTACTAAAAGAAAAGCTTATAGATGTTTTAACTTAATATTGAAGAAGATCATTGAAAGTGCTCATGTTAAGATTGATGATAATTTTATGATTCAAGAAAGATATCATGATTATGCACGCATGATTGAAGAAGAACCTATTCCTATCAGTAGAGAAATAGTTGTTGATGAAATGTTTGATAGTATTGATGTATTATTCAATGACCTTGAAACAAGTGAAGAAGAATCACAAAAGACAAATGAGAGAGTCACACCTAATGATCCAAAATTCACATCTAGATATCATTCAAAAGAAGATATCATTAGAGATCAGAACAACAAAGTCATGACAAGATCGAAGGCAAAAAGTTCAATAGCTAATGAAGCGGTATGTTTACTATCACAAATTGAACCTTTAAGTATGTAAGATGCATGTAATGATTTAGATTGGCATGAAGAAATGCAAGAAGAGCTAGGTCAAATAATTAAGAATGATACATGGGACTAGTCCCTAGACCTAGTGATAAGAATGTGATTGGAACCAAGTGGATATTCAAAAATAAGATGAATGAAGATGGAACAGTAGTCAGAAACAAAGAAAGATTAGTATGAAAAGGATATGTGCAAAGAGAAGGAATTGATTACTCTAATACATTTTCCCCTATAAGCAAATTGGAAGCCATAAAGTTATTTCTAGCCTATGCTACATTCAAGAACTTTAAAGTATATCAGATGGATGTCAAGTCAACATTCTTGAGTGGAGAATTGAAGGAAGAAGTTTACATAGAATAACTTGAAGGATTTACTTTATCAAACATACCTGATATGGTATGCAGACTAAAGAAATCCCTCTATGAACTTAAGCAAGCCCCTAGAGCATGGTATGAAATATTAGATGGTTACTTGACTAAGATTGGATTCAAGAAAGGAGTAGTAGATTGTAACTTATTAATAAGAGAGACACCTGATGGATTATTGTTGGTTTCTATATTTTTTGATGACATTATTTTTGGTGGCAATGACAAGATTAGTGTGGAATTTACTAAAGAGATGCAGAGTGAATTTGAAATGAGCATGATTGGAGCTATCAAGTACTTTTTGGGATTGAATGTGCAGTAGACAGACAAAGGTATTTTCATTAATTAGTCTAAGTATGTGAAAGAGATATTGAAGAAATTAAAGATGGATGATTGCAAGCCAATAAGTACCCCTATGATAACAGGAAGCAAGATTTCAAAAGAAGATGATTCACCAGCAGTAGACATAACCTTGTATAAGTCTATGATTGGTAAACTAATATATCTTACTCAATCTAGACTTAATATTTCTAATGCAGTTGGTATTGTTGGAAGATTTGTAGCAGATCCTAAACAAAGTCATCTTATGGTAGTAAAAAGGATATTCAGATACTTGAAAGGAACTATAGACTATGGTTTATGGTATCGTAATTCAGAGAATGTAGAACTTCATGTGTATACAGATGCAGATTGGGCAGGTTGCATGGATGATAGAAATAGTACCTCAGGAGGAGCAGTATTTCTTGGAGATAGGCTTGTTACTTGGACAAGCAAGAAGAAAAATTGTATTTCTCAGCCATAGCAGAAGTAGAGTATGTAGCAATAGCACTAAATTGTTCTACAATTGTGTGGATCAAGAAAATGATAAAAGAATTTTGAATTCAGATTGATTATCCTATTGTTATTCATTGTGATAACACTAGCACTATCAATATGTCAAAGAACCTTGTGATGCATGCAAAGACAAAACACATTGAGATAAAATATCACTTCCTAAGAGAGAAAGTTGTAGAGAAATAAGTAAAAGTGGATTATGTGAATACAAAAGAATAACTAGCAAACATTTTCACAAAGCCTTTACCAAAGGATACATTTGAGTATCTTAGGGAGAAGCTGGGAGTAATTCCCTTCCTTGAATCTGATTAGAGTTTGCAGGATTGCATCAATCCTTAGTGACTGATGAATGGTTGACTACTCTACTTTAGGAGTAGTACTGATGCTTATTTGTTTTGGTGCCCTTTTCCATTGATGTCAAAGGGGAAGTGAGTATATAGTCATGAAAAACAATAGAAAAAGAGGGAGTATATATAGTTGACGAGTATGAAGTAAGGGGGAGTATACAGTAAGATGATACAATAGTTGATATTTAGAGCATTCAACAGTAGATGGAGGATTCATCCTTGGGGGAATTCTATTGAGGAAATTGATGCAGGAGCCTTTAGTGGCTTTTTAAGATTTTAGTATTTTTTTTTAGTTTTTTAGAAAAAATGTTTTTTTAAATAACTTCAAAATCTTATTTCCAATTTCGAAGGTTAGTCGGCAGTTCATCTTATTTTAGTTTTAGGAAGCTTCACGGAAAAAATCAGCTTTTTTTGAGTTGTTTTAAAAATTACCAAAAAAGGTTGCATCATCATCTTGTATTTTTTGTTAATTGTTAAAGGAATTTTGGCTGCATCATTTGGTATCAAAGCCCAGAAGGTTTGGGAAAGAGAGTTTGGTGTTTGTGTGTTTGTGTTTGTGCAAGTTGAAAAGAGAACCTGGTTGCCAAAAGACTAGGTAGAGAAGAGAAAAGACCTAGGTGAGGCAAAAGATAAAGTGGAAGCAAGGTCAAAGGGACCTGCTTGAAGATATGGATTTGTTGAAGAGATGCTTACAGAGTGAGGACTCACTAAAGAAGAAACAAGAAAAAAAAGAGAAGATGAAAGAAAAAAGTGTGAAGAAGAAGGAAGATGGAAAGGAAAATTTAGAACATCTTAAGCAGGAGGTACAAAGGTTAGATCAAGCCTTAAAAGAATTGGCAAAAAGATTTTCCCTAGAATTACAAAAATGGCACCTACTAATTAAGAAGAAGATCACATGGCCCATTAGAAAGATTATTCAAAAGAGGAAAATGAAATAAAGGGAAAAAATAATAGAGGAAGAGGTAGAAAATGAAATGGTGAGTATACCTATGACTGTTTTGACATCAACACTTCAAGAAGACAAAGTAAACACAGTTGTAAACGAGTCTTCCTGTCATTTTCAATTATTTGAATATGATGTTCAAACTAAGCAAGTGGAAATTCCTATTGATAATAAGGTTGATAGTGAAGATGTTTCTAATTTTTTTTTTGATGAGGCATATGTAGATTTTCAAAAGTATTATGAAAATAGTGGTAATGGAGAATATGATGTTATATTATATGATGAAGACATAAACAATGATGCTATTGAAGTATATGCACATGAAATCAAATTTTGGAATCTAAAAGTTGAGCTAGCACTAAATAGGAGATGGTTTAAGAAAAATAAGAGGAAAAAGGATTTAGGGATAGTTGCAAAGATGAAGAACAAATTGCCAAAGAATTGGAAGACCATGAAAAAGGAGTAGACTTGCATTCAAGAGGGATTCAATTTTTTCTTCTCTAGGTTAATACAATAAATATCTGGTATAATGAGAATGATTAGATCTAGAAAAGAAGCATGCATTCAAAAATAACTTGCAGGAGTTGTGTTCTATCAACCAGAGGAGAATGATGCAGGAGCTTTTAGTGGCTTTTTAAGATTTTAGTGTTTTATTTAGTTTTTTTTAGAAAGTTGTTTTTTTATAATAACTTAGAAATATTGTTTCCAATTTTGAATGTTAGTTGGCAGTTCATCTTATCTTAGTTTTAGGAAGCTTCATGGAAAAATTTATCTTTTTTTGAGTTGTTTTAAAAATTACCAAAAATGGCAAAAAAATAGTTTTATGAAAAATTTGTCAAAAAGGGTAATTTTAGATTTGTACTTAAATTAGTGTTAGCAGAAGAGTAGGTCGAATAATAATAAAGAAAGAATGTAATTATGAAAATATTCTATGCTTTTTTCTCTCTAATGTTTATGTTAATTGTTAAAGTAATTTTGGCTGCATCGAATAAGGTAGGTCATTTTGCATCTAGATATCCTACAAGAGTCCCTAAGTACAAGCCTAAATTTTTCAAATCTAAGAAGGATAAGGAATTTTATTATGGTAGTGAAGGCATTTCTGATGATGATGATTTAGATTATGAAGAGATTGGATTTGTTGCTATTAGAGATGAACTAGTACATGAGGAAAAGGCTTTAGTATCTCATGTTGATAAGAAAACTGAATGGATAATAGATAGTGGTTGTTCACATCATGACTTGAGATAGAAACAAGTTTGTTAAATTAGTGCAGTATGATGGTGGTATTGTGAGATTCAAAGATAATCTTCCTAAACCTATCATAGGTGTAGGATCTATTACTTTGGATGGAAAGACTAATACTCATAATGTGTTGCTTGTTGATGGACTTAAGAATAAATTAATGACTATTGGAAAGTTGATGGATAAAGAGTTTCAATTAATTTTTGTGAATGGTAAATGTTTTATTAGAAGTAAGGCAAGAAAGCTGATTGAAACTGGTACTAAATCTAGAGGTAATGTATTTGAATTAAATACATCTGGAGCCTCTTGTTTTGTTGCGAAGGTAGATGATAATTGGTTATGGCATAGAAGATTTTGTCATGTTAATTTTGATAGCATTGTGAAGGCAATTATGGCTAATGCAGTAAGAGATCTACCAAAGATTGTGAAACCATCTAACACTGTATGCAAAGAATGTGTTATGGGAAAACAAACCATAAGTAGTTATAAAAGAAAAACATATACATCAAAAGGAAAGTTAGATCTAGTACATACAGATCTGTGTGGAACTACAAGGACAAGATCATACTATGGTGAAAGGTATTTCATACTTTTTGTTGATGACTTTTCTAGAATGATGTGGATCACTTATTTGAAAGAAAAATTAGAAGCATTTGATAAATTCAAGTTGTTCAAAGAAAAAGTAGAGAATGAATCAAGTTTAAAGATAAAATGTTTGAGGTCAGACAAAGGTGGAGAGTTTACTTTAGACTTATTCAATTCATACTATGAAGTGAATGGAATAAAGAGACAGACATATGCTCCTAGGACTCCACAATAGAATGGGATAACAGAGTGAAGTAACATGACTATACTTGATGCTACTAGGACAATGTTGCTTGAAGGAAATGTGTCTCATATGCATCAAAGAGAGGCTGTAGGGAAATCGGTATACACATTGAATAGAATTCAAATTAGAGAAGGTACAAGTAAGACTCCTTATGAATTATGGTTTGATCATACTCCTACTGTAAAATATTTTAGAATATTTGGTAGTAAGTGTTATATCAGGAGAGATGATGAGATAGGAAAGTTTGATGCTAGAAGTGATGAAGGAAGTTTTCTTGGTTACTCTACCAAGAGAAAAGCTTACAAATTTTTCAATCTAAGGTTAAGAAAGAAGATTGAAATTAACAATGTAAGAATAGATGAGAAGTTTCAGATACAAGAGATAATGTATGATAATAATCAGATTACAAAGATCAAAGACGTTGCTGCTACAGAATAAGAAGAACTTGTTGAGGCAGAATGTGAAAGAGAGACTTGTGATGTTGACACAAATGAGGCTACTGAGGTTCCTAAGACTCTGAGGTTTGTAAAGATTAATCATCCTTAAAATAAAATTATTGGTAATTCTAATCAAGGAATAGTGACTAGATCAAATGTTAGAGAAGAAATTTGTTTGATTTCTCAAGTTGAACCAAAGACTACAGATGAAGCATGTAAAGATTAATCTTGGACAAATGCTATGAAGGAAGAGTTAGATCAAATAAAGAAGAATAACACTTGGGAATTGGTTCCTAGACCTAAAGATAAAAATGTAATAGGAACTAAATGGGTTTTCATAAACAAAATGAATGAAGAAGGAATTGTTGTAAGAAACAAAGCAAGACTAGAAATTAAAGACTTCTAGGTATATCAGATGGATGTGAAATCTGCATTTTTAAATGGGGATCTTGGAGAAGAGGTATACATAGAACAACCAGATGGATTTCCTCTATTCAAAGACATAGACATTGTATGCAAGTTGAAGAAGGCATTGTATGGACTAAAGCAAGCTTCAAGGGCTTGGTACACAAGATTAGACAAATACTTATTTCCCCTTGGATTCATAAAAGGTAATGCTGACAATAATTTATACTTAAGAACTAGTGAAGATGGAGTTGTGATAATTGAAGTTTTTGTTGATGATATTATCTTTGGAGGCAATGATGAATTATGTAAGAAATTCTATAAGGAGATGGAAAATGAATTTGAGATGTCCATGATAGGTGAAATGAAATTCTTTCTTGGACTACAAATAATTCAAAATGAGAATGGTATCTTTATTTCTTAGATTAAGTATCTCAAAGAAATGCTAAAGAAATTTGGAATGGAAGATTGTAAACCAGTAGGAACACCCATGGTGACTAGTAATAAACTATCAAGTAATGATGAAAATTAGTGTGTATTTCAAACCAAATACAGATCAATGGTTGGTGGATTACAATATTTGACTCATACCAGATCGGATATTACTAATGATGTTGGAATTGTGGCTAGATATTAGGCAGAGCCAAAGGAGACACACTTAGCTGCTGTAAAAATGATATTTAGATATCTGAAAGGAACAAATGAATATGGCTTATGGTATGATAGTGTGTGTGTGAATTTTGTACCTAGTTGTAGACACAACACTTCAGTAAAACATTAGAGGTTAGTTAATATCAAAATCGTGCAATGAAATGGAAACTAATCTAACCAGATGGTTTACTGCCTTCTAGTAGATGTGAGTATGTATTCTTAGATTGGACCGAGATCAGTGACCTTGATGACACCTAAACGAAGGATTTGAATGTAGAATCAAGATATGAGATGAATGCAAATTAATCTATATTTTTGGATTTTCTATGCAATAAGATGAAACAAATTGATATAAATCTATTCTATATGAGAAATTGATATAACATACAATTAATCTAACAATGATATAATAAATGATATGAATGCTCAAAAATAATGAAAATATCACAATAGCTTGGATTCACAAAGATGGATTCTTCGATCACCAATTCGCCAGCGTGAGGATGCAATTCGTGGATGGATCTAAAATGAAGAGCTGAGGCCTTAATTTATAGAAATCCAGGACTTTGGAGGTGCATGGAAAAAGCCATAAATCACTCTTGATAAACTCAGGTTGATTTTTGAGTTATCAAGAAATTAGAGATAGATTAACTCACAAAAATCATGCAAATCAGCTTTTTGATTTAAATCAAAAGTTGAGATCAGCTTTCAACTCAAAAGAGAGTTGCGTTTATTTTTAAAACAACTTGAATTGATTTTTTGATTTAAAGTTTAACTATTTTTTGGATGTGCATAATTAATATGAATTAATTAAATAAATAAAGTGATTTATCCTCAACTTTAACTGATTTCAAAAAATAAAATAATTGATTTATGGGTTAATCAATTATTAAATCAAACTTTATTCCAATTAAATCATTAAATTTGACAACTTTTATTTTAAATCAATTAAATAAATATCCAATTGATTGTTTGTAGGAATTTTGATTTATTGTCAAAATAAAAGCAATATTAATTAGGAATAAATGCAATTAAATCTAATTAAATAATTAAGTGGCAGAATTAAATTAATTAATTAAATATTCATCATATTCAATTAATCAAATTTATGATAAATGTGATGTATCACCAAATAATCATTAAATTAAAGATAATTATGATAAATAGGAATAAGGAATATTCCCTGTTGCAGAATTTAGGATAATCAATTAAGATTCGATAATGTTCAGATGTGCCTTAGGTTAGGACTTTGATGTCAATTTCATTCGATATGTCGATATAGGAGGTTAATGAACCTATAGCCCATTTTTGGGGTATTACATTTTGCCCCTCTTTGAATTGTTGTGCGAAGCGCAGTGGTTTAAAGATAGTCTGTGTATGATGTTGAAACTGATGTTTGAGATTGGAATTGATATGAAGCAAAAATTGATTGAAGTTGATATGAAGATAATAGGTCCTGAATGACCAAAGATAATGTCAACTATAATAGAAATGAACCGATGATTATGAAGAAGCATCAAAACACCTGACTCTGAGCCTTATGATTGTGAAGAAGTGAGTGAACGACTCCAGACCCGATTGTCGATAAGAATCATATTGGTATCACATCTGAACCCTTCAGTTATGAAGAACCAAGGAAATAACACTAATGCACTGATGGTTATGAAAAATTGATACAGTTTACAAGATTAAGAGAATACTAGATTGATATGGATCTCGATGAATCTGATATGCCCCAAGCGATGAGGTCTTTTTGATGAATCATAAACTAGACATGGTTGTTATCTTGATTACTGAGGAAAGATATGATTTCAAATTTAGATTATAGACTTTGAATGATGTGCAATACCATGCCCACTTCGGGATAAAAATTGAAATCTGACAAGAAAAGTCAGTGTCGAATAGTTTAGAAGCATGTTAATTGAGTTTAGAAGTGGTTGTACACGTTCGAGAATGTGTTCTGCATCATTTAGAGGTCCTAGAACCAAGTTTGACGAGGTTAAACCATGAGTTGACCATAGTGGACCAAGTTGAAATTTTGATAGTTTGATGTTAGATAATCAGTTAAGTTGAATTCTAGATTTCTTTGATGTTTGAAGATTGATTATGCAAGTAGTGAATAATATAAACGATCTTAGATTTTGATTTTGATCCTGAAAAAGGATTCTACTTTCTATTTCATTGGATGGACCTTTGTGTAAGATTCAACTCTTGTAGTCATGTTTAGCATTTTTGGTTTTGAAGAATCATTTAAGTGTTCAAGCAATTTGTGAGATCATGCAAAGTGCAAAATGAAATGCAGAATGAAATGCAAACCTAGGACCTAGGACCTAGTCACTGATCATGTGTTGATCATTCTCATCATTGAATTTTTAGGTAACTAGATAAATAAATACAATGCCCACTAGTTATGAAACTATAGACATATGAATATTGATTTGTATGTGCAAGAATCAATACAACATCTACTGATTAGGAAACCATGGATATATGAATATTGATTTTGTTTTCAGAATGTCAGATTAGATATAAGCATCAAGGCATAAGCGCTAGGATGACTTGAATATCATGTCCATTTTGAAATAGAAATTTGTATAAGCATCAAAACATAAACGTCGTGATGACCTGAATATGCCTTGCATTACAAACACATCAAGCAGTCAAGAGATCATTCTAAATCTAATGTGAATTACCCGTAGTGACCCTTTATCATTCACATCCTTAGGTAAGATCACATTTCACAATAGAAGAAAGAACTCACTCAAAAAGACAATAGTTAGATCAAACTTCTTTGAATTTTTTGGGTATCAATGGTCGAGGTATGCATGGCCATCCAATTTGAGATAGAGGCTCTTACAGTCAGACACCATTTCAATCCAGAATTTCCAAAGTTGTTAGATTTTCACATACAAGAAGAAAACAAAGAAAAGATTATGCCCCTAGTCATCACTCTCTAAATCTTGTAAAGGACATCATCGAAGAGCTCGTGGGAACAAAATATGCAAAAATCTCAATGTGAATCAGTAAGCATAGAAGGAGAGAAAAGCATGTAAATCATAGATTGTTTTCCGTTTGATGTTTGATGTTTGATTGCATTGTTGTAGATGCAAAATCCTTTCTAGAGACAAGACAGGCTAATTGACTCGGATGAAGCTTCAAAGGACTTTGACCAGATATGAGATGTATAAGTAAAGTGCAAACAAATTAGGAGATATGTACAAACTAAAGCAAGACTGAAAGTTAGGAAAGACCAAGATTGCGCTGATAGATGGAGCATTTTGAAACAAGTGGCGCTTGTTTGCCAGGTTTTCACCATCTTGGCAGAGATTCTATTTTTGCTACCAAGGTGCCTATTTCCAGGTTTTCACCAAGGCATTTTTTCTTTTTCTCATTTTTTTGTATTTTTATTTTTCAATTTTTTTTGATATTTTTGATATTTTTTACTTTTTTTGTGAATCATCAAGGTGCCCATTGCTAGGTTTTCACCAAGATGTTCATTTTTTCAGGACTTTTTCCAATTTTTATAATTTTTTCAGGACATTTTACCATACACTAAATGACTTAGGCATAGAATTTCTTCAGATGGAGAACATTGATTTGTTCTTAGAGTTGTTCTCCTTCAGTCGTTAAGAGTTGATAGGCACCAGAGCCAAAAGTAGTAGTGATAACAAAGGGACCCAGCCAGTTGGGTTCAAACTTCCCCTTGCATTCTCGATGTGATTGATTTTTAGGATTCTCTCTCAAGACTAGGTCACCAACCTAAAATTCTCTGTGTCTGACTTTCTTGTTGTAGCCTCTAGACATTCTCTTTTGATATGCTCTGAGATGATCATACACTGCTTGTCTGCACTCATCTAGTAGTTCAAGTTCTTGCAACCTAGACACTCTATAGTCATCATCAGTTACTAGACCATGCATTCTGATTCTTAGTGATGGGATTTCAACCTCAATAGGCAGTACTGCTTCAAAACCATAAACTAAAGTGAAAGGTGTATCCCTAGTAGGCATTCTAATACTTGTTCTATAGGCCCAGAGAGCTGGATTGATCATGAGATGCCAATCTCTTCCTATTTTATTAACTATACGATGCAAGATTTTCAATAGATTCTTGTTTGAAGCCTTTGCTTGTCCATTCCCTTGAGGATAGTAGATAGATGACCAATGTTGTGTAATCTTGAATTTAGCACATAAATCATCTAGATCTTTGTTCTTGAATTGTCCACCATTATCTGTGATTACGGAATGAGCTATCCCATATCTGCATATGATATAGTTCAATATGAACATAGATATTTGTTTTCTAGTTGCTTGTGTCAAAGGGACTGCTTCTACCTATTTTGTAAAATAATCTGTAGCTATGATTATATGGGTATGTCCATTAGAAGAATGAGGATGTATAGCTCTTATAAGATCAAAGGCTCATTGATGAAAAGGCCATTGTGTAGTAAAGGGAATTAGATCTCTCCCTGGAGCATGAATTAAGTTGTTGTGCACTTGGCATTTTTGACAATTCTTAGCAAACTTGATAGACTCTTTCTCCATTTTAGGCCAATAGTACCTAGCCCTAATAAGTTTTCAAGCTAGTGTTAAACCGTTCGAGTGTGACCCACAAATACCATCATGGACTTCTTCTAATGCATGTTGAGACTCTTCCTATTCTAAACATCTAATTAGTGTACCATCTAGATCTTTGTTTGTACAGATTGTGACCAATGATGACATATCGGGAGGCATTACGGATAAGGTATCTCTTTTCATGGTAGCTAAAGGTATCGGGAATGATTTTGTCTTGGAGATAGGAGAATAGGTTTTTATATCTGGATGAATCATGACCAACAATAGTGTAGATCATGCGGGTTTTAGGGGAATCATATGTAGGATAAGATAGTGCTTCCACCAGGAACTCATAGCGTAGCTCATGTTTAGGATGCTGTAAAAAAGTAGATAGCATTGCCATTGCATCAACAACCTTCTTCTCTATTCTAGGTATTTGCTCAAATGTGATAGATATGAAATACTTCTTTAGATCATCTACCATTCTCTTGTATGGGATGAGCTTTTCATCTTTAGTCTGGTACACATTATTGACTTGATGGATAACAAGTTGTGAGTCTCCATGAATGTGTATCTTCATTACTCTCCACTCAATTGCTAGTTTCATGCCATTAAGAAGGGCTTCATATTTTGCAATATTATTTGTGCAATGGAACTTTAATCTGAATTCTTTAGGTATGGAGTATCCTTGAGGAGTTATAAATAATATGCTTGCTCCTGATCCATTATGTGTATAGGAGCCATCAAAGAATAACTGCCATTCTATAGAAGAAAGAGTCATGACAGAGGAATCTAGAAATTCCATTTGCATTAGTGTATCATCAACCATAGGTGCATCTACTAATTGATCAGCAATAACCTATCTTTTTATAGCTTTTCTTTCAACATATTCAATGTCAAATTCACTTAAGAGCATGACCCATTTAGCTAATCTACCTGTGATGACAACTTTGCTTAGTAGGTACTTGAGTGGATCAATCTTAGCTACCAAATGGGTGGTATGTGCCAACATGTAATGTCTTAGTTTCTATGATGCAAAGATCATAGCTAGACAAGCCTTCTCAATCATAGAATAATTCTTTTCATATGCCACCAATGTCCTACTGATATACTATATAGCTCTTTCCTTTTTGTTCTCATCATGTTGTACAAGCAATGCCCCCAGTGATGTATCTGTAGCGGAGACATATAAGATCAAAGGCTTCCTTGGAATTGGAGGCATCAAGATAGGAGGATTTGATAGATACTTCTTGATATGGTTAAAGTTGTTCTCACATTCTTCATTCCACACAAATGTCACACCTTTATGTAATGTTTTTGTAAAAGGTTGTGATATGTCTGCTAGTTGAGATATGACGTGTCTCATAGATTGAACTCTTCCTTGCAATGTCCTCATTTGACTGATGTTCTTGGGAGGTTGCATCTCCATTATAGTCTTTACTTTAGCTGGATCAACTTCAATGCCCTTTTTTGAAACTATGTATCCTAAGAGCTTTCTAAAAGTAACACCAAAAGCACACTTCTTAGGAGTTAGTCTGAGACTAAATTTTTCCATTCTATCTAGTATCTTGCTCAAGTCATTTAGATGTTTAGTTCTAATCACAAATTTTGCTAAAGTATCATCCACATAATCCTCCATAGTCCTATACATCATGTCATGAAAAATAGATGTCATGGCTCTTTGATATGTAGCACCAGCATTTTTAAGCCCAAATGGCATGACATTCCAATAGAAGGTGCCCCATACACATGTGAAAGTGGTTTTCTCTTGATCCTCTGGAGCAATTTTTATTTGATTATATCCAAAAAAACCATCCATTAAAGAATACATCTCAAAGCCCGCAGTCATGTCCACTATCATATCAATGTTAGGTAGTGGAAAATCATCCTTAGGGCATGCTCTATTTACAAATCTAAAGTCTGTGCACACTCTGGTTGATTTATTGGGTTTTGAAATAGGTACAATATTAGAGATCCATTATGCATATTCAATAACTTAGATGAATCTGGCTTTTAGGAGCTTCTCTAATTCAGCTTTTATCAAGAGTGCAACATGAGGATGCATCTTTCTTAATTTTTTCTTAACAGGTTTAACGTTTGGAGCTATAGATAAATGGTGCATTATAAGATCAGGATCCAACCCTGGCATATCTAAATATTTCCATCCAAAGTTGATCTTCTTCTCTATTAGGAATGTTGTAAATTTTTGCTTTTCTTCCTCTGATGAAGATTGTGCTACATGGATCAATTGTGGTTCCTCTGCTGTTCCCAAATTGATAGATTGAGTGGGCTTAATTAGAACTAGAGATCTGTCCTATAAATGACTTAGAAGGACATCAAATATCTCATCCTTAGGCACCTTGGAGAGGTTTTCACCTTTGGATATGTCTTTTATTTTTACTTTTGTAGGTTCTGAGACTGCCACAAAGTGGTTTTCACCCTCAGAGCTCCTTTTCTTTTTTTTCTTATTCTTATTTTTTTGACTAAGATACTTGATGTCTGACTCTGTCATGCTAACATTCAGTTCACTAATGGAAGTCCTCATAGGCTCAACCGCATCGAGGTAGCAAGAAAGGGCATAGTCATTCGAGAAGGTATAAATACCATGGTTCAGGTTTGTGGAGGTTTGATCAAGAAGTTCAGGATGTTGGATAGTTAGAGTGGTGAAAAATTTGGAAAGAGTTTTTATGGATATGGATCTATCATCATCAGTCCTAACCTAACACTTGAGTTCAAAGGTGATATTACAACTTAAGACATTCAATTCATGAATAGGCTCAATGTCATTGTGATAGTCCACTTCAGCCATCGGTGGATCAAACTTGATAAGTTCATCATTTCGCTCTAGACTTACATTGGGTTTAGGTTAATAATGGTGAATAACATCAACATGTTTCTCTATAATAAGCTCATCTTCTTGTAGATTTGGCTCCCCATTCATAGTCATTAGATTCTGCATCTATGCCTCTAGGAAATCTAACAACATGAGTAAAGTTAGGATGAATACGCCAAGAAGGGTTACCCTCAGATTCTGATTTGAATTCATAGTCTTGGGAATCTGTCTTTGAATAAGTACCACCTTCCTCTTTTTGATTTCCTTTGAGATTAGGTGGTTCTTGTGTTGCAACTATCTCTTGCTATATAGTAGGTTCTTGTGTTTCTACTACATTAATTCTTTTTATTGGATCATCTTCAACATCAAGGAGGTCTTTAATTTCTTTAGGAAAATGCTCATAAGGAATGAGCTCATCAGTAGTGTTTGAATCATCACTATCAGATTGTTCAGTTATTTCCTTCTTTAGTTGATTTTCTATGGAAGGCTCAATTTGTCTAGAACATGTGGGGAGTTCTTCCTAAGATAGAAAGGCTTCTTCATGTATCCTAGACATATCATATTCTTGTTGGCTTGACCACAATGTTCAAGAGGTGATAGAAGACCTTTACCCTATAGTCCTAGAGGTCCTTTTCCTTTATATCCCATCTTAGCTATCAATTTATCCCCTGGGCCATATGACTTAGAAGGAACCTTCGATACTTTAGAGTCACTAGGTGGAACAACTTGGGATTCAGGTTCATCTTTGTAAAGCCAAGCAAGCACAACTTCCTCTTCTTCAAATTCTTGCTTAGGTACTTTCTCTACAACAAATTTTCCTTTATATGCCTCAAGAGGTTCCTTAGATTCTAGTTTGAACTATTTTTGAGCTTGCCCATAAGACTTAGGCGAGATAGGGAGAGATATCAAAGACAAGACTGGCTCCATAGTATATTCTCCCATACCATTTTCTTTGATATTGACCTCTTTTGCAATGTCTTCCATCTTAGATGTGGATGCTACATCTGTTTGCTTAATGGAAGATTCTTTGTTATTAGGAACAAGTTTATCCACATTTTCCTTCAATGCATTGCAAGTTGTTGACACGTCAGCTAGAATGGTTACCTCTACTCCATCACAAGGAAATTTCAAGCACTAATGGTATGTAGAAGGAATAGCTTTCATTTCATGTATCCAGGGTCTCCCTAGAAGGATGTTGTAGGCCAAAGATATATCAAGAACTTGACATATAGTATCTCTGATGATAGGACATGTTCTGATAGGCAAGACAATTGTTCCCTTGGAGGATCTTTCTTCTTCATCATATGCTTTGATAGTTATTTTCTTTCTAGGATCAATGGCTATTTTTGAAAATCCCAATTGTGTGATCAAGCTATAAGAACAAATATTCAAACCAGCGCCTCCATCTATCAACACATGTTTGACATGATGGTTTTGGATCAAGACTTCAATATGTAAGGGATGGTTATGCGGATGACTCAAGGAGTTATCATCATCCTCTGAAAAGGAGATCTACTATGGAGACGTAAGATGACCAACCATAGCCTAGAATCTGTCTAAATCAAGATTATCAGGAACATTGGATCCCAGTAGAGCTTTGTCTAGAATGGCTCTATGAGCTAGAGATATCCGAAGCAACACAAACATTGAGATTTTAGCAATAGTATGTTGGAGTTGTTGAATGATATTGTATGAAGTAGGTCTCATGTCCTTAGGATTTGAAGATTTAGATGTTGCCCTCTATTTGGAAGTGGAAGACAGATTGAAAGGCACCTTAGGGACATTTGATTGATCTGGGATTTGTCCTTGTAGGTGTGCCTAAGCTTGGGATCGAGTAACTATGTTAGTTGATTGATTTTCTCTATCTCTTCTTACAATTGTGATGACATTGCAATGTTTAGATAGGCTTGGTTCAACCATATTGATAAAAATATTATTTCTAGGATAGGTATAATTACCTTAGCACCCACATTAGGCTAAGAAGATGAATCTCCTTGGCTATGCTTTGGAAATGGTTTGGTGAATGCTGTGTGATCATTATTGCTTTTAGGATTATCAATCATGATTTCTCCATTATCAATCTTTTCTTGAATGGTATGCTTCAAGTGCAAGTAGTTATTAGTTTTGTGACCTTTACCCTAATGGAAATCACAGAATTAATTCTCTCTCCACCATTTTGGCTTAGGATCAGGATCAGATTGTCAGATCTTAGGAAAAGAGATGATGTTATTAGCCAGCAGAGTTCTCATAGCTGATTCCAAATATTCTCCAAGAGGAGTGAACTTTCATTTATTATCAGCGGACCAAGATTTGTATTCTAGCTTCTTTTGAGATGATTCAGACACCTTTTGTTCTGAAGGTTTGATGGCTTGAGTACCAATGGTTAGATTGAAAGCAGGTGCCTTAGATGGGGCATGGAGATTATCAACAATGCCATCCATGATGATGCCCTTATTCTTGTTCCAATTTTTGTTCTTATCCTTAGAACTAGATTCATACTTGTCTTTTTGAAGTGTGACGTCTCCTTTTTTCACAAGTACTTTTTCAATTTTGATTGCATTATCTACCATCTTGTCAAAAGATGTATGATTTTGCATTTGTAAAGGGTAGTTGATTTCTGGAACAAGATTGTTGATGAAGATTTCCAGCTTCTCAGTTTCTGGAATAGGCCTAGCATATAGAGAGAATTTCTTTCTCCATCTCTTGAGAAATGTTAGGAATGGTTCTCCTGGATATTGTTTGAGATTGTAGATATCAATCATGGTGACTAGATGTTGGATGTTGTAGGAGTATTGTTGATAGAATAATTTAATCAAATCCTCAAAGGTTTTGATTGTAGGTGACATCCTAGAGAACCAATGAATGGCTGCCCCTCCCAGGGATTGAGGGAAAAGATGCATCAAATAGGTCAATTTGTGCATGAACTCCATAGATTGAGTATATAATTCTCTGACATGATCTTGAGGATCTAAGTTTCAATCATACTTATCATATTTTGGCATTTCCACCCTTTTAGGGAATGGTGGCATATACAAGTCTTTATCAAATGGAAAAGGACATAGGGCCTCCATGGAGAACTCATTAGGTTCTTTTTCTTTTTCCATTTTGTTAAGTTTTACTTGCATGGCATGCATTTGTTTTATCATAGCCAAAATAGGAGTTTCTTCCTCATGTGTAATGATATCTTCAACATTAAAATTGGGAGGAAGTTTAGCTCCTTGATGAGCTAATTGTAAAAAGTATGTTTCTCTATCTTCTTTCAAGAAATGTTTCATCATTCTTTTGAAGTTATCGTCATTTTGATACCAATCAATTTCTTCAGGTGTGGGTTCCTGATCTACACCATGTTGAGATTGAGATCTTTGAGAGCCATGTTTTGTCCCTGCTTGAGACATGGTAGGAGTTTTAAGACTCCTTGGGATAGATCGAGGAGGATTTTGTTGATTACCTCCGTGAGTTGATGGTGGAGGAATGTAACCAGTTTTTAATCAAAAGTTGCCAAGACCGTCATCTTTGTAAAGACCAAAATTGTATAGTTGTTCAAGAGTTGGACCTTGGATATGAGTCAAAGGTAAGGTATGAGATGTTTCCCCTGATTTCTTGTGAGAGGAAGCTCTAGTTTCCACCATTAACCTTGGGTGAAGCAAAAGAATACAATGAAGACAATTGAAGAAAGATCTGATTCAAGAAGATCAAATGACATAACCTTGTCAAGGTTTGATTGATTGAAGCTTAGATTAGATGTAAATGAAGGATAATGTGCCCTGGATGTATGGGTAGATGCCCAAAAGATAGTGGACATGAGTTCACAACACTTAGCCATTTTGAAGATGGATTGAAGATTGATAGTTATGACAAGGTTTTGACACAAGATGAAAAGGACTCAAATAGATTAAACAAAAGGCTAAATTGGACTTAAAAGGCCACTTTAGGAAAATGATTGGATTCTCAGTAGTTGCTGCTCTATTCCTAACATAGTGATTTTCTTGACAGACTCTAGAAATAGGCTAGAAAAGCTGGGTCTCTGACAGTTCTGACAACTTTTTGACAATTTTTCAAAATTTCTCAAATGACTTTCGTAGGATAGTGGGTAGGCTATGAAATGATAATTGACAAACTCGTACAATAGTTGTAAAACTTGCATGATAGTTGATAGCAGAATTTTTGAATTTTTTGAATTAACTGGCAGCAAAACTCATACAACAATATACTAGCTACCATATGACAATCTGGGAGTAATGAAATGACACTTTCCAAAATTCGTATGACTTTCTATCTTTACAAGATGAATTTTGACTCTAGAAAGGTGTTTGGCATCAGATTTTGCAATTTTTCAAATTTTTAGTTTTAGATTATTCACAAAATTGTTTGTCCAGATTTGAAGATTGTATCAGATTGATTCATTCTTAGTAACTAGATAGATAAACAGGCATGCAAAACAACAAGCAAGTGATTTCAAGTACATCTGGAAACAATGGCAGGGGACAAAGCAACCCTACGCATGAACAACCAAGTGACTGAATGTGCTAATCCCTAGGAGTGCTAACAGTGTATGTTCCAAAAAGTTTTGCAATAATGCACATATTCCTAGAAAATGAAAATTTGGCCTCACTAGGGTTTTTAGTAATGGTCTGACTCTGCAACTTTGTGATCTCAAGAGGATGAACTCCAATCCAGGCGCATCATGGTTTTGACATAGTTTGAGAAATGAATCAATCAGGAGCTACTAGGGAGATCTGATAGCCCAACAAGAGACCACACCTGTGAAGATTTCCTCCACAAGGACATTTATATAGTGACTGCTGCTACCACGATGAAAATGGCTATTACCACTTGAGGTTCCGTCAACATGGTTGACCTAATTAAGGGAATGTCCACTACGGTTAACCCTCTCTAAAGGTGACTCACAAAAGATACCACATGGAGACTGGTTCCAGAATTCAAAGATCTAAGTTTTTGATACTACCCAAAAAGGGAGTAGAGCATAGTCCTCTAGCCTTTTCACTTTTAACCCAAACTAAGCAGACAGATTAATCTGACACACTTGTATACACCTAAAAATGGTCATCTAGACTATTAGCCCCTTTTGCTAAATCATAAATTGCTTATTCTTGATCAAATCCTAGCTCTATCATTTATTCAATTATTTTCTATGGGCTAACCATCTTATCCTAAGTTTTTATTTATTTAAAAGGAATATTTCCTCCCCTTTTAAATAAATAAAAGCCCCCACTTTTTCTCTTATCCTAAGTTGCACAAATAAAGCATTATTCTTACTTTATAAAAAGGAGAAAAGCACTTTTTGTCTCATATGGACACAAAAGTGAACTCTTATTTTCTCATTGGAGGATATTTGTGCACATGGATTGCTCCCTCTTCAAGCTCCACCGTTGATTAAATCTTTTGCCTCTTAATCTCCATGGTCCATTCCTTTTCATTTCCTTTAAAAGGATAGCTCTCTTCTTCATTCTAGATCCTCAACTTTTTATGCTAACTTTATGCTGTAGGATTTCTAGGTCACTTTGGAGCTTTTTGAAGATTTAGAGCATTCTTAGCATCTGCATCTCATTCTTGCATTCTACATCTCATTCTTGCATTCTTAGCTTAGCTTCATAGTTATGCTTTTTTAGATTAGCTTCATTTCTATGCTCTAGATTAGCTCACATAGATTAATTAGCTTGGGTTGTAACACTTGCATATTTCCTTTCATAGCTTAGCTTGCATTCTCATTTCTAGTTAGCATTGCATTGCATTTTCATTCTTGATTCTTGAGGATATTGGCATTTTTTCCCTTGTCTTCATTGAATCTCCCATTGCATGGTTTACTAGCAAGGTTATAGGCTAAATAGCTCTAGCTGAGAGCATTCTTAAAACCCTTGCACTCCATGCCTAGGGAGCTATGGGTCGATTTTTGAGACCCCATTCTTGAGTGTTCTTGAATGTAATGATTCATAGAAGTGTGACACATTTATAGCACACATTTTTGGCGCCCACCGTGGGGCAGAGTAGATTAGCTTTGTCCTTTAATTCTGTATTTTCCATCAAAATTTTCATCAATTTTCGGCTTTATTTTTGGTCTATGGTTTTTCTGTCTCAGAGTGTCGCGCAAAATTTTGCCAGTGTCATGTGACAGTTCTTTGTATAGCGGTGTGACACTTTACTTGTTAAAGTGTCACCTCCTTTGACAGAAAGTGTTGCACTGTTTGAGGAGTTTTGTCACCTGCATATAGAGCGAACTGTCGCCCAGAGATAAAGTGTCGCACACGTATATGGAAAAGTGTCGCATGACATTTTTGGTGACTTTACTGTCACCTGTACCTGACAGTGAGTTGTTTTTGAGCTATTTTAGTTATCTTGCAAGTTTTGGGTTCTCTGCTATCTTTTTGAAAATTTTGAAAAATTTCAGCGTTTTCAAATTTGTGCCTCTAGAAAATGGGCACCCAACTTTTTTGAAATTTTGCAAATGGTATCAAAAGTTTAAGTGTGATATATCGTTGGAAAGGTCTTTCCGAGCCTAATCCAACCATGATGGTTTCATTTTCAGATTTTATCATTTGATTAGCTATTTTACATGCAGATTATCTAATTTTTGATGTGCTAACCATTGTGGAGCTAACAAGTTGTACTTGTAGGTGCTCTCATTGCTTGAAATTTGCCAAAAAAATGCATGTCAAAGAGGGCTACTAATGGTTTTTGCAGGGCTGCCCTAAGCATAGAAATCAAATCAAGTGCTTGTTTAATTGCTTTCTTTATTAAGTGCGGCATATACTAGTTGTTTCATTTCATAGGCACTTAATACCTTGTTGTAAGAATTTTGAGGTGGTAGGAGAGTATGCTCTTCACCCTTGTGGTGAAACAGAAATCTTAACCCATCTTGGGATTTTGGAAGCAAGGGGGTAATTAAATCTTTGCTTGGTGTGTTTGGGAGAGATTCTTGAGATAGGGAAGTATGCTCTTCACCCTTTTGGTGAACCAAAAACCTTGAACCTGAAGAGTTAATCCATTCTTTGTTTAGCTTAGGATCCTTTAGTGGGCCTGCTCTTGAGAAATCAAGAGGAACAACCCAAGTGGGGACAACCTTGTCATCATTTTCCTTGGTGGTGAGTGATTCCAACCCACTATAATCTCAAAACCTTGGTAGATATAGTACTTATCTTCGCTTGATGTGAGTAACTTGTGGGATTGTGACCATGAGGAAAGCATTAAGCAAGAATTCTTAAGGTACTCTTGAGGCCACGAAGTCCTAGTCCTTTATGAGGAGCAAGAGGGGTGCTATGAATGGAAGCCCTTACTACGAACCTTTAGATAGAGGCCACCTTATTTTAGCCGCTTAGCTTCTTGGTGCAAGGATTCATCCAAGTGGACTTACCCGGATCACCCCAAGACACTCACCATATGTGTTCCTTTGGTTGTATTTTTGACACTTCCATGACAACGCCAATATCTCTTGTGGGCAACCACTTAGTGTGAGGCAAGGGAACATCAAGTTGTGGGCCAATTTGCTAAGTAATGAGCCTTGTCCTTCTAGGTAGTAATTGCTTGGATTGTCTTCGATTGTGCTATATTAGTGTAAACATTCTTGACATTCAAATAATCGATAACACTCATAGAATTTTTCATTTTGATATCACAAGTGCTTGTCTTGGCAAGGTTCCTTTTGCCCTTGTTTCAAGTGTTATATGACATGTTTGATCCTATACTATTTGCAAACCTGTCTTTTATCTGTTGTTACTGCTTGTCAAACTGAAAAATTGCACTATCCAACCTTTGAACTTGATCAAAATGCTTCAAAACTAAGATTTTTTATGTTCACTGGTCAAAAAGTCATACAAATCTGTAATAGTGTTGCATCCTGTTCTAAGAATTGTCGCGCGATATTCGCTCTTGCACAACTGTCACCTTGCTTGCCTGGAAAGTGTCACCTGGCCTTACTGGAAACTATCGCTTGGCTTAGGGTGAAGTGTCACCTCACTAAAAACTATCACCTTGTCTACCTAGAAAGTGTCGCCCAGAACCTTTTTGCTGTCTTGTTGCTATTGCAATCCGAAGCTGCTAAAATTGCATTTTAACCTATCGTAGAGTGTCTTTTTCTGTTCTTACCTGAAGCTGGTCTGTTATCTGCATGCTTAGATTTGTTCTAGACTGAAACAAATGAGCTAAAACTATTGGATTTGAGCTTAACGAATGCTACTCTTGATCACTTGTCGCATCATGGTTACCTCTCTAGCTACTTGCTTATTGAGCTTCTTGCTCGCTGCTCGACTTTAGTCAATTGATTACTGTAAGTACTTGAGCACTTTTGACAAGCCATCTCTCTATTGCTCTACTTTGACAAGTGATCTTTATTAGCTTTGCTTATCTCAAATCTGAGAAACTTTGTCTCATTCTATTAGTCAACCAACATCTCTTTTCATGCCGGTTACAACTCGGTCTCAATTTGAGCAGGAGAGTCATCCTTCGTTCAATTATACACAGTTACCTTCTCCAACTAGATGATCACAAGTGCCCATTAGCAACAATAGTTCTAGTTCTAACCAATCTGAGGATTCTAAGGCTACCCCATGGTACAAAGGAGGTTTCCTCTTTTTCACATTCAAGACCCCCAAAAACACAGACAGTGTCTCACTCACTTTGACTGAACAAGAAAAATTTCAACGCTTGCAAGAACACTTTGAGCATAAGGATAACCAAGTGCGCTTAGACAAAGAACACAATCAACAAAGGATGGATGCTGCTAGGTGCATGGCTTATAGAGAGACATTTCATGAGCATAGACCTCTTTTTATCAATGGCAACAATGGCAACAACATGCCACCAAGATCTCCTCCAAGACCTACTTTTGCTATGCCTTCTTCACCTCCTAGGCCTCATCCCTCTCAACATGAGGCTGAGGCTGATGATGAGATTTCTAGTGAGGATCTTATGAGATTTGAACAAGATGTGGTCTCCCAATGAATGATGCATAAGCTTTTAGAGCGTAATGGCGATCAATATTTTCAATATATGACTTCTAGAGGATACAAGCTTCCTCCTGGCTATGATGTCAGACAAATTTTCCAACAAAGAGTACCAACTGAATTGGAAGTCCTTCAAGAAGAACTACATCGGACAAATCAACGCCTTACCCAAATGGCATTAGAAAGAGAGCCTCCAAAGGTCTCTTTTGTAGAATCAATTTGTGCTCTTCCTTTTGATAAAAGTCTATACATGGTCTCATTTCCTAGGGATATTGAGGTTCCCAAATATGACAAGTATGATGGAAATGGTGATCCCCATGACCATGTGCATCACTTTTACGCTCTTAGCATGGACTTCCTTCATGAAGACACATTTCTTCTATGACTGTTCCCTAGAAGCTTAAGAGGACAAGCTTTAGAATGGTTTGCAAAGTTGACACCTCCTTTGAAGACTTTTGATGAGTTGGCTATGCGCTTCACACAACACTATTCATACAATATCCAACAACCTATCACCATGATAGATCTTGGTGCTTTGAGACAAAACCAAGGAGAATTATTTGCTACTTATTTGCAACATTGGAGGTCATTGTATTCTCGATATCCTTGTCAGCTACCTGAAAGGGAAAAGATTGATATTTTTGTCAACACTCTTGTGCCTAAGTTGTATTATGATCTAAGGAAACAACTGTTCTCCTCTTTCAATGACATGGTTGAAAGTGCGTATTGGATTGAGGATGTAGCTATAAGAAAAGGGGATATTGTTATTAATAAAGATGCAAAAGGAAATGACAAAGACAAGAACAAACCTTGGAATAAAAACAAGTATGTTGTCAATGATGGGGTTGTAGATGCCCCTAAAGCTAAAGAGCCTGCTTTCAATCTCTCTAATGCTATCTGTGCAAAAAAACAACAAGAAGCTACCAATGCTCATGGTGCTTCTAAACCTCAATATGCAGATAAGCCTAAGAAGTCATTTCGAAAGTGAATCTATACCAAGTTGGCAGAACCTTACAATGTGATCCTTAAGACTTTGGTTGACAATGGATATCTTACGCTTCCTGATAAACTTGGTAACTAGGATCTGATAAATAAGCCTGATTGGTGGAGAGAGGATCATTACTGCCATTATCATAGAAACAAGGGACATCCTACAGACAATTGTTTTAAGCTTAAGGATGATATTCAGGATCTTACTGAGAATGGCACAATCTCCACTGATGGCTTAACTAAAAAATTTGATCATACAGCTTTCAAAGATCCTCTACCTAAGCATGACAAGGGGGAAACCTCTCAAGCACATAAGAAGAATCATGATGCTAAGATCCATTATACATATACTTCTCACACACCTGTGATCAACATGGTAGAGCCCGTTGAGAGTGTTCTAATGATGAGGTCTCAAGATGATAATAAATCCAATCACAGTAAGCCAAAGTTGGTCTTGCAAACACGTGGTAGTTCATCTTCCCGAAGTGAGACACTAAATGTTGTTACTAGGGGGCAAGCCAAGATTGTCCTTAAAACTGCACAAAATCCCAAGCAAGCTTTGCCTTCCAAACAAGCGGCTCCTTCAGCCACCCCTAGCTATGATCTTGTCCAACATTTGCAAAAGACACCAGCATAGATATCTATCCTTGATTTGCTTCAGTTATCCTCTTCGCATAGAGAGATTCTTGATGAGGCTCTATGTACAACACGTGTTCCCAATGACATTGATCCAAATCAATTCTAGGCTATGGTCAACCACATTTCATCTCCGCTATCTCTCTCCTTTTCTATAGAAGATGAAATATCTATTGCTCACCCTCATAATCTAGCTTTACACATTGAAGTTCTAGTCTACAATACCCGAGTCCCCCAAGTCTTGATAGATAATGGTGCAGGGTTAAATATTGTTTCTTTCAATGTCATACAACAATTGGGTTTGTCAGAATTTGCTGTGGATTCTAAAAAGAAGATTACTATAAAAGCTTATGATGAAGTGGAAAGATCTTCCAAAGGTCTTGTCACGCTGCCTGTCTGAGTGGGCCCTGTCATGAAAGATATTAGCTTCCAAGTATTGGACATCCCACTCGCATATAACATTCTTTTGGGTCATCCTTGGATTCATGACATGAAGGCTGTTCCTTCCACTTATCATCAGTGCGTTAAATTTCCATACGATGGCACTGAAGTTGTCATTCCTGGAGACCATACTATTTCTATTAATGCTCTTGCTGCTGCTGAAAAATTTGTTCCTCACAATGAACCTACTGTTGATCCTAGTTATCTCTAGTTGCTGCTGAGAAATCAATTAAGATGATGAGCCTTGGTATAGGTGAATATACACTGGGTTCCTTTGCTTCTATACCTGTTTCTCCTAGGTCATATGGGAAACCTTCTGATAACATGAAGCCTTCCACTTCTGCTATGGTGATCTTTGATACTTTTGTTCCTTCATCCATTCCTTTAGAAGCAGAAAGAGAAGAACAAGTTATTCAAGAGTGGATCTATAGAGAGCATTCTAGAAATACTCCCATGCTCAGTAATTTAGACACAGATATAGATGAGTCACCACTACACACTATGACTCACATGGGAGATGATCTTCCTTCTACTTCACTTCTTTGGGGAGAAGAATATATATCTACTGATGATATGGCTGAGGCCTCTATGTCTAGAACCTATGTGGCTAAAGAATCATTGAACTATGATAGATAACGTTGCAACATTGCACAGTTGCTACAAAGAGGTGATCTCTCACATAATGACATGAGTATCTCTACTTCTTGGCATCTTCAGCTTCTTCTAGAAGATTCTTCCATGATAGATATGGATGTTGATGTAGTTCATACCTCTCGTAACCCACCCAATGTAGTTGATGAGTCTCGTGCAGGGTCTGATGAGTTTGTTCCCCGTATTGCCTTAGTGGACTACGTTGGTCCTTCTATGACGAATCTAGATCTAGCTACTTTTGGAGCCTACCCTATAGGCTCAACTTCTCTTGTCACCAGAGATGACATCCCTCGCATAAATGCTATTGAACCAGTCACTTCATTTCATCTCGCATCAACACCTGTTACTTCTTCCACCAGCGAACTAGCCACAAAAAAGGTTGAATCAGCAATCAAGTATCACAGTCATCAAGTCAAAAGAAAAGAGCAATTGTTGGATGGAAAAAACCACATTGTGGCGGTATCCGAACCTAAGAAAAGTAAAAATAAAAATATGCTCAAAAATACTGATTATCAAGTAAAAGATGACAAGTTGATTCTCTACAAAAAAAATGATGAAATTCTTCAAGCATGATCTCATATCTGTTACACTTCAGCCCATTCCTAGAGCTGAGAACAAAGTTGCTAATGCCTTGCTTACTTCAACATCCATCTTACAAATGAAAAAGCATAAAATTCACTTCAAGTTCTTGGTGGATGAATTACGCTCCTACCTTCCACCTCATATCCCTCCTAAAAATCCACCCTGCCATTCTTTCCACCATCCCTTACACTTTTCCTTTGTCTCTGGTGACTTGTATAGGAAGGGTCTAGACGTAACTCTCCTTAAGTGTCTAGAAATAGAGGAGTCAGAAAAAGTGCTAGCTAAAATCCATGATGGCATATGTGGATCACATTCTAACGATCCTTCACTAGCTCAGACATTGCTTAGGGCTGGTTATTATTGGTCAAACTGGTTGAGACCTCCTATCATCACAGTTGCAACATTTGGGCCTAGGGCCTATCAGTTTTCTACATCAGAGGAAACAAATTCCTGATGCCCATTTCTGTCTGGGGCATTCTTTGTACATATTTTATGATCCTGAAAAAATTCCAAAAAAATTCATATATGATGTTGAAAAAATCCTAAAAAGCATAAAAAGTACTTAAAAAATGAGCATCCTAGTGAAAATCTAGCAATAGGCACTTTGATGTCTCACCCAAAAAATCACAAAAATTCAAAAAATCAAATTTTTTTTTGAAAAAGTGCCTTGGTGGAAACCTGGAAATAGGCGCCTTGGTAGCAAAAATGTAAAAAAATAATAAAAAGTCCTTAAAAAATTGTCATAAATCTATCAAGTGGTGAAAAATTGGAAACATACACTACTTGAGACCCTCTGCATCTATGTCTATCAGTCTTGTGTGGTGCTCATTCACTCCACTTCTTGCTTTGCCTCTCCTCACCTAGAATTAATTCTTGTCTTAGTCTAGGGGGCATCTATTGTTTTGAGCTTATCTTGGGTCGCTTTCTGCGTCTGGGTTTCTTAGGCACCTCACACATGGTGTTTTTCAACACCACCCAAACGATGTTTTTCAACACCACCCCAACTGTGTTTTTCAACACTTACCCTTGTGTCAAGTGTTTCTTAACACTTATTAGATATCCTACCCATAGTCTAGATGATGCAATATTTCTCACAGGTAGATGCGATACTCAAAGTTTGACTCTATGACCTACACACACGCACTTAAACATTTGACTCGCTGAGACTTGCTTGGCTTTATTTTTTTTTGTGTGCTGTCTATGATGCTTTCTTTTTTGAGTGTTCTCCCCCTATGATCATTTTTGATGATGCATAGCTAGAAGACTAAGGGTATGAGAACATGTTTTATTTCTTTTTCTGCTTGTGGGTATATTTTGTTGGTCCTAACTATCATGAGCATTTATGTTGGTCTTACTTGACACATTGGGATCTACAGGGTATTATCCTTGACTGTTTTGCAAGTGCATGCTTATAGCTATCCTGACTTTTCATGTGTCTCAATGCGAGCATAATCTTGCTATATCAAACTTAGGTAATCTCATTACACTAGTCATCTAGACCTACATGTCTTTGATGCCTAGGTGAGATTTCCACATTTCTATCTAATATAGATCATATTCAGATTCACATAGTTATGATAGTGTGTATTGTATGATCTTGCGATGCTACCAATAACACTCGAGGATGAATATTAGATGTCTATTAGCATTGTGACCTTGCAAGTAAACAACTTTTCATGTAGCTTGCATTCTTAAGTTCATGTTAGTTTAGTTTTGCATCTTGCATATGGAGAGAGCTCTCCTTTCATCTTTCATGGACTTGTTAATCAACTGCACTTGCCTTTCACTTCTTCTCAATCATGTCTTTCACTTCTTGTCTTTCATATCCCATCATTTTCTATTCATTTCAGGATCAAAACCAAAATCTGCATTCACCTTGATCATCCAAATCATCTTTTTCCTTCTTCTGTGTAGTTGGCTAACCTTTTGAGGCCTGATCCTTCCATCTTCACTGGGGCATTCTTCACCTCTTCATCCCCATCTCTTTCAAACTTCCAGTCTTTCATTCACTTTCAATCTCAAGTTCAAATTCTTCCCCCTTCATGGTGTTTTTGGGTTGAGGGACCACTTGGTTCATGCCTTGGGTCCCATGTGTGGGGCATATCTTCACTGCTTGATGGTTATTCTGTTCTCTTTCTTTGATTCTGATTTCTAGTGATTTGATCATGCTGCTCTTGCTTCTGCTTTCCCTCTACCTGGATTTCACTTTCGATCCCGAGGGGGCAGACACATCATATCTTATTGGCTATCTCTTTCCTAAGTGTTCAGTACTGTTGCTACCAGGCTGACCATGCTGGATTTTCTATTTTTCTACACTTCATTCTTTGGAGTCAGAATGCTCTTGCTTGCCTTCTTGGCTATCTCTTACTTTCTTGGCTGATTTGAGTTGCTTTGTGATCCCAAATCGATCTCACATTTCAACTTCATTCTTTGACTACATGTGTTCCCAAATCGATCACACATTAGTCAAAGAGGGGCAAATGTATACACCTAAAAATGGTCATCTAGACTATTAGCCCCTTTTGCTAAATCATAAATTGCTTATTCTTGATCAAATCCTAGCTCTATCATTTATTCGATTATTTTCTATGAGCTAACCATCTTATCCTAAGTTTTTATTTATTTAAAAGGAATATTTCCTCCCCTTTTAAATAAATAAAAGCCCCCACTTTTTCTCTTATCCTAAGTTGCACAAATAAAGCATTATTCTTACTTTATAAAAAGGAGAAAAGCACTTTTTGTCTCATATGGACACAAAATTCAACTCTTATTTTCTCATTGGAGGATATTTGTGCACATGGATTGCTCCCTCTTCAAGCTCTACCATTGATTAAATCTTTTGCCTCTTAATCTCCATGGTCCATTCCTTCTCATTTCCTTTAAAAGGATAGCTCTCTTCTTCATTCTAGATCCTCAACTTTTTATGCTAACTTTATGCTGCAGGATTTCTAGGTCACTTTGGAGCTTTTTGAAGATTTGGAGCATTCTTAGCATCTGCATCTCATTCTTGCATTCTACATCTAATTCTTGCATTCTTAGCTTAGCTTCATAGTTATGCTTTCTTAGATTAGCTTCATTTCTATGCTCTAGATTAGCTCACATAGATTAATTAGCTTGGGTTGTAACACTTGCATATTTCCTTTCATAGCTTAGCTTGCATTCTCATTTTTAGTTAGCATTGCATTGCATTTTCATTCTTGATTCTTGAGGATATTGGCATTTTTGCCCTTGTCTTCATTGAATCTCCCATTGCATGGTTTACTAGAAAGGTTATAGGCTAAATAGCTCTAGCTGAGAGCATTCTTAAAACCCTTGCACTCCATGCCTAGGGAGCTATGGATTGATTTTTGAGACCTCATTCTTGAGTGTTCTTGAATGTAATGATTCATAGAAGTGTGACACATTTATAGCACACAACGCTAAGACCAAGATTATCTCACAAAGATCTATGATTTCAACCACTTATGATCTATCAACCTCTCTGGAGAGAGAATGTATCAATCAGAAGCTGAAGATGCATAAATCTAGTAGAACATGAGACGCTCTTAGTAACCTCCCTACCTACAAGGGTTCCTTCGTTGAGAAGAGTTTCGCTGGAAACCCACTCTCTCAAGAACCATGAATAGTGTTCATAGGGCCTATTTACTATGTGTAACAAAGATGCTGAAAAGCAAATCTATGTTCATTTTTATAGCCCAAAATGAAATCTATGATATGAAAGCAATAAAGGTCACACAAGCTTAACACGCTAGAGTTCATTTTAGTCCAAATTGAAACATTATCAACTTAGAAGATTACCTGAATTCCTCACAATGTGCTTAGTAGATTTTTACCTATTTTTAGCAATTCTCATGCTTTTCCCAATCAAAATAAGGAGAAATCAATCAGAAACAACAAATTTCAATTGTTAATGTTAGTTGTCATTCCAAATCTGAAAATCAAATTTGGGAAACTGACTGAAAAAGTGAAACAACAATTGAAACCTGTCACTGAAACTGGTACGATAGTGTGTCACATACCAGACGATAATCCAGAAACTCGTACGACAATGGGTATCAGATCATACGACAAAAGAGATTTTAAACGACACTATTTTTTTGATGGTATGATCCTCGATCAAATCAACTGTCATACGACAGTGGGTACCTCCTGATAGGAGTTTCTGACAAAACTCGTATGAAAACTGTATGGACAAAAATTAAAAATCGTAGCTTGGAATAGAAAATGATAAGAAGATGATAGAAATTGATAGAAATTGAATGGAAACCCATTTTAGGGCCCCACGATGGGTGCTAGAAATGTGTGTGTGAATTTTGTACCTAGTTGAAGACATAACACTTCAGGAAAACATTAGAGGTTAGTTAAAATCAAAATTGTGCAGTGAAATGGAAACTAATCTAACTAGGCAGTTTACTGCCTTCTAGTTGATGCGAGTATGTATTCTCATATTGGACTGAGATTAGTGACCTTGATGACACCTAAACGAAGGATTTGAATGTAGAATCTAGATATGAGATGAATGTAAATTAATCTATATTTTTGGATTTTCTATGCAATAAGATGAAACAAATTGATATGAATCTATTCTATATGAGAAACTGATATAACATGGAATTAATCTAACAATGATATACTAAATGATATGAATGCTCAAAAATAATGAAAATCTCACAACAGCTTGGATTCACAAAGATGGATTCTTCGATCACCAATTCGTGAGTGTGAGGATGCAATTCGTGGATGGATCTGAAATGAAGAGTCAAGTCCTTAATTTATAGAAATCCAGGACTTTGGAGGTGCATGGAAAAAGCCATAAATCACTCTTGATAAACTCAGGTTGATTTTTGAGTTATCAAGAAATTAGAGATATATTAACTCACAAAAATCATGCAAATCAGCTTTTTGATTTAAATCAAAAGTTGAGATCAGCTTTCAACTCAAAAGAGAGTTGAGTTTATTTTTAAAACAACTTGAATTGATTTTTTGATTTAAAGTTTAACTAGTTTTTGGATGTGCATAATTAATATGAATTAATTAAATAAATAAAGTGATTTATCCTCAACTTTAACTGATTTCAAAAAATAAAACAATTGATTTATGGGTTAATCAATTATTAAATCAAACTTTATTCCAATTAAATCATTAAATTTGACAACTTTTATTTTAAATCAATTAAATAAATATCCAATTGATTGTTTGTAGGAATTTTGGTTTATTATCAAAATAAAAACAATATTAATTAGGAATAAATGCAATTAAATCTAATTAAATAATTAAGTGGCAGAATTAAATTAATTAATTAAATATTCATCATATTCAATTAATCAACTTTAGGATAAATGTGATTTATCACCAAATAATTATGAAATTAAAGATAATTATGATAAATAGGAATAAGGAATATTCCCTAATGCAAAATTTAGGATAATCAATTAAGATTCGATAATGTTCAGATGTGCCTTAGGTTAGGACTTTGATGTCAATTTTGTTTGATATGTCGATATAGGAGGTTAATGAACCTATAGCCCATTTTTGGGGTATTACAGATAGGAATGATAGTTTTGAACTACATGCTTATACTGATGTTGATTGGGGAGGAAACATTGATGATAGAAAAAGTACTAGTGGTGGTGCATTTTTCCTTGGGAAAAAGTTGGTTTCATGGTTAAGTAAGAAGCAAGATTGTATAGCTCAATCTACTATGGAATTAGAGTATGTTTCTGCTGCTGTTAATTGCACTCAAAATGTTTGGATGAAACAAATGCTGAAGGATATTGGGATAACTTTTGATGAGAAAGTGGTTATCCATTATGATAACATCAATATAATGAATATGCCAAAGGACCCAGTGATGCATTCTAAAACTAAACATATCTCTATCAAGTATCACTTCTTGAGAGACAAGGTGGCAAAAAAGGAGATAAAGTTGGAATATATTAGTACAAAGGAACAAATTGCTGACATATTTACTAAGTCATTGCCAAAATATACCTTTGAGTATCTTAGAGGTATGCTTGGGTTTTAGGACCCTCTTATTCAGAATTAAATGATGCAGGGATGCATCAGTCTAGAGGTTCTCAGAGCTTTATCATTGTCTAGACTTGATGTAGGGATCTACTCCTTAGGGGGAGTGGTTGTATGTGGAAGCAATAGAAGATACTTGGGTGATTCAGCACCTGGTTCTTGAAAGATGAAGAAGGAATTTTTTTGATACAGTATGGAACCCTTTTCCATTGTTGTCAAAGGGGGAGAGATATGTATGAGAAAATCCCTACTATTTGGGGAGATATATTTTTTAAAGGTGTACTATGAGAGTAATATTTTGGTTTTAGAACTTTTGGATTGATTAAAATTTGGGATGGATTTTCCTATATGTTGACATCAATGCCAAAGGGGGAGATTGTTGGATATTTCTAATGCATGGGGAAGTGATTGAGACATTTTATATGTTTAATCACTACGTTACTAATTGGGCATTCATACTATTGTCATTTGTGTTTTGTTACTAATCTCAACATATGTTTGTGTGAGGAGAAAATGCTGGTTATCATAGTGTACGTATAGTGTATGGATGTTTCAAATGCTATGAAGTTAGATGAGTGTTCAGGAAGGTTTTGTGATCTTATATCCAAGATTACATCATGTGATGTTTCATATTGGATGGGTTACAGAGGTTTTGGTGAAGATTGGTTATTGAACAATGATAGTGGAAGTTGACAGAGATAGTCTCTATGTTTCTAGCATATCTTACAGAAGGTTTGGATTCAGTGCATGCGAGCTTGAGGGATGAAAGACAAGGTAATGGAGAATGTTCATTGGTCAGCACAAAGTACGGAATGCTAGATGACGTCAACTGTGACGTATGCTCTGGAGAAGACTTATTTGGGAGCTGGCTTGGGAGACATAGAATATGTTTTGTTTGGTGAACAGGAATTAAGGATGCCAGTCCTTAATTATTGTATCCTTTTTTTAGATACTATGTGTATCTTAGAAATGGTTTATGTAATTGTTTGTAACTAGGAAATCCTTATGAACTGACCTGTTCATGGAGAATTGTAATAGGGTATATATGTGAGATCTTTTATTTGGAAAATATATGGATGAGATGTATATGATATAAAGAGGTTGTGAAAGCTTTGAGCTTGTGTCTACTAATGCAGAGTAGAGGTTTATTGGTGCACTTCATTTGAACTGATCAAGCAAAGATAGTTGCTGTCAAATAGTTCAAAAGATTGTGTATTTATTTATATACACCTGTGTTGTGAACAGTGAGTTTTGAAGGTGGATTTAACCTTCTTTGGGAAGTGAGCCCACCCTTTCTTCTTCACTCCTAACAGGGTCTATCCTCTAACAAGGACTGTGTACTGTAATGTTTCAATAAGCTCCTAATAGGGCTAAATCTTATAACAAGGATACTATACTCTCAGTACATCATTTGTGGGTGCTAATTCCCATTAAGGTTTTTACCTTTAACAGGGTTTCCCCAACACCAAAATATTGTGTTATTGTGTTGGCATTCATTATGTTCATTGGATCTAATATTAATGCTATCTAAAGTTTAAAGTTTAATAATCTTCCATACAACCGATTCATCCCCCCTCTTAGTTGTATTGTGGACTGTTATTCCTAACAAAATATTTAAATTGTCTCGACATTTGAAATGATGAACTTAACCCAAACTTGATCATGATTAAAATTAATCCACCCCCTAAGCTTGGATAAATCTATAAATAGAAGGAAAAAATTAGGAGAAAAAGGATCCGATTGTCATTTTAGAATTGCATCGTTATTATAGTCAATTTGATTTGCAAGCATAGTTTTAGCATATTCTGATCAAATTAGGCTTTATTGCATCATTCTTAGCTTAATATTATCATTTTAGAAATGTCTCTAATGGATTCTTGCTGAGATCAATTCATTAGCATCTTTAAATAGGGATCCATGAGATGTTTCTTTTTTTAAGCTTTCAATTCATCATGTTTTAAAGGTTAAATTGTTAGAATAACTGAGAGGGGGGTGAATCAGTTAAATTAGTTATCCTATAGTCCCAAACTTCTAAATGTACTTTACAAAACTATTTCAACAATTGATGCAACTTGGTAACATAAAATATCAATATGTTTATTCACTTTACTGAATACTAGTAATTATCCAAACTCTGATTACCAATTAAATCAACTATGCAGTATGTAAAGTATGATAGCAAAAAAATCATAACAAATAAAACATAACACAATGATTTAATGTGAAAACCCTACTAAGGAAAAACCACTTGGGACTGGTAACCCAAAATATTTCACTCTTCTGAAGTGAGCTCAGTTAGGAGCCAACCCTGTTAAAGATTACAATGCACACTGTTAGGTGTGACCTGGTTAGACGATTTATCACTAACAGTTAACTCTTGAGCAACATTCACTATGGGTTCAATGAGATAACAATTAACATTCATTAAATGTCATATGGAAATACAATAAGACTATCAAGTCCACTTGGTTAAGAGATTTCGTTGAATCAATGGTTAAACTGATACAGTTATGATCTGATTCAAATACAACTCAATTACAAATATTAAGATCTATACTATGCTCATAAAAATCATCTAATCATTAATAAATTCACTTCCTTAATATTTCCTAGCTTACTTCACTTGGTAAAATAGTTCTCTAACACTCGGTAATGTATCCAACTCGGTTCTTTTTGTAATCAGTTTGATCAAGAATGCATGAATAAAGTATTCATGTGAAATCTCTGCAGTCTCTATTTATTCGGCATGTTTCAACAATGAAACTCATGTTTCTTAAATAGACAAGTAAACCATTTTCATATCAACCATCAAATTTTGCCTCTAATCTCCTTCATCCATTTTTCCTCTTAAACCTTCCTCGACAGATGTGTCCTTAACACATTTCAATCTCATCCTTTAGATCATCGCTGAATTATGTTAGCCATGGATCTTATAACTAACTTCATCCTTTACCTTGAAATCATAACAATTTCTAGCTCATCAATTTCAGTCAGTTGTTCTTAGCATTTAATGTTTTCATCCATACTCAGTTAATACTGAATGCATCGGTGATAACTAACTCAGTTATTACTATCACTCGGTATACATTGCACGAGATCGGTGTATACAAAAGTCTTCAATTACTGACCACATTAACTTGTTCAAATCAAATCTCTTCTTCATAATAGATTAATGTAACATGCTCAAGTCAACAATATAAAGCCATAGACTCATCAATAAGTTACCCAATGTTTACCTTATCCTTATCTATCATATCCACCTTTTCCTTATGTAGATATCTCATTTCTTCATCTTTTCTCCCTTCTACAGATGTTCAGATGTTTGTAACTATCATGATAAGTATTGTCAAAACTAGTTGACATTAATGACAACATATTAACTGATTTAATCATCTTACATATCACTTTAGTAGCTTGGTAATCTCTAATCACTATTCCTTTAGTTCATCTAGATATTCAATCAGATATAGATCATCAATCTCTCCCTTTGGCATTGATGGCAACACAAATAATATGAAATATGCCATACACATACCAAACATGTATTCTACAACTATGTAGGTAAATGTTGTAGCTCGGTAAGCTCTCCCTAGCTTGATATTTAATATGTTTAATCACTATAAAATACCATTCCATGTAGACTCTCCATGCGGATTTGATCATTTCAGCTCTCTGATTCTTTCTCCCATATATGTTCTTAGTGACAAATATTTCATATGAAGTTCCTCTCCCTTTGACAATAATGCCAATGAAAATAAACAACTCGGCAGTAGCTAAATTATCCTCTGTTGTTCAATCTAGATCAAGTATCTTCATGTACTGATAAACAATTTCCTGTTCTAGCTTCTACAATCTTTCACAACCTTAGAAATCCTAAAGTGTGAGCTATGTGCATCAACATGAATGATTTTCTAATAAAGTATAGGTTGATGCAATCTCTTGATCACCTTAGTGATTGATAGACATGGGATGGACCCCTAGTCTAGTCCTCAAATACTCAAATGTGTCCTTTGGTAAGGGCTTGGTAAAAATATCAGCAAGTTGTTCTTTAGATTTTACAAATTACAGATCACCTTCTTCTCTTGAACTTGTTCCCTTAAGTAGTGATACTTAATAGATATGTGCTTTTTTTTTAAATGCATCACCAAATTCTTAGAAATATTTATAGCACTAGTGTTGTAACAATATTTAATCATTGGGTCAGTGATTACCTCATTCATTCCTTCCAACACTTGTTTTATCCAAGAAATATTTGAAAAATTTGTAGTAGCATCAACATACTCTTCTTCAGTAGTAGACTAAGAAATGCATGCATGTTTCTTTCTTATCCAAGTCATAAGCCTTTCTCCTAAAAATAATTCTCCACTAGTTGTGCTCTTCTAGTCATCAATGTTTCCAGCCCAATCTGCATTAGTATAAACTCAAAGTTCAAATTTGCCTTCCTTTGTGTACCATAAAATATAGTCTTTAGTCTTCTTCAAGTATCTCATAATTCTTTTAACATCAACCATATGTGAATATTTAGGATTGGCAGAAAATCTTTCCAAAATCCCAACTGCATGTGCTATATTAGGCCTACTATGTACCACATACATTAATTTTCCAATCATTTATCTGTAGAGTGTCTAATTTACCTTTGTAGATTCATCATCCTCTGTCAACTTACATCCTGTTACCATCGGTGTTCCTACCAGTTTTGAATCTTCTATGGAAAAATTCTTTAACACTTCTTTAATGTATTTTGATTGAGTGATGAAAATCCCATCATTCTGTTGTATAATTTGCAAACCTAGAAAGAATTTAATCTCTCCAAACATTGACATCTCAATTTCCTTTCTCATTTCATCATCAAAATATTTTCAAATCAAATCATGTCCACCAAAGATTATGTCATCAAAATTTTTTTTAGCAATCAAAATATTATCATCAGATTCTCCTTTCATGCACAAATTACTATTATCACTTGTTCTGATAAAGCCAATACTGATAAGATAATCATGTAGTCTTTCATACCATGCTCTCGATGTTGGCTTCAGTCCATATAAAGCTTTGTGTAGTCTACATGCCATGTTCTTCTGATTTGGATCAACAAAACCTTCTGGTTGTTCTATGTAGACTTCCTCCTCAAGAATTCCATTCAAAAAAGATGATTTCACATCCATTTGATATACTTTGAATCCCTTATGTGTAGCATATGCAAGTAATATATGGACTCCTTCAAGTCTAGAACAGGTGCAAAAGTTTCACCATAATCTATACCTTCTTCTTGTGCATATCCCTTGCATACAAGTCTTGCCTTATTCCTAGTGACCTCACTATTTTCATTTAACTTGTTTTTGAAAATACACTTAGTACCAATTACATTTTTATATTTTAGTCTGGGTACCAATGTCCATGTCTTATTCTTCTCAATCTATTCAATTTCCTCATTCATAGCCTTAATCCATTCCTCATTTTCAAGTGCATCCCTAACATTCTTAGGTTCAAACTCACAAACTAAGCATGTGTTTTGTCTGAACTTACTTCTAGTCATCATGCCAGCTTGCTTGTATCCAATGATTTGATTCTGTGGATGGCGCCTTCTAACAAATCTTGTTAGCACTTGTTCTCTTCTTTTCTCATCATTTGATTCAGGTTCATTTTCTTGCTTGGTAGCTTCTTCTTGGTTCTTGGTTTGCATTTGCTAATTCTCGGTAGCATTTTCCTAATGCTTGGTAGACTCGGCCTATGGCTTTGGTAGATATCTTGGATGCTTAACATATGTAAACCTACCATATTCTTTTGGTTCCTTCATGATTCCTTCATCATTATTTTCAAAAAACTCATCAAATTTTACATTAGCACTTTCTACCATTTTATTAGTAGCCTTGTTCAAACATTTATAAGATTTATTCTTAGTAGAATATCCTAAAAATATTCCTTCATCACCTTTAGAGTTAAATTTACCATTCCTATCATCTTTCTGAATATAACACCTACTTCCAAAGATTTTGAAATAACTTACTTTCAATGTATAGCCAAACCACAACTCATAAGGTGTCTTGTTCATGTCTTTCTTCATTTGAACTCAGTTCAAGGTGTATACAATAGTGCTAACTACTTCTCTCGAATACATTTGTGTAACATTTTTCTCAATCATCAAATTTTTGGTACAATCAACAATAGATCGGTTCCTCCTTTTCGCAATCCCATTCTACTACAATGTTCTAGGTACAGAAACCTATCTTTTGATTCCATGCTCATTATAGAAATGAGTGAATTCATTAGAAATAAACTCACCTCCTCTATAATATCTTACGCATTTTAAGTCTTTCTCAGTTTCTTTTTCAAATTTAGCCTTATACCACTTAAACAATTTGAATGCCTCAGATTTCTCTTTTAAGAACATGACTGTCATCATCCTAGAGTAGTCATTAACAAATAAAATTAAATATTCATCACCATAGTAGCTTTGAGTTCTCATAGGACCATATAAGTTAGTATGTACCAACTCCAAAATACCTTTAGATTAATAGTCTTTACTTTTAAAACTAGATTTGGTCATCTTTCCTTTTTGACATTGATTGCACATAACATGATCAGGTTTGGTTAGACTTATTAGACCTCTAACTCTTCTCTTTTTATTGATCTTAATCATGTTATCAAAGTTCACATGACACAGTCTCTTATGCCATAACTATACATCTTCATTCTTCACCAATAAACAAGAAGTTTCAGCATTGTCAAGATATAATAAATTACCTTTTGATTGTCCTCCAGTACTGATAAGCTTTCCATTTTCATCAAAGATTTTCACCTTCTTTCTTTCAAATGCAACTCGGTGACCTGAGTTATTCAACTGTACTACACTCAATGAATTATAGTTAAGTCCTTTTACCCACTATGCATTATCACATCTAATCCTATCATTCAATAAGATAGATCATTTTCCTTTCACTTTACAAGGTGTATCATTTCCCATTTTCACTGATCCTCCATTATAGTTTGCAAGATGTTCAAATTTATCTTCATCACCAGTCATGTGATGTGTACAGCCACTATCAATGATCTAATATCATTCTTACTAACTTTAGAAATAAAGGATTTTTCTACATACCTTTCCTCTTCTTCTAAGTCATCTTTCATTGCAAAAAATACCACTTTAATTTCATCATCAGTATTAGTGTCGGTGTCATCTTCATTTTCTTCAACAAGGTAACATGCCTTCTTTCCTTTGTCTTTGTAATCTTGGTTGTCTCTATTGTAGTGTCAGTTTCCTCTGTTATTTCTTCTGCCAAACTTTTCATCACCAGATCAGTCATTTTCTTTATCTTCTTCTTTCTTGTTAGGACATCTAGCAGCAACATGGCCAATCTCTTTACAATTAAAACAAGCTAAAGGTAACTTTCCCTTATACCTTCCTTTACCTTTTTGAAGTCTCTAGACCATAAGTGCTTCAAGCTCATCAAGCTCATCTTCGTTGTCACTATCACTTCCATTCTTTATATTATGCCTACTGCTAGATTTACCAATATTTAGAGATGACATAAAAGAAGACTCAACACTCGGTACAACACTATTGTCATAATTATTCATCTCAAAAGTAGTTAACTTTCCAATTATATTATCAAGGGTAAGAGTGCTATTAGGTGCAGACCTCATTTCATGAATTGCAGATATTCTAATTGCATAGCTAGGCAACAAGGTTCTCAGTATCTTACTTACCACAATATCTTTAGAAATAATACCTCATGCTCCACAAGTAACATTGACTACCTCTTTGATTTGGTTAGAGTACTGTGTGATGTTCTCACCTTCCTTCATCTTCATGTCATCAAATCTACCTCTTAAGCTTTCAACTGTGGCTCTCATTACATTTACATCACCACCATAAACTAGTGCAAGTTTATCCCACATTTTCTTCACTATAGTGCATGCTTTGACATCTTCAAACTCAGCATCAGATAGAGAAACAAAAATCTCTATCAAAGTTACATTATGTTCTTGTCTATCTCTCAACTAATCAACTATCAAAGGTCCAATAGTTAGTTGTATGTAGCCGTGGTCTAGTAGATGTAGAGTAGATTCTCCAATTCTAGATATGTGAAGCCTCATCCTTCTTTTCCATGTGGAGAAGTTATCTTTGTTCAGCTTAGGCACTTCCATCTTATACATCTTGTGATCTTTTGCTTAATTCCTTAAAACTTTCCTCCAAGCAACCAATTTGCACTGATACCAATTGTTAAAATAACCGAGAGGGGGGGAAAATTAGTTAAATTAGTTATCCTATAGTCCCAAATTGCTATATGTACTTAAAAAAACTATTTCAACAATTTATGCAGCTCAGTAACAAAATATCAATCTTTATGTTCACTTTATTGAATACCAGTAATTATTCAAACTGTGATTACTGATTAAATCAACTATGTAGTATGTAAAGTATGATCTAAAAATAATCATAGTAAATAACACATAACACAATGATTTAACGTGGAAACCCTGCTAAGGGAAAAACCATCTAGGACCGATAACCCAAAATATTTCACTCTTTTGAAGTGAGCTTGGTTAGGAGCCAACCTTGTTAAAAGTTACAATGCACACTGCTAGGTGTGACCTGGTTAGAGGATTTATCACTAACAGTTAACTCTTGACCTACATTCACTACAGGGTCAATAAGATAACAATTAACATTCATTGAATTTCATATGGAAATATAATAAGACTGTTAAGTCCACTCGGTTAAGAGATTTTGCTGAATCAATGGTTAAACTGATACATTTCTAATATGATTCAAATACAACTCAATTACAAATATTCAGATCTATGCTATGCTCATAAAATTCATCTGATCATTAATCAATTCACTTCCTTAATATTTCCTAACTTACTTCACTCGGTAATGTCTGCAACTCGATTCTTTCTGTAACCAGTTTGATCAGGAATGCATGAATAAAGTCTTCATAGGAAATCTCTACAGTCTCTATTTGTCTGGCATATTTCAACAATGAAACTCATGTCTCTTAAATAGACAAGTAAACCATTTTCATATCAGCCATCAAATTTTGTCTCTTAATCTCCTTTGTCCATTTTTCTTCTTAAACCTTCCTCGACAGATGTGTCCTTAACATGTTTCAATCTCATCCTTTAGATCATCTCTAAATTATGTCATTCATGGATATTATAACTAACTTCATCCTTTACCTCGAAATCATAACAATTTCCAGCTCATCAATTTCAATCAGCTGTTCTTAGCATTTAATGTTTTCAGCCATACTCGGTTAATAATGAATGCATCGGTGATAATTAACTCAGTTATTACTATCACTTGGTATACACTGCATGGGCTCTTTTTATATAGAAGTCTTTAATTATCGACCACATTAACTTGTTCAATTCAAATATCTTCTTCATAATAGATTAATGTAACATGCTCAAGTCAACAATATAAAGCCCTAGACTCATCAATAAGCTACCCAATGTTTACCTTATCCTTATCTATCATATCCATCTTTTCCTTATGTAGATATCTCATTTCTTCATCTTTTCTCCCTTCTACAGATGTTCAGATGTTTGTAACTATCATGATAAGTATTGCCAAAACTAGTTAACATCAATGACAAGATATTGACTGATTTAATCATCTTACATATCACTTTAGTAGCTGGGCGATCTTTAATCACTATTCCTTTAGTTCATCTAGATATTCAATCAGTTGTAGATCATCATAAATTAGCTCAATTTGAATTTATTTAAGGAAAACTAATCTCATGAAGGTATTTCTTTTACACAAAATGGTGCCCATCGTGGGGCATCTTGCCTCTTCAAGCTAAATTGCAAGCTTATTTGACTAAATTGCATGAATTTTTTTTAGTTCTCTATTTGACAGGTGAAATAGTTTGTACAAGCCCTGAAATAGCACATATCAAGAAAATTTTGATGCATTTACACAAGAAAATAATGTGCATATGATGAAGTTTAATACCTTTACATAGGGTGTCAGTGCGTAGCGAATACTTCTATCTTCTATCTTACTTTCTCTTAGCACATATACCCTAACCCTATAGCGCGTACATGCACCATATCAGTGCTTATAATAGATTTTATGTTTTAAATGTCACTTTATAAGAATTATTTGTCAACATTTAAATGATTTAGTAGCACATTAAAACATTTAAATAGCGCTTAAAATACATTCAGTAGAGTGTACACTAGTTAGAATAGCACTTACAATGCTCTATGTAGTGCGTACTACTAGTTTTATAAAATTTTAAATTCTGTCAAAAAATGATTAATTCTTTGTGTTTTACAAATCACGGAGCATAAGAAAATCCGAAAACTAGACACCAGAGTTAACACAGAGGATGAAAAAATAAAGAGAAGGTTGAAAAAGGAAAAGATAGTTCACCTCAACAATTTATTGGAGGATTCAAAGCAAGAAGGAGAAGCATATGAGAGGTACTTGCAAATAATTCAGGCTTACAAATCTAAATTTGTTTCTCTTAATTAGATTTTTTTTCCTTGAGATTTTTCAATTTTAATCATTTTAAGGAAGGAATAAATTTTTTGATTTACTTGAATTTCTTCACCCTTTCTTGGAATTTGTGTTGGACTAAAAATATTAAGAAGAGGATGCTAAGGAGTTGAAACAATCGCCACTAGGTGAGTATTAAAATACATAAATAAAATAAAAATTCCCCTACCCTTTTCTAGCTTCGCAAAAGATATGCCTAAAACCTTATGCATTTGATTAAATTGTGGCAGGTTGATTTAAATCTAGCATAATTAGAAGACCTATTATTGTTTTTTGGATTTGGTAGTAGGATTATCCTCTTCACTTCTTTTAGTGAATCAAAATTCCAAACCTATCAAATATTTCAATTAAAAGAATGGTCAAAAGAATGAACAAATACTAAATTAAGCCTATTATTTATGGAAGAGAGTATTAGGTGATTATGCTCTTCACCTTTTAGGTGAATCAAAAAGATAGAAGTACTCAATTCCCCTTAGATTAAAAGAGGCTTGGAAATTGAACAAATTTTATTGTGTTAGGAAGTGGAAAGTAGTAGGGATATTCTCTTCACCTTTGGTGAATAAAATTCCCAAACCTACTCTTTCATTTCATTCCATTTCTTTCATGAACTCATTAGAGATTTAGTGGGATCGGCGATTGCCTCCCAAGAACATGCCTTAATGAGGCCAGTGAGAGGGCAATACAAAGTGGGATACAATTTCTTTTTTTGCAATAATCCAACCCACTATAAAATAAAATGCATTCATCCTTAATGGGGTGAGTGACAAAGGAAGATCAAGAATTGAACCTCCTCGAGTAGTCCTTCAGGATTGCACAAAAATCCAACATACCGGTGGTGGGAGGCCTCTATAATGGGGGATGAAACTTGATTTTATTTTGAATGAAATCCATACTATCTCCTTGATAATTAGCAATCCTACCTCATTAGAGCCATGTTTAAAATCCAAAATTGACTATAGGTAAATTGCTTGAATTGATTTTGTGTGGAAGACTCATAAAATATTCTTGCGTACTCAAATATTTTGTGTTTAGAGGTCAACTGAAAAATAAGTGTTCTTTTGTTTGCTGCATTTGAAAATACATGTTACAAGGAAGGAAAAACCATTATAATTCAATTAATGTTTCTAAAATCTTCCCAAAGAACAATCACCAAGAGAGGGAGAATTCACTTGACTCAACCCTTGTTAATGTCAATTTTTACTAGATCACATCGATTGAAAAAATCTCTTCAAGAAGATGACATGTGTAGTAGTCAAATGGTTCCATATAAATACTTCATATTACAAACCCCATTTGAAGAACAAGGACAAGAAGAAACAATTCCCAACCTATTTGAAGAAATAGTTGATCCTATGACAGGAAATAATGATTTCTATGATTTTACCCAAGGGAGAAACCAAAAAAACTAAGATGAGAATCAACAAATAAATAGAGGACACAAAGAAACAACTGAAGAAAGGGCTAATAGGGCAGCCCAAGATCTTGTATTCCTTGAAGACACGGAGAAACTTTTAGAAAGGGACAAAGACATATATTTTCTTAATTTAGCTCAATTAGGAGTTAAACTTCCCCATGACTAGGATACATAGACCTTAAATAAGGATGACGAAGAAGAGAATCCATTAGCGGTCATGAAAAAACAACTCAAGTTATTCCTAGCCCAAATTGATAGCATGAAAAAAGTGGTGAAACCCAAACCCTTTTCAATCAAAGCCTTATGTCCTTTTCCATTTGATCAAAATTTGATCATGGTGCCTTTCCCTCCCAATGTGGTCTTTCCAAGATATGAAAAGTACATGGATAAATTTGACCCACAAGACCATTTGAGAGAGTTTTGTGCTCTAAGAATTGAGTTCATGCATGATACTACCTACCTAATGATATTATTCCCAAGAAGCCTTCGAGGGAAAGCCATGGAATGGCTTTCAAAATTGACCCCAGAAATAATTTTTTTTGAAGAATTTGCCTCCAAGGTTGTGACTCATTACTCCTATAACATGAGCACAAAATCACCATGCTAAACCTATGTGATACTAATAAAAAATATGGTGAACCTTTTTTATGCTTCCTCCAAAGATAGAGAATGATTTTTGCAAGATATCCAAGAAGCATACATGAAAAGGGGAAAATGGAGATTTTCATGAATAACTTGAAGATGAAAATGAACTATCGACTACAACTTCAATGTCCCCCAATCTTTGAAAAGATAATTGGAAATTGGATCAAGATTGAAGAGGTTTTAGTGAAGAAATGAGAAATCAAACTTTTTAAGGATAAAAAAGGCTATCCTAACACCAATACTAACTTTAATAATAATAATAGGGGTGCTAACAACTGATGAGACAATTTATTGTCTCTATTTTGTTATAATATTTATACTTTTTTGACACTCTTTATGCTCTGATAAGACATTTTCAAAACATTTATGAAGCTATACCTATGTGAATTTGTGATAGGTACAACTAAGACCACAAAGATTATAGGTAGTTAGAATGACATATTTTGTTGAATATTATATATATATATATTGTAGCACTTCATATAGCTACTTTTATTTGTGTTCTAATATTTGGGTAGGAGTTGAAATGTTGACTTGTATATATATACCAAATGTTACTAACCTGCCAGGAAAAGGAGTAGTTCGAGAGTGGTGCAACCACATTAAAGGAGCATTAGGAATCCAGCCATGACGAAAGGATCCAACATGATTCCTAGGATTATGTCGCTATTGAGAAGGAGCTTGCATTCTAGAGAATATAGGAAATAGTTTTGCTATATTTCCTCGGTGTTGTTATTCTATTATTCGTACTTATTGTAAAATGTCATGGTTGTTATACTTCCTCTTTCTGTGGTGAGATTCAATTAGACTTTACTTTCATGCTTTCAATAAGTGTCAACCCCCTATATAAAGGGATTTGATTGGTTTAGTTAGTAATGAGAAAATAGATTCAAATGTTGTGTTCAACATAACAGAGTTATTCTTTTCTGTTCTTCATGTATTGTTCCATTATCATGTAACCAATTTATGAGAATATAATGAAAGAGTGATTTTGAAGCATCTTCTATGTTAATAGTTAGCAGAAGCCAACTAAGGGGGTCCACTTGGGAGGTGGAGTAGATTAGGATAGAGTAGATTTGCTTCCTGCATTTTTTGTGCTTTCAAGTAGAAGTTACTATTTTACTCCTGCAACATTACTACTGTGAATGGTCCCGCAACACTTGTAGAGATAGGCATAGTGGGTACTTTGAGTTTTTAAATAGGTTTAGGAGAAGTTTACAAGTTTTCTGTAGTAATTTCATTAAGTATTTAAGTGTGTTTAATTTCCTACAACAATAGCATAAGTTTCTTTCATGCACTTTATCTTCCTACAACATAGCCAGTATGACTCCTTGATGAACTTAGTGCACAAACTATGCTGTCCCATTTCAAGTCTATGTCCCTGGGTTGACAATCTAAATGCATTTCATGATGGGAAAACTAATCCTTAGTATGAATACATTATTCTTAAGAGAGACAATGGCATGATTATCACTACCTATTGTGAGACTGTTCATTTTTGGCATCGCTGCCGAGGATGGTGTCAAACTAGGAACCTTAATGAGTCATTTATTTTTCAGATTAGTTTCCTATTTTAGCTAGTAGAGAGTAGTTGTGAGTTTTCTTTACAAGTCCATCAACTCACTTGCATGCATCGAAGAAGGTGAGATGTTCATGGTAGATTTCTACCAAAAGAAATTGTTAAACTGAAAGAAGAGTTTGAAGAACTTGAGTTACCATTTCTTGACGCAAGTCCTAAATTTCTGCATCATCTTCAATAGAAGAAGATCCTCATGATCCATTTGACCTTCACCCTTTTGCAGAGAAATAAGCCAATTTCCTCAATAATTCCAATCCAGGACTACCTATTGACCAGAACCTTTTGGTTAGTAATACTTTCCAGCCACAGTTTCATTATCCAGGACCTCTAGTAATGGAAGCTCCTACCTTTCCATTTCCTATTCCAAGTCTTATCAACAACCCTAATCTCAAGAACATACCTGCTTCAGCCCTACCAAAATTCTATGGCCTTATTACAGAGGATCCTGACACCTTTTTGTTTGAGTTTAACATTTTGTGTTGAAGTTTTGACTATAACACTGATAGTCATAAGCTTAATTTGTTTCTAGCAACACTGAAGGAGTCAGATCTCAGATGGTTCACGGGCTTAGGAGAAAATGCAGTAACTGATTGGGATAGAATGAGAGATTTATTTCTAAGGAAGTATAAGGAATATTGCAAAGGTGGTGATTTAAAAGGAGATGACATCTTTTGAATGTCACAGAAGGAAGATTAGACACTTGAGGACTACATATCATGTTTCTTATACAATTTGCAGAAGAATCCTCAACATGAATTGCAAGAGGATTCACATAAGCTAATATTTCTGATAGGGGTGAACGATAACTGCCTAGAAGCATTGGACCTTATGGCTAGAGGAGATATTTCTTAGTCTTCTTGGGATGATCTAAAGAAGATTTGTTTGAATTATTCCAAAGTAGTAGTAAAGAAAGGAAGAGCATTCTGACCAACATTGGCAAAAGGAAGTGGATCCAGAATTTCCAAGATAGAAATCTCAAACCTGCTATTAGAATTCAAGAAAGACATCATTAATGATGTTGCTACACATCTAGACATGATGAATTCCAAGAAGAAGCATGCAGATGTGGAGGCACAGCTAGATGAATATTGTCCCCATTGCTACAAGAAAAAGAAGGATTGTCATTGTAAGCTAGTGGCGAACTTGGAGAATCAACATCTTTCAACTGAGTACTCAAAGATAGAAGGAGAGGATGAGCAAGTGTTCTTTATTTCTCAATGTTGTCCATGGGCCATGAGACAAGGTATGCCTCAAGACCCACTACAAATTTAAAATCCTTATAATAGTCAGTGGAAAAATAGGAACGTTCAAATCCCTCCTTAGTATACTCAACCTACCTGGAATAATGCTTGGCCTAATAATCAAAAGAACCAATGGTTTCCACAACAACAACCCCAGTGGCCACAACCTCCAAACTAATGGAAATCACCACCAGGAAATTGGCAGCCTACTAATCAATGGAGAGGACCTCTACCATGGCTTAATCAGAATCCTAGATATCCATCTTTGCCACCTCCAATGAATACACCTACAATTATGCCACCATTTGCAAATATAGGTCCTCAAAAGAAGACACAGTTACCTTCTCAACCATAATTAAATTCCAATAGTCAACAACAACATTAAAAAATGTATTCTACTAATGCTTAGTAGTACCCTGCTTATGCTCTAAACATAGCCAATATACACCTAAGATCGGGTACTACCTTTCTTGCACCTCAACCACCTCTTATCACCAAAGTGCCAGACCTTCATGTAGCATCAGTACCACTCCCAAAGAATGCTTTTCCAAGTACAGCTACCCCAGCTAGTGTTTCCAATTCAGCTAATGATTAGATATCAGTAAAACCTCCTTTTCCTTAGAGGCTTAGTCTGGAAAAACCTACACCAAAAGAGGATCAACCGTTTGATATCCTTGACCAATTGAAGAACATGCATGTACAAATTCCCCTATTTCAAGCCATTAAGGATGTTCCTATCTATGGAAAAGCAATCAAGGAAGCTTGTCTCAAAAAGCCTGGATGGAATAAAAAGGATCCTACAATAGTTCATGTTATAGGACAAATAGCTGATATTATGTTGGGAAAATTGGTAATTCCAAAATATTCTGATCCAGGGAGTCCAGTTGTTAATATCATCATTAATGATCAGTCTGTCAAAAATGCTCTCATAGACTTAGGTGCTTCCATTAATGTAATGACTAAGGATACCATGAATAAACTGAGCATAGAAGGATTACGAGCTACCCCAACAATCTTACAATTAGCAGATAGCTCTACTGTCACCCCTGATGGGATGATAGAAGACATAATAGTAGCCCTAGATTCATGGGAATACCCTGTTGATTTCATGATTATATCACCAAAGGTCAATCTTCCTGATTATCCTATTATTCTAGGATGTCCATGGTTAGAAACATCTGTTGCAAACATTAGTTGTAGATTAGGGAACATGACAATATCAGATGGGCAAGCAACTAAGAAACTAGCATTGTACCCTCTAGCTCAACCCTAGCTAGATTTAAACACACATGTATAGCCAAACTTAGGAGATGGGGAAGAAGAGTTGAACTCTATTATTCAACTCATGATGTTACATAGGCAATCCTTTTTAAAGTTGCAGGAGGAAGATGAAGTAATTAGGAGAATTCTTAATAATGACTGTGTTGTGATTAAAGATATATCTAAGAATTCTATGTTGGAGTTAACTACATATGAGGACCATCTTGAGCACTATGTTTTGCCTTCAAAACCCAATATTATCCATCAGCTACTACCTTGTGAAGTAGATACAAGTCCTATCTCTAAAGTATCCATGCCAGACCTTACAACTACTATTGAGCTTTCCAAGGGTCACAATCTCTATGTAAATAATAAGCTACCTTCACAACAAATGGAGCAATTAACTAAGCTTCTACAAACACATGAAAAAGCCTTTGCATGTGATTATGGGGATATGAAGGGACTAAGCCCCACACTCTGTACTTATAGGATATATATCAATGAAGGAAGTCTACCACTCTACCAGCCTCAGAGGAGGATTAATCTAGCATTAAGGGAGATAGTTAAAACATAATTACAAAAGTTGCTAGATGTTGGCTTTATATATCCTATATCTGATAGTAAATGGGTGTCACCTTTGGTTATAGTGCCCAAAAAGGGGGGTAAATGGAGAATCTCTATAGATTATAGGGAGTTAAACAAAGCTACAAAAAAAGATCATTTCTCCTTACCATTCATTGATCAAGTACTTGATACTTTAGCCGGTCAAAAGTATTTTTCCTTTCTTGATGGATATAGTGGATACAATCAGATTAGTATTGCTCCAGAGGAGTAGGAAAATACTACGTTCACATGTCCATGGGGGAATTATGCATATTCTATCCTACCATTTGGGATGTGTAATGCTCCAAGAACATTCCAAAGAATTGTAATTAGTATTTTTTCTGACATTTCACATGATTTCATGGAGATATACATGGAATTTTACAGCATTTGGGGTGACATTTGAAGAGGCTCTATAGAATCTTGAAAAAGTGTTGATCAGATGCAAGGAACACAATCTCTCCCTCAAGAGTGAGAAATATTTTATGCTGATGCAAGAAGGTGTTGTACTTGGCCATTTTATCTCAACAACAGGAAGACAAGTAGACCTAGCCAAGATTGAGGTAATTCTCACATTACCCACACCTACTAATAAAAAAGATGTAAGATCTTTCTTAGGACATGTTGGCTACTATAGGTGCTTTATTCAAAATTTCAGTCAAATAGCTAGTCCTCTATATACATTGCTTACCAAAGAGGTTGAGTTTATATGGACACAAGCTTGTGATGAGTCCTTCCTACAGCTCAAGTCACTCCTAACAACTACACCAGTCCTAAAAGGACCTGATTGGTCTATCCCATTTCACATCCATATAGATGCATCAGATTATTCCATAGGTATTGTGCTAGGAAAAAAGCCAACTAACCTTGAGAATGCAATTTACTATATCAGTAAAAGCCTCCGTGGACTAGAATTAAACTACATAGTTACTGAAAAGGAACTACTAGCTGTAGTTTATGTATTGAACACATTCCACCATTATGTAACCGACTATCCCATCTTTGTTCACACTGATCACTCAGCAATTAAATATCTAATGAACAAACTTGCTATCATAGGTAGGTTAGCAAGATGGCTTCTGCTATTGCAAGAATTTGACATAATAACTATTGATAAGCCAGGGAAGGCAAACGTAGTAGTTGACTATTTGTCCAGACTTCAAAATGCTAATGTAGACACTACTATGTTTGAAGATACATTCCCTAATGAGCACCCATTCCATATTGCAGTAAAAAACCCATGGTATGCTGATATAGCCAAATATCTTGCAGCTAGAAAAATGCCCACACGTTTCTCTCCAAAGGACAAAAGAATGCTTGTAGAGAAAAGTTTCCAATTCTCATGGATTGATAACAATTTATTTTATACTAGTCCAGACCAAATCATGAGAAGGTGCATGAGAGAAGATGAAGTATATGATATAGTCCACGCCTATCATGATGAGCCATGTGGAGGTCATTTTGTAGCAAAGAGAACAACTCTAAAAATCTTAACAATAGGTTACTACTGGCCAACACTTTATAGGGATGCAACCAGCTATACAAGGAAATGTGATAAATGTCAGAGGATGGGTCACCCAACCAAATTAGATGAAATTTCCCTCAATCCACAAGTGGTGGTAACACTATTTGACAAATGGGGCATGGACTTTATAGGTCCAATATATCCTCCTTCAAATGGGAAATCATATATCCTGGTATGCACAGATTATTTGACCAAGTGGGTGCAAGTGAAAGCCATGCAAAATGCCAAAGATAAAAAAGTAGCAAAATTCTTGTATGAGGATATTTTCACTAGTTATGGCATGCCAAGAGAACTGGTAACAGACCAAGGAGCATAGTTTACTTCAAATCTGATCAATGAATTAATGAAGGAATACAACATCAAGCATAGGAAGTCCAACCCTTACCATCCACAAGAAAACAGATAGGAAAAGGTCACAAATAGAAAAATTGAGTCCATCCTAACAAAGACAGTACAATTGCATTGCAGGGATTGGAGTAGCCGATTAACTAAAGTAGTCTGGGCCTATCACAAAACTTTGAAAACAACAATAGGATTCACACCATTTGAATTAGTATATGGGAAGGCAACAATGTTACCAATAGAATTTGAACACAAAACATTGCGCACAGCTCTGGAATTAAATATCAATCTTTGTACAGCACAAACAAAACACCTTCTCCTTAGATGAAATGTGCAAAAATCTCAGAGAATTCCTTAAGAACCCTTTTTACCAAAAAAATCATCATCTAACTAGAATCAAGACCATACGAGCCTCAAGTTAAACCATCTTAGTGGAACGATGCCCACCATTATGAATACCATTGAAATAAAGGGCAAAGACCAATGAATGTATGAAAATAAAACACTTGGTCCAAGATTTGATAGATGATGGTATGATCAAAGTTGAGGGTCCTCAAAAAAAGATCATACAACATTTAAAACTACTTTCTTAAATCATGAGAAAGGTGAAACTTCAAATTCGAATCAAAACAACAAAAGAGGGAATGAAAAAGTTAATTTCACCCATACTTATGACAACACTATAAATTCTTTGACAGGGTATGAAAATACCATCAATGTCATAGTAGTGAAATAAAAACAACAAGAAGAAACCTCTAATGTTGTGACTAGGGGGAAGGCGTCCACAATCATCTTTCAAGGGAGTACTCCTAAAATTGTTCTACCAAGTCAAACATTCACATCATCAAAGTAGTACAACCTTGTGGATCAATCTAAAGGACTCCTGCACAAATTTCAATCTTGGAGTTATTAAAAATTTCACCCATTCACAAGGAAATCTTGGAGAAGGCTCTTGTTGAAACCAATGTTCCACTTAATTCGTATGTTGATAAATTTTAGAATATGGTTGGTCACTTTATTGCACCGCATTGCCTATCTTTTTCTAAGCAAGATGATATGTCTTTGAACCATTCCCAAAATATCCCATTTCATATTGAAGTTTTGATACATAAACATCGTGTCAAAAGGGCCCTCATTGATGGAGGAGCTAGTCTAAATATTTTCACCTTGAATCTTGTCAAATCCCTAGGATATTCTAAAGAAGTTATCGATCCTAAAAGAAAGATAACTATAAAATATTATGATTATAGAGAAATATCCTCCAAAGGGATAATAGTTCTTCATATCCGAGTTGGTCCTATTCAAAAGGAAATAGTTTTCCAAGTTCTTGATTTGAAATTGACCTATAATATATTATTGGGGAGACCGTGGATACATGAGATGTGAGTGGTACCCTCAATGTATCATTAATGCATAAAGTTTCCATAGATGGGTCAAGAAATTATGGTGAGTGGAGATTTGATTCCATTTCAATATTGCAATAACATCAAGCCCCTAAATAACTCATTGGTTCCTCACAATACCAAATGCACTACATCAAGACAAATGAGTCAAGGTCAAAGTTCAAAGGATATTTCCTTAGAAAAAGGAAAAGGAAAGATGGAGGAAGAAGATACCCTTGTTAAACAAAATCAATATCCCACTAACTTAACTACATCAATAATGGGAAAAGATAAATTTAGTGAGGAAAACACTAAAGAAAAATAATAAGAGGTTAATTTAAAATCTTCACAAATGCAAGCCAAAGAAATACATTATCAAAAGATGGACACAATGATGAAATTTTTGGAAAAGAAATGAAAGATCAAGCAAAATGGTGTAGGAGAATATTCCTTATCAATGATGGACTTACCACTTTCCCCTAGGTCTCATGGTAGACCTTCTAGCTCCAATCCTGCTAAAAAATATAATGACCATTTTGTATGAGCTAGTATTTCTTCATCCATGAAAGAAGATGAAATTGAAATCCTAAAGTGGCTCTATAAAGAAGAAGATGAATCAAATGCTAATGAAAAAAGGATTCAAAACATTAGAATTCCCACACACCAATATGGAAAAGGTTTTGAACAAAATCATGTAAAAGATGAGATACAAAGGGAGGGGACCCTTAGGAAATAGGAATGAAGGATTGGTGGAGCCTATAGAAGTGGCTTGGAGAGATAGCAAAGAAAAGTCAGGATTAGCATATCTTGAACCAAGATATACTCAAAAGAACCATCCCCAATTCTATGAACAAATCTTGCAATTAAATTCCAAAAGTGATGAAGACTCTAATGAATGGGAATGGGATTCTTTATCTAATGAATCTTGTCAAGACAAAGAGGTGGATTTTATCCATACTTATGCTCTAATGTCTAACCCAGGTAAAAGACAAGAGTAAAATCAAGGATTAATTTCAAACCAAGCTTCAAGCTCTAACCAAGGGTTAATTTCTATACAAGAGTCTACTCTAAGTCAAGAAGCAAAAAGGTCTTAATTGATAGGAGAACCCTATGTACCCTCATGGTTACCAACAATGGAAGAATCTAGTTATAGGTTTAACCCACGATATTTTTTTCCTCAAGAAATCCAAGAAGGCTCTAGTGAGAGAGATTTAAATCCAAGTTATATGGAACTCCTAGAACAAGTCCATGTCATAGACTTACGTGATACAGTGCATGAACCATCAAATGAATTCATGTCCCTAAACCCTGCCAAATTGAAACTACCTAATGATACTTTATCCCTTGTATACCTGGAACTCATTGAATGGGATTCCATAGAGCCAAATGAAATTCCTACATTCCCAAATGATAATTCTTTGGCCTTATACCTAAATTTAGTCGAACCCTCTTCTACCAATGAACTATATCAAGGAGAAGTGATGAGGTAAAGTATCCAACCTCTTAGTAAATAAATAAAAGAAAAAAAGGAAAAAGTCTAGTGGTGAAAACTATAATGTGGTAGTACTAGACCAAAAAAGAGAAATAAATAAAGGACATTTCTAAAGGTAAAAACCCAATTGTGGCACCTAAGGAAGAGAGGTTGGATACTTTTCTTGAATATTATGAAGAAAGATCACCTATCTTAATAGAGCCAACATAAAAGATCAATATTGGGACAAAATCAAAGCCTAAATTTATACATCTTGCAGCCTCATTGTCAAAAGAGGAAAGAGAATAATTTGTGGATTTTTTCAAAGAAAGGCAGATAAACTTTGATTGATCCTATGTGTAGCGTTGAAAAATGGAAGCAATTCCACTTAAGACTGGTTTAGCCCTCCAAGTAGGTGGTTTGGGGTCATGTCAAGCATCTTCAATGGGTCTCTAACTTGTTTATGACTTTTTCCCCTATTCCACCTTATTTTCCCTTCCTTTCCAGCCTTTTTCTAGCATTTTGAATTGAAATTCTAAGATTCTTGACCTCAGGGTCAAGGTCGACCTAGACCTTGATCCAAGGTTCAAATTTCAAAGTCTCAAAGTTTTCGGATGTCGGGGTTTCAAAAAGATTTGTTTCCCACTTTTGGGTCAGCTATTTCGGGCTTCAAAATGGTAAACTCTTAAATTATATTTAATCTAGGTCCATTTATAGGGGTAAAGGTTTAAATGGGAATTTAATTCTCCTATGTCAGCCTCTCTATAAGTTTGTGCCCTAGACTAGTATAAAATGAATCCTTCTCCTCTCATTTTCTCCATCTCATATCACTTAATCAATTATCGAGCTCCAAGATTTCAAGGAAATCATTAAGCATTCAAGAATTCAAGTTCTCCATTGAAGATCAAGGATTCACGCATTCAAGTCTTTGAAGGGATTTGGTTCAAGCATTCATGATCCATCATTCAAACCCTAGATCTATCCATCATGGTGGTGTGATCTTCCTTCAAGATCATTTGTTCATATTCAAGATCTATTCATTATTCCTTCAAGGTGGATTCCAAGAATACAATCATGGAGGTTTTGATTTACATTTAGTAGTGTTGAGTCCAAACTTTCATATTAGCATACTTGTTTACATTTGTAATACAATTGCATATCTATTGAATATCATAGCTTCGTTGTTAGATCTACTTCTACTACTTGCTAGCATTCTCCATTTCAATCTATTTTAAGGTTGATTCCAAAACCCGGGTTTGACCAAGGAAAACCCCTCATCCAAAAAAAAACCATTTTTCTTACAGGAACAAGTACAGAACAATGAATTACAATGCAAATCTGGATACCCTTTTTGACAAACTTTCAGGATCTATGAATAGAATTTTCATTGGAGCAACGCAGGTCAAGGTCGACATTTTGGGGTCAAGGTCAACCTTTCTACCTAGGTCAAGTTTGACCTTTTTTAGAAAAGCAAAAGATTTATGGGTTTTCTCCATCTTTGTGTTTCCAACCCAGATCCAGTTACAAAATTTCTAGAAATTGAGTACAGGCACCCGAAAATAGTGATTTCTGAATCTTCTACCTTTCAAGATAAGTATTTATGTTTTATTAGTTTTTCATGTCCACAACATTTTCCACACATACATCCTAGATATAAAAATATATCTTTTGATATATTTTTATATCTTACATTTTGGTGAACCCGTGATAGACAACTCGTTCTTTTTGGTGTTGGATGTTTTGCCTCCTTTTCTTAAGATTACCTCAGATTAGTTTTCTTTTATGCTCTTGCATTTTAAAATTCAAAAACAAATAAATATATATATATAATCTATAAAATAAAAAAATATTTCTTGCATAAATATTATGAAGATCTTTAAGATGCTTTGGTCTATGGCTATTTTCTTTATTATTCTCCTCTTAGCATCTCTTTATCGTACTTATGATGTTTATGAGAGTATTATTCATTTCATTTTGTTTTTCACTCTTCATGTTTCACTTGCTTATGCTATTGTGAGAGTGACTAATACTAGTTTTCCTACTTTCAAGACTTTCATTAAAGATTTATGTGGTAGAATTATTACTCTTTTGGATTATGTGAAGAATTTGGTAGATGATACACCATCTCCTAATCTTCCTAATCCTATCCTTCCTAATCTGGTTCCTAACCTTCCTAATCTAGTTCCTAACCTTCCTAATCCTAATCCTATCCTTCCTAATTTGATTCCTAATATTTCTGTTGCTATTTCTCCATCTTCTATTCCTAGTACTTCTCACACATATTATGAGGCTCAAACTATAGTTCATGATGCAGATGTGCAAGAATTTGTGGATTTACCTTCCCCTTCTTATCCGATCCATAATGATATTAAAGGGAAGAGAAAAGAAAATTCTTATAAACCTATCATTCCACCTTATACAAAATTTTCTCATGATCACAATAAACAATCACCTCCCACGGAAGATTTACAAGATATGTACACTACAAGATATAATATGATGGCTAAACAAGGTTATAAGGGTTTGGGGCTTGGTGTTAATGAACATGGTATTAATTATCTGGTTCATCTATCCCCTAAAAAAGATATGCATGGACTTGGTTGTCCGTTAACTCAATCTAAGGTGGTTGAGTTTGACCATCGCCTGCCTCTTCATGTTCTTCCAACACCTACTTTAGACTACCCTGATACTCCTCAAGATGTGGCTAAGAAGGTGTATATTCAGTTAATGAATTCTAAGAAAGAAATCTTTAAACCTATGCCGAAAGATGCTCTCTCCAAATACAAATGTCCCTTTCACTATTGTAATACACATTTACTTTCTGATTGTGTGCATTTCAAATTGTATCTTAGAGAAAGAGCTGCTTTAGGAATTATATCTCACTCTCGTGTGGTTTTACAATTCCTTCATAATTTTGATATGGGGAATACCCCTCACTCTTCTATAATGTAGATATTTTCTCCTTTTGTCTTGAGACTGGGGGGAAAGAGGTATTTCTTCTAGTTCTCTAGGATCCATTATGCTCTTAGCATGTATTCTATTTTGAGCATAATTGGTTATCCTTTCTATCTTCTATCCCTATGGTATTGTATTATGTTCATAATCATCCATAGTTCTCCTTTTTAAGATATATTTTCTAAAGACATTTCTTTGTAATTGTATCCCTTTATTTCATCTCTGGGGGGCAAGGTCTTCCCTATTTGTCTTTGTCTAGGGATCTACTTTCCTTAGCTTAGTGGAATTTGTTTATTCTACAACATTATTTCATTATATTGACTTATGTTCTGGCTATGGATATCCTTTTATGTGAGAGGTTTTTGTCCTAGGTCATCATCTCTTCTTTATTTTTAAAATTATGTTCTTTATAAACTCTTTCCCTTTCTTTAGGGTTAGAGTTTGATTTCCTTTATTCCAAGATTCCTCTTCCTCTTGATTGTAGGGGGCTTGATGGTTGAATCTTTGGTCCCTCTTTGATCTCTCTTTGAAAGATGATATTCTATCCAAAGCACTCCTCTACGGTGGGGGTCTTGTTGATAAGATCTCTTTCTCTTTGAGGATCCTTTTTACATAAGTGACATATTATTTTTCACGATTGTCTATGCTCTTTGATGTAAGGGTCAATACCCTTCGCTAAGAATATAGTGTACATCATTGTTAACATGATATCTCCTTACTTTGTGAAGTAGGTATCCTCCTTCTCTTCCTTATCTTGTCTAGTAGGTAGCCACAATAAGGAGGGGAGAATATCTAGGGTCTCCCTTATGCTATAGTTTTCAATTTCAAATATACTAAATCCTCAGAAGGTAACACACATAAGTTTCTAAAACTTGAAGAGATGCACATTTTCAATTTCAAATATGCTAAATCCTTGGAAGGTAATGCACATAAGTTTCTAAATCCTAAAGAGACATGCATTTTATATTTCAAATATGCTAAATCCTCGGAAGGTAATGCACATAAGTTGCTAAATCTTGAAGAGACACACATTTTATATTTCATAGTGATACAAGAATGTGGATCTATAGGTATTCCAAAAGCTGTCAGAAGATGCATAACAAGTAAAGAGCATAGTTTCTAGGTGAACTATCAAGTTTCACTACCTATTGGGCTCTCCCCCCTTGGTGAATCATGGTAAGATGGGCATCTTACTAGGTGAGGTCATCACTTTCTCTTTTCTCTCTTTTTTCTTTCATGCTAGTAGGATTAGATCATGAAGCTATGTTATTTATAGTGTTTCTCTTATCTTTCTTATGTAATCATTTATGATTTTATTTCTAGCTTTCCAAATATGATATTAGTATAGGAAGCATTTCTTAGCAAGGTTTCTTTTTCTAGTTGATTTGGGTTTGTTTTTGTACTAACCCCTATTTTTGTGTCTTTTAGCTTTGTATTTGTTTTATTTTTGTTTTCGCACCCTCATGCGTGTATGTTGAGTTAGAATCCTTGGTCTGGGGGCTTGTTTCCTTAACCGAGTGATATTATAGCTCATTGCAAATCTACTGGAATCTTTCTTCTCCTTTATCAAGAGTTTTCATCGAATCCATACTCTTGCTAAAGTGGGGTCTAAATGTAGCATCGAAAAATGGAAGCACTTCCATTTAAGACCAGTTTAGCCCTCTGAGTAGGTGGTTTGGGGTCATTTCAAGTGCCTTCAATGGGTCTCTGATTTGTTTCTAACTTTTTCCCTTGTTCTACCCTATTTTCCCTTCCTTTCCACCCTATTTCTGGCATCTTGAATTAAAATTATGAGATTCTTGACCTCAGGGTCAAGGTCGACCTTTTAGGTCAAGGACAACCTTGACCCTAACCTAGGTTAAGGTCAACCTTGACTACGACCCAAGGTTCAAATTTCAAAGTATCAAAGTTTTCGGATGTCAGGGTTTCGAAAATATTTGTTTTCCGCTTCTAGGTCTGTTGTTTCAAGCTTCAAAATGGTAAAATCTTAAATTATATTTAATCTAGGTCCATTTCTAGGGGTAAAGGTTTAAATGGGAATTTAATTCTCCTATCGGCCTCTCTAGAAGTTTGTGCCCTAGACTAGTATTAAAGGAAGCCTTCTCCTCTCATTTTCTCCATCTCATATCACTTAATCAATTATCGAGCTCCAAGGTTTCAAGGAAATCATCAAGCATTCAAGAATTCAAGTTCTCCATTGAAGATCAAGGATTTAAGAATTCAAGTCTTCGAAGGGATTTGGTTCAAGCATTCAAGATTCATCATTCAAACCCTAGATCTATCCATCATAGTGGTGTGATCTTCCTTCAAGATCATTTGTTCATCTTCAAGATCTATTCATTATTCCTTCAAGGTGGATTCCAAGCATACAATCATGGAGGTTTTGATTTAAATTTAGTAGTATTGAGTCCAAAATTTCATATTAGCATAGTTGTTTAGATTTCTAATATAATTGCATATCTATTGAATATCATAGCTTCATTGTTAGATCTTCTTCAACTTCTTGCTAGCATTCTCCATTTCAATTCTATTTTAAGGTTGACTCCAAAATTGGGGTTTGACCAAGGCAAATCCCTCATCCAAAAAACAAAACCATTTTTCTTGCATGAATAGGTACAGAACATTGAATTACAGTGCATATCTGGACACCCTTTTCAACAAACTTTTGGGATCAACGAATAGAATTTCTATTAGAGCAGTGCAGGTCAAGGTCAACATTTTGGGGTTAAGGTCGACCTTTCTACCTAGGTCAAGGTCAACCTTTTTCAAAAAATAAAAATATTTTTGGGTTTTCTCTGTCTCTATGTTTCCAACCAAGATCTGGTTGCAAAATTTCTAGAAACTGAGTACAAGCACCCGAAAATAGTGATTTCTGAATCTCCTACCTTTCAAGATAAGTATTTATGTTTTATTAGTTTTTCATGTCCACAAAATTTTCTACACATACATCATAGATATAAAAATATATCTTACACTATGGTGATATGCCAGGATTGGACCCAAATTTAATAACACATCATTCGAATATCAAACCAAGAATCAATCATATCAAGAAAAAGTTGAGGAAAATGCATCCACATATTGCTCTACTTGTCAAATTTGAATTGGAAAAGTTATTAAAAGTGGGTTTCATTAGAGCTATTGATTATGCCGAGTGGATATCCAATATTGTACTTGTTTCAAAACTAGATAAATCAATCAAAATCCATGCATATTTTTGAAATCTCAATCTAGCATGCCCAAAGGATGAATTCCCCTTACCAAGCATAGATGCAATAAAAGATCTGATAGTAGGTCCCTCTATCTTCTCTCTTATGGATGGATTTAGTGGGTACAATCAAATAAATTTTTTACCTGAAGACCAAGATAAAACATCTTTTACATGTTCTTCGGGGACATTTTGTTGGAATTGTATTCCCTTCGGTCTTAAAAATGCATAATCAACATACCAAAGAGCTATGAACCACTATATTCCATGACATGATGCACAATTTCTTAGAGGATTATGTGGGTGATATCCTAGAAAAGTCTCATTTAAGGAAATAACACCTGCCAATTTAAGAGAAAATTTTCAGAAGGCTAGAACAGTTCAAGGTGAGATTAAATCCAAAAAAGTGTGCCTTTAGAATACAATCCAGAAAATTGCTAGGGTATATAGTTTCAGCAAAAGGAATAGAGGTAGACCCCACAAAATTCAAAGCAATATTGGAGATGGGGGTTCCTAGAAACATGAGTCAAATGATATCTCTCCAAGGAAGGCTTCAATCCATAAGAAGTTTTGTTTAAGAACTAGTAGAAAAATGTCACTCTTTTACTCAACTCCTTAATAAGGACGTAGTATTCAAATGGGATGAAAAATGTGAAGAAGCTTCCATACTCCTCAAGAAATACCTCATGAATCCTCAAGTATTAATGCCACCAATAAGAGGAAAGCCTTTGATATTATATATTTTAGTGACAGATCATTCTTTAGGTGCACTCTTGGCTCAAGAAGATGAGAATGGAAAAGAAAAGGCGATATACTACATAAGTAGGACTTTAGTAAAGTATGAGTTGAACTATAGTTTCATAGAGAGAGCATGTTTTGTGGTATTTTTTCTTCACAAAAAATATGACATTATATGTTATCCCACAAAATCAAATTCATAGAAAATATTGATCCATTGAAATATCTATTGTCAAAATAGCCTTAACAAGAAGGTTAGCTAAATTGGTCATGGTACTAAGTGAATTTGACATAGAATATGTAGATAGAAAGGCAAAAAGGTAAAGTCATAGTAGATTAACTAGCGGAGGCACCTTTGAAAGATGAATACCCTATTCAAATGGAATTTCCAAATACAAAAATCATCAACATTGAAAAAAAAAGATGGAAACTTTACTTTGATGGCTCTTACACCCAACATGGCTCAAGAGCGGGCATATTATTGATCACACCTCAAGGCTCCACAATTCTAAATCATGCAAGCTTTTATTTCCATGCACTAATGATATAGCCAAATATGAAGAACTTATTATTGGCATCAAATTGGCTTTAGAGTGGAAAGTGATAGAATTGCAAGTCTATGGAGATTCGCAACTAGTCATAAATAAAATTAATGATGAGTACTAGACAAAAGATGACAAGTTGATACCCTATAAAAAGATAATAGAGGATCTAAAGAAGTACTTTGTTTTGATCACATTTGAACAAGTACCAAGGGAAAAAAATAAAGAAATAAATGCCATGCCGATGTTAGCTTCACTCTTACAGATTCCAGGTCATTTTCCTATTAGTTGGACATGAATCTCTCTGGTACAGATCAATTTATAATTATTTTAAAGACCAAAACCTACCCTTGGACAAGCCTCTCATTATACCCTTGTATTTGACACATTATATCGTAAGAGTCTTGACATAATGCTTTTAAGGTGTCTAGAGAAGGGGGAATCAAAATTATCTTTGCAAGAAGTCCACGGGGGAATCTGTGGATCACAATTGAATGGGTTAATGTTAGCTAAGAAAATTTTAAGGATGGGGTATTATTAGCCCTACACAGAGAAAGATGCATGCTATTTTGCAGAGATATGCCTAAAATGCCAATACCATGGAAATTTAATTCATGTGCCAGCTTAGGAACTACATCCAATGATTTAACCACCTTCATCTAACGGTCATAAATTCATAATCATTGCAAAATTATATTTTACCAAATGGGTCAAAGTTGTGCCTTTGTCTATTGCAATGGGAAAAAATAAATTAAATGTTCATTTTGAACCTTATAATCTACAAATATGGCATCCCTCAGGCCATAATAACAAATAATTCCAAGAACTTCAAGAACAAAGACATAAAGGAGTTGTGCAAAAAACTTCATATGATTCATCATTCATCTTCCATCTATTATCCATAAGGAAATGGACAAGAAGAAGCGACTAATAAGAATATCCTAAAAATATTGAAAAGAACAAAGGATAACTCAGGAAGAGATTGGAATATCCAAATAAATCCAACTCTATGGACATATTGAAAAAGTGTGAGAACACCATAATGAGCTACACCTTTCTCATTAGTATATAGAGTCGAAGTAGTATTACCTCTAGAAGTAGCGATCTCATCAAGTTACGAGTTTCATTACATGGATTATTAACAGAGGAGGATTATAGAGTTACAAGAATTCAAGAGTTAGAATTACTTGATGAGTGACAACAACAAGCATTTGATCATCTCAAGGTGTATCAAAATAGAATGTCAAGAAAATAATACAAACACATCAAGCCATGGGAATTTCAAGTAGCTGACCTTGTATTGAGACTAGAAAATCCTAAGAATTAGGCAGAAAGAGAAAATAAAGGAAAATGGGAAGAAAATTGGTTAGGACCTTTCATGATTACTTCTTCCTTTGGAATGGGGACATACAAGTTAGTTGATTGCGATGGAGAAGAATTGCAAGAACCTGTTAATAGCATACACCTAAAGAGCTTCTAAACCTAAAGCAATTGAAAGAGTATAAGTGGAAAGAGTATCATAATATCAAATGAGAAAGCATGTTATTTATTTTGTACAACAAAAAGTGAACCTGAAGAAATTTAAAAACATTGGAAAATTTATACTGAGAAAAGAAGAATTTTTTTTTAAAAAGAAAGAAATCCAAAAACAATAAAAAGAGTTCCTGAAGAAATAAAAATTAGTGGAAAATTGAGCATGAAGAAAGAAAAAACATTCAAATATGGATCCTGAAAAAATTGTTGTCTTAGTGAAAACCTAGAAAATAGGCATCTTGATAATTGAAAAAAAAAATTAAAAAAATAAAAAATAAAAAAAAGGGAAAAGTGTCTCGGTGAAAACCTAGCAAATAGACGCCTTGGAAGAAAAAAAAGCATATAAAAGAGAAAAAGAGAAATAAATTCAATTGGTTAAAACCTGCTAAAGAGGCACCATTGAAAGTCAAGTCAAGTATCATTCTTGCATCTGCATTTCCTTGCAATCCTGGTATATATTGCATTCACCAACATTTGTACATATTGCATAATAAAACTCAAAGTTGCATTTGTAAATACCCAAGGCCTTCATCATAAATCTAGAAAATTGTCTAAGTCCAACATCGCAATGGAATCAAACTAGGAGCATTTTATCCTAAATCAAAGTGATTCATCAAACAGACAGCAATTGACACAAATCAACACATTTAACCATGAGCATGACACATAGACTTTTAATCCTAATTCAAATTTTAATCTTGTAATGATCCTCGATTTCACATGACCTTATCTTTATCAAGATTAAAAATGACAAACAAATATTGAAATAGATGAAGTTCTACTTGAAATATGGATAAAAAAATAAGAGAAATTTTTTCATTTTTTTAAGTGTTACTTGATTGGTGAAATCATGTCTTTTTAGCAAATCGATGAAATCTTGGACTAGAAGAGAAATGATAAAAGCATAATATTTTCTTGATTTCTGTATGCTATCTTAAGATTGAAGCTTCAAAATATGTATCATTTTTCTAATGACATGATCACCAAAGAATCATTGAGGACATGTACATATGTAAAAACTAAAATCTATGTCTGTTTACACAACAGGATACCTTGGCCATTTTGATCTTTCATATCATAATGCCAAAATCCACTTGCAATATTGAATCTGATGAAGGCGGTATTCAAACTATCATGGTTAAAAATCTAACCAGTGAGAGTTGTACCAGCTTCTAGTGCACAATCTAAAATGAAAGAGGTATTCATATCATCATGGTTGAACCAGTGAGGATTGTACCAATTTCAATTTCAAAAAATCTTAATGATGAAAATAAGTATCCTTTTCTTGAATAGAGATAGCCAACTATATCCATGTTAGATTAATTGCATGACAGTTTTCATATGGATTCTTTTTCTCAAAATATGTAGAGAAAGCCTGAACGGACACTAAACTCTACATTTTGAAAAAAAAAAGATTCAAATGCATATGTCGTTAAACCATTTAAAATAAAAAGATGAAGTAAATTAGAGTCTTTTAATAATTTCTATCTAGATTCTAAATATATTTATTTATTTATTTTTGAATTCATTTGAATGGTTTTTTCTTTCTCCCACAAAAACTGCTATGTTGTTGAAAACGCCATTTTCAAAGAGTTGCATTGTTTTCATAGAGCATAACATTTTTTATAAAATAGATATCAATGTGATTCTTTTGAATTTAGTTTTTTAACATCCATATGGAGGGCATGCAATTCGTTTGATGAAATTATCACAATTATTTCATATTTTATTAATGTTTGAAGTTGACTAAATTGTAATTTTGACATACCTTGACTACATAGCTTATAACTTGTCGTGTATTTGTCTAATTTCATTGTTTTTATTTTTATAGAAAGATAACTTCAATACCTAGGGCATAGATATTTTTTAGAATATTTTTTCTCTCATTTAATATTTTTCCATAAGCGTTAAACATATAGGTAGACATATGGTGAAATATCTCTATTTAGTAAAACTAAAAATACAAAGTCATAATAAACTTAATATATATTAACATTATATTCATTCAAAAGATTTTTCTTAGTAGTACCTTACTACATAGCTAGGTTTTTCAAATGGATTCATTTGATCTCCCAAAAAATAAAGTCAAAATGATTTTTTGTCAGCATTTTCATAGGTGCAAAGGAGACTCCATTGTAGGTATGAGTTAGGAGTATAGATGTTATATCAATGTTGTTTTTATCTAAGAGGCTTTGAGCTAACCATTTGTAATTAATTTCTTCAAATAGAAACTCTTAAGGCTCAAATCATCATATTTTATTAAAAATATGTTATTTCAGAAAAAATCAGCATGTCTTAAAAAGTGTAACCCACTATTGTGGGGTCACCAAAGTTCAAAGTCGAAAGGGTTCATCACTACTTTACTTGATCAAATATGTTGGACAACAAAATCAAAATGCATTAGGATCATTGCATTCATTAATCATTAAATTGTATTTAAGTTACATTAAGTCCACTATCCATTATTCATTAAGTTGCATTCATTATATAATAAATTGCATTAAGTTAGATTGCATTCATTATCCATTACTCATTAAATAAAATTGCATTGTTACATTATTCATTATCCTTTAATCATTAAGTTACAATTAGATCTCATTAATCATTAGATTATTTGTCTATTAGGTTCATTAATCATTATACATTAATTCTTAAAATCATTATTCATTAAACATTAAAGTTCATTTAGATCCATCTAGCATCCATTAATCATTATTCATATTAAGTACATAATTAAACATCCATTGCACTGCATATCCATTTAAAATTCATTTAAGATATATCATTAAATATATCCATTAATCACTAATCATTAAATCATTAAAATCTGTAAGATAAAAGCATGTCATTCATTTTGAATTCATATAAAGTTATGTCATATATGAGACATCCATCCAAATGCAAGTAAAGTAAATGCCTCCATAACATGTTGCATTAGAAAAGTAGAAAAGTATAAAAAAAACCAAGCATATAGATAGAAGCATATAGAAATGCATCTCATCAGAAGTCAAAGTCCAACATATAATGACATCACAAGTAAAGAGATTCCATCAAATATACATCAAATATCCTTCAAAGTATATCAAAGTACATCAATGAAATATTCAAATAAAAAATGATATGATACATCAAGGTGTGTAAATCAAGCTCAATTGGTACCACGAGCACTTGCACTTGTATTTGTGCCACATGTACCTATACTAGGATCATATGTATCTATGCCAATACCTTTGCTAGAACTAGGTTGAGTACCATGCTGAGCCATAGAGGCCATAAAGGTTTGCATCATCACACTGAAGTGATCCATTTGACTCCTTATCTCAGAAAAACTAGACTATAAGGATCTCACAACATGAACCAAGGTATCGGGAGCTTGTGAAACATGTGCTACCTACACTAGTGGAACTAGGGAAACTTGTGGAGAAGGTACATGTCTAACTTCTTGAGGCCTATGCTAACCCCAACCTGCAAGTCTCACATGATGCAGAGCTCTCACTGGTCCTCCCCTCATCCTAGCTCCTCCTCCCCTCATCTGCACACCACCACCTCACATCCTCACACCACCTCTGGAAGGTACTTGGGAAACAACTAGTATAAAAATCCACCCACCTCACCTAACTTGATCAACCCTCCCAAATCTCCTCCCTCATCTCCCATCTCTCCCCTTGCCATCATCATCATCATCTTTTGATCTATCATCAATGTCTCACATTGGCTCTGCAGGATCAGTAAAATGAGGGAAAAGGGTTTTGATTGAACCACTAAGAATAATCATTGATCATACCAACATCAACAATATGATCTTGCATATCCCAAGAAAATGGTGGTAGGCATAGGAGCTTATCTCAGGCCACACAGTAGTCAAATTTTTGACCCCAAAAGGATCTTTTTACCTGTACACAAGTATATAAATCCAAACCCTATGACATATCATGTACCCTTTTGAACTCTCATAGTACCATGTAAAAGAAAAAATACTCAATAACCAATTGAGTGTGGTAGATAATCCATCGAGTCATACACATGAATGATAACTTTGTATCATCCTCCCACCAAGCCTCACAACTGATATATGGACATCATCTAACCTGATCAAGATCATATAGAATCTAGTGCTAGTAATCAACCTTTCCCAGATGTGACTGGATAATGATACCCTCATATATGTAAGAAAATGACCATCATGGATCTCTAGCCAGAGCTACAACAGCCCTGCTAATAGGTATATGCTCCCAGGTCCAGAGCTATAATAATATCGCACCACCAGATAATATTGCATCATGTCAATAAACCACATGATGTAACTCATGGTATAAGTGGGATAGAAAATAGAAGCCCCAACCAAAGTGAGGTGGCTGAGCTATCATGTCCTCTAGGATCCTTCCCCAACCCATCGTGAATCCATGTCCTTTGTGATCCAATAACAAGAACCCACCGACCAGAACACCCAAAACTATAGGAAGCATATGAAAAGAAACAAACTATGCCCAAAGGATGCTCTCATTGCCAATGGTGGGATCTCTGAACAAACACCTACAGACTAATCCATCATATACTTGATCATAATAGACAATCTCACCATGTTTAGGAATCCATAGTAATCTATACACATCCTCTGGAGTGATCGTCATCTCACCCATAGGTAAATGAAAGGTGTTATGGTCGGAGTTCCAACACTTTGCCATAGTAATGAGAAGACCCCGATTCACTCATAATAGAGGCATATCTAGTAGGAAGGATAGGCTGCAACAACCAATCAAACATTGCTCATGAGTGCTCAAGTCATCAACCATGTCTAACGACCATGGGTTTAAACCTCAGACATATAGTTTTTGAAGGTGAACTTACAGATTCAAGTGGAACTCTATGAATAATCAATCATCTAAAGTGAATTATCACAAGTCAATCAAAATCCTACCTTATCATCATTATCATCATCAATTTTCCTAATTCTACTCAGAGAACATAGAAAACAATCAAACCAAATCAAACCAATCAACTAGGATTGACAATCAACATTCATCAAACATGATAGAGCTAATATCAAACCACTTGTTTCATCATAGGATCATTTAATTTCATTCATCAAATCGATTGTGGAAATCATTCAGAATTGGATAAGCCTATGAAATAAGAAAAATTTGCAAAAAGGCTTCTACACATCATTTAAAAGGTTATATGTGCTAAAACTCATACATGCTACTATTTTGATTATATGTGTTGAAAAAATCATCAAACACACTAAAATGAGCTATACCCATCATTCTAATTTGAAAGCCCTATTATAAGTTGGTGTACATGCAATCAAAATCCTAAAATTTGTTGACCTAATTGCAAGTGCTACCTAATCTATCAGAGGCGCTAAACTGACCTAGGGCATCACTCTATACATGTCACTTGATCAATCAAATGCACTATTTAGAGATGCAGACACACTAAAAGGGACTTGTATGCGCTATTTAAATTTATTCAAAAAACAAAATCTTTTGATGACTAATAATTCAATTTTTTGCAATAAATTGATCAAAATAACAAAACAAGTGGATCGGGGTAATTAGTGGAGGTCTGTATTCACATGGAAATTGGTATCAATGACCTCACTTGAATCTATGCTCATGACTCAGGACCACCATCGCTAAATTTGCAGAGAGAAAAGTCAAAGATGGAAAGTGAAAATGAATAGTAAAAATGTTGTTTTTACCCCTATATATAGCCTTTTGACCTAAAAGGGCTTATTTAGAGGAAATTTTGACCCAGGGTCAAAATTCATCACCAAATTTGGCCAAATCAGGGATATTCTTATCAGTCAAACTATCATATCATTATCAAATATGAAATCAAAGTGTAGAAAAGTATTGAAAAAATGGTCAAACACAAACATTTTTCACCAAATCGCATTCCATTTCATTTCTGAGGGGGCACGCAATCACATCATCATTCATTTAATTAAGAAACTTGTTTCAAATCAGAGGACACAAAAAATTTCAATTTCATCAAAAGGGCATCAAAATCATAAAATCTTTTCAGATCAAGCATCATATCCAGGATCCATCATCATTTTAACTAGCAACATCACTATTCAATCAGGGTTTCATTAGGAAATCTGCATCATCAAGATTGGATCAAGCATCAGTTAGTCAAACATTAGACATTCTTTGCCCAATGTGTTTTGCATATTGATTAAAAGAGGAGCATTTGTACACACCTAAAAATGGTCAAGCTAATGGAAGTGAGCAATTGAAGTAAAATCAGAGAATTATTGAAATCAAAGCCAAAGAGGATGAATTAAATCAAATTAATCATGTAATTGTGCAATTAATCAAATTAATTGTGTAATCACCTGAAAATGGACAAGATCAATTAAGTGAGCAACTAAGGCAAAAATCAGAGCAATTAAATCAAATCAAGCTAAATTACAATTAAGCCATAATCCAAATTTAATTGAAAATCAAAAGCCATAAAATCAATTTAGATTAAATAAATTATGATAAATCAATAAATTGTGCAATTAATATAATTAATTGCATAGTTCATTTAAATCAAATCAACCCATTCAAGGGGTACACATGGCTAAACATATTAATCAAATTCAATTAATTAAATCCTATTTTCCCTCAACCACCAACTAGGAGGAAAATGCATCAACCAATAGGATTTGAGAACCAAGCTCACATGGATCAAGCTCACATCAAATCTCTGTCACACATAAGGAGAAAGAAGCTTGTCCACCCATTTTGTCCTCTTGTCCCAAGCTTTGAGGACAAAGTATTTAAATGGTCTCCAAAGGTGGAACCATGGACCTAAGCCTAACCCAACCATGATCAAATCAAATCCACCCCCTACCCTTGCCAAAATCTATAAAAACAAGGCTAAAATTAGGCATTTATGATCCACAATTATTTGAATAGCATCACACCTCTTGCAATTTTAAGCTAGAAAGGCAAATCTAGGAGCTAATTAGACTAATTTCTTTTGGAATTAATTATTTTATCTTTGTTTATTGTATTTTCTCATATTAGGGTTGTCACTAATGGAAGTTTGCTAAGAGCTTCGGATTAGCATCCCTAATTAGAGAGCCATAGAGTACTCATTTGTCATTTATCTTGCTTATTTAGATTTCTAGTTGTGGTAATTTAATTCTTATTTTGAGTTATTTGATGAAACTAACCCTATGAAGGTACTTATCTTAGTACACAAAATGGTGCCCACCGTGGGGCCCTATGCTTCACTAATTTTAAATTCATAGAAATTGGATTTTTTTTGCAAATCTTTGTTTTGTTCTTTGTTGTGCAAGTTTTTCCACTCTTTTACTAGTTTTTGCAGTGCGTACACCTATTATTACAACGTGTACAACGTCTAAATCAACACTTCTATGGAAAATTTGTGTGCCTTTGCACATGATTTTAGCATGTTTAATCTTTCTTTCTTCTTGTTTATCCTTCTTTTAGTGCATGTGCCCTGACTCTAGAGTGCGTTTGATTTGTTTTTCAATGCGTTTGATCATTTCTCTATGCACCTTTTCTTATTAAAACAATGCATCCAATTTCTATTTATGTCATTTTAAACTTTTCCTGTAGTGCATTTAAAAGTTTTAATGACACTTTTAAATAATTTAGCAGCGCTTTCAATTAGTTCTGTTGCGCTTTTGATTAAATTGCAAATTTCTAGAATCTAACATTCAGAAAATGATTTGTCTATGTTTGCAGGATGATTGGCCATAAAAAAGTCAAAAAGCCAGAGACTAGATTCAATAGTGAAGGAAAAGCATTGGCTAAAAAGATCAAAGAGGAGAACATAGCACATATCAAGCTGGTTTTGGAGAACTCACAGCAACAAACTGAGGTATATGAAAAATATTTCAAGCTTGTAGAAGTATACAAATCTAAATTTGCCTCATTAAATTGGATTTACTTTCCTTATTTGATCTGGTTCAAATTTGATAAATAAGGCTTAGATTTTGATTTTATTCTTGTTTTTCTTCATTTTTCTTGTTTGTGTTGACTAACTTTTTGGAGGAGAGGAAAAAAGGAAGGAACGATCGCCACTAGGTGAGTCTAAATCATGGAGAAATCATCAAAAATGCGCCCAGCCTTTGCTAGCTTTGATTGAAGGTAAGCCTAAACTTGGTCAATTTTTCTTTAAATTGTGGCCTTGTGATTTTTGTTCAAATCTAGTAATTAAATAGCGTAAAGGATAAAATCAAGCACTAAATCAAACAACCCCTTTTTTATGGAAAAATGTGGAAATATTCAAATCCCATTAGTTAGTGGGTTTTGGAAATTGAACATTGTTAATAGTGTTTGGGAAGAAAGAATAGATAGGTATATGCTCTTCACCTTTTTGGTGAATCAAATTCCCAAAACCCATCTCTTAAATCCATTTGATCGCTTTACTCATGAATATGCTAGATCTTTAGTGAGCTCACCTTCCGAGATTTGCCTTAAAGAGGCCGGTGAGAGGGACAGCTCAAAGTGGGATATATTTTCCTTTGCCAAAAAAATCCAACCCAATATAAAATAAAATGCATGCATCCTTAATGGGGTGTGTGACAAAAGGATATTAAGCTTTCAAAGTTCCTTGAGTAGTCCTTCGGGATTGCGCAAAACTCTGACATACCAGTGGTGGGGATCCTTGTAATTTTGGGGGATGAAAACTTAATGTCCATTTTGAATGGAATCTTGATTAAATACCTTTTTAAATTATAAAATCCTACCTTGTAAAGCCATGTTTACAAACCAACTCATGAACTAGGTAGATTGCTTGAAGTACTTTTCGTGAAAAACTTGTGATAACATCCTTACAATTTCAAACACTTTTTGTGTAGAGGGTTAAAAAGAACAAGTGTATTTGTGATTTATTTGTTTGAAAAATATGTACAACAAGTAAGAGATATCCATTCTAAAAATTCATCTTATATTTGTAATCTCTTCATAAGAAAAAACAATTACCAAGTTTGGAGAAAACAATCCTAAATCAAACCTTTGTTGAATGTTGGTTTCTACATGATCCCATAGACTCAAACTATCTTTACAAGAAGATGGCACTTGCATTGCAAAAGAGGTCCCCGAATTTGAATCTCAAAACTATTTTATAAATCACAACAAAGGGGATAGTCTCCCAAATCTTTTTGAAAAGAGAATTGATATGATGGATAGAAACAAAAACTCCGCATTTCATGATTACATCTAGGGAGGACATGATGAAAATCAAGGAAACATTAACCATGCCAATCAAGGGCCTAAAGAAACACTTGAAGACAAAGCCAATAGGGTGAGCCAAGACATTGAATTCCTTGAAGTTATGGATAAACTAATAGAAAGAGATAGGGAAAGGTATCTCCTTAATTTAGCCCAAGCAGGGGTGAAACTTCCACATGATTACGATGTTGATCAAATCAAGAAAGATAAGGAATATGACAATCCAATAGGTGCAATGAATAAACAATTAAAGATGTTTCAAGCACAGAGTGACTTAATGAAAAAGGAAGTTGAACCTAAGCCATTTTCTATCGAGGCCTTGTGCCCATTTCCTTTTGATAAAATCTTGGTTATGGCACCCTTTTTGATAAATGTGGTCTTTCCAAAATATGACAAATATACAGGTAAATTAGACCCACAAAGACCACCTTAGAGAGTTTTGTGCTCTAAGTATCAAATTCATGCATGACACAACCTATCTAATGAGGCTTTTTCCAAGAAGTTTAGGAGGCCAAGCCATGGAATGGTTCTCAACACTTCCACAAGGGATAAAGACATTTGAGGAATTAGCCTCAAAATTTGTGACTCATTATTCCTACAACATTAAGCACAAGATCACCATGCATAATCTTTGCGACACTAAAAAACAAGATGGTGAGTCCTTTCTAGGGTTTCTCCAAAGATGGAGAACATTCTTCACATGATATCCATGAAGCATACCCAAGAAAGAAAGGATGAAAATATTTATGAATAATATAAATGTGGAAATGAATTATAGGCTCCAACTTCAATATCCCCCACTTTTGAAAAGATCATTGAAAACAGGATCCAAATTGAAGAAGTATTGGTTAAAAGAGGGGAAATAAAGTTATTTAAAGATAATAAACCCTATACCAACACTAATAACAATAATCACTTATCTAATTATAACAATAATAAAGGATCCAACAATCACAATGATAAACCAAAACTATGGTTGAAAAAAATAACAAAAATGTTACGAATAATGGAGTTGTGGAAGCCCACAACTTAAAGGCTACCCCCTTTAACTTATCAAGCGGGTCAAATCTAGCATATAATGTTAACCAAATGACTAAGGATCCTTACAATAACAACAACAAAACTAATCACACCAACAAAAATGCTAACAACAACAACAATCCTTTCAACAATGTCAACATCAACAAGCCTAAACCTTTCTTTTCCACTTATTAGAAAAGAAAATTCACCTTTTTAGGTGAACCTTTGGAAAATGTGTTAAGGACTTTGGTGGCCAATAAAATCATTACCCTACCCAATTCAAGGCCATATGAACCCCAAGTCAAACCCAATTGGTGGAATGATTCTTAGCATTGCAATACCATCACAACAAAGGACACAAAATGAATGAATGCATGAAATTAAAGCACCTTGTCCAAGATCTGATCGATGATGGAACCATAAAGTTAGAAGGTCCTCAAAATAATGAGGACCATACAGCTTTAAAAATCCTTTCCTAAACCATAATAAAGGGGAATCATCAAATACCAATCACAACAACAAAACAAGTAATGAGAAGGCTAACTTTGCACATACTTATGATAATACCATGGATACTTTAAGTGGTGAGGAAAACACCATAAATGTGATAGTGGTAAAATAAAAGCCAAGGGAAGCAACATCTAATGTTGTAACTAGGGGGCAAGCATCAAAGATCACTTTATCAGGAAGTGCCCCAAGAATTGTCTTACCAAATCAAACCTCATCTTCATCTTCAAAGGAATATAATTTGGTAGACCAATTGCAAGGAACCTTTGCTCAAATCTCCATCCTAGAATTTCTCAAGCTTTCACCAACTCATAAGGAGATTCTAGAAAAATCTTTAGTGGAGACTAATGTGCCTTTAAATTTAGATGCGAATAAATTCCAAAACATGGTACACCATCTTGTTGCACCCCATTGTCTATCCTTTTCAAAACAAGATGATATGTCTCTAAACCACCTGCAAAATCTACCTTTGCATATAGAGGTTTTGATCCACAAGCATAGAGTGAAAATAGTCCTCATTGATGGGGGAGCAAGCCTAAATATTTGTACCCTAAACTTGGTAAAAGCCTTAGGATTTTCTGAGGAAGCTATTGACCCAAAGAAAAAGATAACCATAAAAACTTACGATGATGAATAAAGAGCCTCCAAAGGTATCATAGTCCTCCCCATCTAAGTTGGTCTAATGCAGAAAGAAACCATTTTCCAAGTCCTTGACCTAAAATTAACTTACAACATCCTATTAGGAAGGCCATGGATCCATGAAATGCATGTCGTACCTTCAACCTACCATCAATGCCTCAAATTTCCCTACATGGGACAAGAAGTCATGGTAAGTGGGGATTCAAACCCCTTTCAATATTGTAATAACATAAAGCCTATTAATGATTCTCTAGTCCCACATAATGCATAAGGGTCTATTTCTCAAAGAATAGAACAAGGGAAAATTTCAAAAGATCTTCCATCTTTGAAAGGAAAATAAAAGGAAGAAAAAGAAAGTGTTGTTGTTGAAAATAATCAAATCCCCACTAGCCTAACTACATCGACTAAAGGAAAGGAGAAGGTTAGTGAGGAAAGTACCCATAAGGAAGAAAAAGAAGACTGGGATAAATCTATTCAAATTTACACCAAAGAAGCCCATTATCAAAAAATGGATCATATGATGAAGAACTTTGAGAAGCAAAGTCAAATCAAGAAAAAGGGTGTGGGTGAATACTCCTTATCCATGATGGACTTACCCTTATCTCCAAAATCCCATGGAAGACCATCTAACATACATGTACCCCTTAAATAAAATGATCACTTTGTGAGGGAAAGAACTTCTTCATCCATGGATGAGGAAGATAATGAAATCTTAAATTGGCTTTATAAAGATGAGGAATCAAGTGCACATGAAAAATGCATTCAAAACATAAGCATTCCCATTCATCAATATGGAAAAGGATTTCAAATAATGAAAAATATGGGATATAAAGGACAAGGGCCTTTAGGTACAAGAAATAAAGGACTAGTAGAACCAATTAAAATGACATGGATAGATAGTAAGGAAAAGACTGGATTAGGATACCTAGGACAAGGGTACACTCAAAAGAAGTATCCCTTGGTTTATGATCAAATCTTGCAACTAGGTTCCCAAAGTGATGAAGATTTGAAAAATTGGGAATGGGACTCATTGTTAAGTGAGTCATGTCAAGATAAATAGGTTGATGTCATCCATACTTACACTTCTAGCAAGGGAAAGGAACAAGCCTCAGGATCAAATCAGAATCAACCTTCAAGTTCTAGCCAAGAGGTCTTAGATGATGTACCAAGTTAGGAAAGTGAAGGAAATCAATGGATAGGAGAGCCTTACGTACCATCATGGAGACCTACTATAGAGGAATCTAACCCTAGGTTTAATCCAAGAGATTTTTACCCAACGGAAACCCTAGAGGAGTTTAGTGAGGAATATTTTGACCCTAGTTCTCTAGAGAATCTAGAAGAGGCACATATCATAGATTTGAGTGATACAATGTTTGAACCTTTAAATGAGGTCATTTCCTTAAACCCTATTAAACCAAACCAAAGCATCGATCCCTTGGTCCTTATCTATCCTGAACTAATTGAATTGGATTCCATTGAACCTACCATCCTCCCCACATTCTTGAATGATAACTTGGTGTCCCAATACCTAAATGCGGTTGAGCCTTCTTCTACCATGGAATATCATAAAGAAGTGACAAAGGGATTATTCAACGTTTCAGCTCGGAAAAAAGTGAAAAAAACAAAAAAAATGGAAATAATCCAATGTTGAAAACCACATTGTGGTAACATTAAATCAAAAAGAAAAAGAAATAAAGAACTTTTTCGAAGGTGAAAACCCAACAGAGGTGCCTAAGGAAGAAAGGTTGAATACTTTGCCCAAGCACAAGGAAAGATCACCTATCTTAGTTGAACCAAAAGAGAAAGTGAAGTCCCTATCTAGTAAAGAAAGAAAGGATTTCATCAAATTCTTCAAAGAAAAACAAATCAATTTTTCATGGTCATATGATGATATGCCAAGACTAGATCTAAATTTAATCATTTATCATTTGAATATTAAAGGAGTAAGACCGGTTAAGCAGAAACTTAGAAAAATGCATCCACACATAGCATTACTTGTGAAAGTGGAGTTGGAAAAATTGCTGAAAGTAGGGTTTATAAGAGCCATTGATTATGTCGAGTGGATTTCAAAAATTGTGCTAGTTTCTAAAGAAAATAAATCCATTAGAATTTGCACATACTTTAGAGATCTTAATCTTGCATGTCCAAAAGATGACTTCCCTCTACCAAGCATACACACCATTGTGGACCTAACAATAGGACATTCAATGTTCTCACTTATGGATGGGTTTAGTGGTTATAATCAAATAAATTTAGCACTTGAGGATCAAGACAAGATGGCATTTACATGCGCGTGGGGAACATCATGCTGGAATGTTATGCCCTTAATTTGGTCTAAAGAACGCTGGAGCGACTTATCAAAGAGCCATGACGACCATATTTTATGACATGATGCACAAGTTCATGGAGGACTATGTAGATGATATACTTGTTAAATCCCACTCAAGGGAGGAACATCTACCCATCTTAGAAAAGATATTTGTAAGATTGGAGCAATTCAAAGTAAGATTAAATCCAAAGAAATGTGCATTTGGTGTACAATCAAGAAAACTATTAGGGTACATAGTTTCTACCAAATGAATAGAGGTAGAGCCAGTGAAAGTAAAGGAAACCATGGAAATGGGAGCACCTAGAAATATTAGTCAAATGAGATCCCTTCAAGGCAGGATTCAATCCATTAGAAGGTTCATCTCCCAATTAGTAGAAAAGTGCCACAATTTCACTCAACTCCTTCACAAGGACACAGTTTTCAAATGGGATGAGAAATGTGAAGAAGCATTCACCTTATTGAAGAAATACCTAATGAATCCTCCAAATTTTATGCCAACAATCAGAGGCAAGCCTTTAATTTTATACATCTTAGCAACATAACATGCATTAGGGGCACTCTTGGCTCAAGAGGATGAAGCTGGAAAGGAAAAGATCATATGCTACATAAGAAGAACATTGGTGAAGTATGAGTTGAATTACACCTTCATTGAAAGAGCATGTTTGGTTGTAGTTTATTTTTCTAAAAAAATATGCCATTATATGTTATCCCACAAAATTTGACTCATTGCAAAGATCGATCCTTTGAAATACCTTCTTAGCAAAACATCATTAAATGGAAGATTGGCCAAATGGGTCATGGTTTTAAGTGAGTTTGACATAGAGTATGTGGATAGAAAATCTATCAAAGGCCAAGTAATAGCTAATCAATTAGCAGATTCACCTTTACAAGATGAACATTCAATCTAAGTGGAATTTCCAGATTCTCAAATTGTTAATGTTGAAGAAAAAACATGGAAATTGTATTTTGATGGCTCCTATACACAACATGGATTAGGAGCAGGGATTTTATTAATTACTCCTTAGGGGTTTACAATTCTGAAATCATACAAATTGCTATTCCCATGCACAAATAACATAGATGAGTATGAAGCATTGGTCATCGACATAAAGTTGGAATTAGAATGGAAAGTAACAGAGCTACAAATCTATGGAGATTCTCAACTGGTTATTAATTAAATCAATGACGAGTGTCAAACTAAAGATGATAAGTTGATACCATACAAGAACATGATTGAGAATCTTAAGGGATACTTCAGTCTAATCACATTTGAGCAAGTTCCAAGGGATAAGAATAAAGAAATAGATGCAATGGCTACTTTGGCCTCACTTCTCCAAATACCATATCAAAGCAACATATATGAATTCATGGTAGAAGAAGTTGAGAAACCCGCATTTGACCCTACTCATCCTTACACCATTTGTTTACTAATAGGACATGACTCACCTTGGTATGGAGCCATTTACAAATACTTGAAAGACCAAATCTTTCCCATAGACCAAACCAAAAATTAAAAGAAAAGCTTTATCCGACAAGCCTCTCACTACACCTTGATATTTGACATGTTGTATCACAAAAGTCTAGATGGAATGCTTCTAAGATGTCTAGAGAAAGAGGAATCAACCATAGCCTTACAAGAAATTCATGAGGGGATTTTTGGGTCACATTCAAATGGTTTAAACCTAGCTAAGAAACTCCTTAGGATAGGATATTTTTGGCCTTCTATGGAGAAAGATGCGTGTCACTTTGCAAAAACATGTCATAAATGTCAATATCATGGGAACTTGATTCATGTACTAGCACAAGAGATTCATCCTATGACAACACCTTGGGCCTTTTATCAATGGGGTTTGGATCTGATAGGTATGATTTATCCACCATCTTCAAATGGTCATTAATTTATCATTACTACAATAGAGTATTTTACCAAATGGGTGGAAGTTGTACCCTTATCCACTGCCACAGGAAAATAGATTTCCTTATTCATATTAAATCACATAATCTATAGATATTGTGTTCCTCATGTCATCATAATAGATAATGGAAAACATTTCAAAAACAAGGATTTGAAGGAACTGTGTACAAAATTTCATATGGTCCATCACTCATATTTGATATATTACCCACAAGGTAATGGACAAGCAAAAGCTACAAACAAGAACATCCTAAAAATAATGAAGAGGACCATGGATAATTTAGGTAGAGACTGGCACATTCAAATAAACCCTACTCTATGGGCTTATAGGACAAGCATCAAAATGCCAACAAGGGGCTACACCATTTTCCCTAGTCTATGGAGCAGAAGTAGTTTTACCTTTGGAGGTAGAAATTCTATCTTTAAGAGTCTCATTGCATGGTTTACTAAGTGAAGAAGACTATAGAGTTGCTAGGTTATAGGAACTAGAATTACTAGATGAAATACAACAACAATATTTTGACCAATTAAAAGTGTATCAGAATCAAAAAACCAGAAACTATAACAAGCATATCAAACCGAGGGCATTCCAAATAGGTGATCCAGTGTTGCGATAAAATCCCAAGAATCAAGAAGAGAGAGAAAGGAAAGGGAAATGGGAATCAAACTGGTTAGGACCTTTTGTGATCACTTCATCTTTTGGGACATGCACCTATAAACTAGCTGATTGTGAAGGAGAAGAGTTGCAAGAGCCAATAAACAGTATACACTTGAAAAGGTTCTACACATGAAGCAATTGAATAGGATAGAGAAAAAGAGTATCAAAGAAATCAGATGAAAGAGCATCATATTTATTGTACATAGTCAAAAGAGATCTTGAAAATATCAAAAACATTGAAAAATAGAAAAGAGAAAACAAATCAGAAATGCAGAAAAGATAAAAAATAGTGGAAATTTGAGCTTGAAGAAAACTAAACACATTCAGAAATGATCCTCAAAAAGATGTTGTCTTGGTGAAAAACTAGCAAATAGGTGCCTATATAATATGAAAAAATTGAAAAAAGAGAAAATACAAATTTTTTTTTTCGAAAAAGATAAAAAATGCCTCAGTGAAAACCTAGCAAATAGGCACCTTGGTAGCAAAAAAAGGGAAAAATCTTGAGAAAGAGAAAAATAGATAATCCATTCAATCGGTGAATTCTAGTAAATAGGCACCATTGAAAGTCCAAGTCAGTCTCATGCCTAGCGGTCATCCTTGTAAATATTGCATTCACCAGCATTTGTATATATTGCATAATAAAACCCCACAGTTGCATTTGCAAGTACCTAAAGGTTTCGTCACCAATCTAATCTACAAATTGTCCCAAGTCCCATAACACAATTACTTAAAACATGGGGGCAAAACCTACTCTAAAGGAGGAAGGATTCATCAAAGCAAACATCAATTTGACACCAAATCATAAATCAAAACACTTACACAATTAAATCCAAATCCTAATCCAAATTTCAATCAAATGCAAAATTTTGATCCAAGATCCCACAAGGACACTTATCTTTATCAGGATTAAAAGTATGGAATGGATAGAACTATACTTGAACTATGGATTTGAAAAATGATGCAATTTTTTTTCTAAGTGTTGACTTGATTGATGAAATCATGTCTTTCTAGCAAATCGATGAAAGTTTTTAAACTAGACAAGATATGATGAAAGCATGATATTTTATTGGTTCTTGAATGATTGTTTTAAGATCAAAGTTTAAAGTATGTATTATTTGTCTAAATACATAATCATCAAAGAATAATTGAGGACATGTACATATGGAAAATCAAGATCTTTGTTTGGTTACGCAAAAAGATACCTTGGCTATTTTAATGTTAAATATCATAATACCAAAATCCACTTGCAACATAGAATCTGAAGAAATTGGTATTCATAATCTCATGATTAGTCTCAATCAGTGATAGTCATACCAAGGATGGAAAAGCAATGAAAAAGGTGAAAAAGGTATTCATATCATCATGGTTGATCTAGTAATGGTTGTACTAATTTCAGGTTTCAAAACTGCTCAATGATGAATATAAGCTCCTAAATTTTGTGAATAGTGACAGCTAGCTGCATCCATCCTAGATTAAATGCATTAAAGTGATTTTCCTTTCTTATTTTGAAAATTGGAAATTAGAAAAGAGAAGAAAGGGGGTGGAGTTAATCAAAAGTCAAATAAAAAATCAAAGGTTCACATCAAAAACTATATATGATCGAGTGTGTTGGAAATCAAAGCTCTACTCAAAGACAAAGGTGCCTAGAATTAGATTAATTGCATTTGTTAGATTCATCTCATTCATGGTAATCTTGCATCCATTTAGGACATTAACTTAAGTTCATTTAAATTGCATTGCATTAGCTTACATTCATTTTAGTTCATTCCATTTAGTCACGTTCATTTCATTCATTTTTAAAATCATTCCTAAATCATTCTCATTAAGTCATTAAATTCAATTAACATTGCATTTACATTGGTTTTCATACATATAGTTTCTTCCATCCATTATCTTTCATTATTCCATTTAAGTTACATTGCATTAGGTTGCACTCTTTTTAAATCAATTCTTTCATCTTATCATTTAAATTCATTGCATTAGTTTGCATCAATTAATTAGTCCTCATCATTTAATTGCATTAATTACATCATTAGGACATTATTCATTGCATTTCATTAAGCTCATTTAAAAACATTGTGTTTCATATCATTAGTACATTTCATTGTTCATCTAGGTGCATTCATAAAAAATTCATACATTTAAACATTGAATTATATTCAAACTTAAATGTGTTCAATCATTAAATTTACATATAAGATCATCATTATATCATTTACATCATTAATCATTAAATCATCCAAATTAATACATCACATAACTACATCTATTGCATTTCCATTACATAATTGCATCCATCATATTTTGCATCACATTTATATCCTCTAAATCCATTACATTTATATCCATTACATTACATACATCCATATCATCAAATAAATGCATCCATAAGTACCATCACATAGCATTATTCATTAATCCATTACATCATCGTACATCATAACATTAAACCATGTGTCATATGCATCCATTTATTCTATGTCATAAATAAGACAATCATTTGCATCAATAGAAGAATAAACATGTGCATTCATATCATAAATTGCATTTGGAAAAGCACAAAAATATAGCATGTAGAGATAGAATCATATAGATATGCATATCATATAACACACCTGTAAAAATGACTCCAACACATGATGAAGTCATATAAAGTAAATCTATCAAGGAGTATCAAAGTCCATTAGGATATGGGAATCAAAGTCCATAAAAAGTATAACGAGTATAAATCATAAAAAACATCATCTGGTAAAAGAATAATGAGAGTCCAATATCTCGAGATGAAAAATGAATCATCATAATGTACATCAACAAATGGATAATCATATAAAATCTCAACTGCCAGAACCACCAGCACCATTAGGACATGATCAACATCTAAAGCCCTACTAGAGCTAGCATGTAAACTGTGCTGACTCATAGAAGACATGAAGGTTTGCATCATCAAACTAAGTTGGGACACCTATTGTCTCATCTCTGACATCTTTGACTACAAAGATCAAATATCTGAGGCCAATACTGGTGCAGGAGGAGCCTGTACTGGTACCCATGGAGGAGCCTGAGTAGGTGGATCCATGGAAGTAAATGGAATAGAAGTAGATGGAATCACAGAAGAAGATAGCATGGAAGAAGAAGAAGGAGCATGTGCAGGAGGATCCTATGGAGGTGGAGGTGTTGGAGGACCCTGTGCCTAATTTAACAAAATTTGTGTTGCTTGGGCATCCACATCAGTAATGACCTGTGCACCAACCTACTTGAATAACCTAACTCTGTCTTGGCCCCATCTGGCCACCCTTTCCACACCCACCTGATGTAGGGCTCTGTCAGCTCCACCTCTAACCCTCACCCATCCACCCCTCATCCAGACACCACCCGCAGGAGGAATAGGAGCAGAAGCTATAATAGGTATCACAATCCTACCTCCTCTATCACCTCTCTAACCCCATTTTCCCCAATGACCTCATCTCCAACATCCATCACCATCCCCATTATTGTTATGGGACTCCTCCTCAATCCCTAGTACTCTCTAAGCTAGATTAGTGAACCTAGGAAATGGGTTCTAAGCAAACCACACTGCGTTGTCATCACTCATACTTGCATCTACTTTATGGTCCCTCATATCCCATGAAAGGTGGGGTAGCTCTAAAACCTTAGTTTTGGTTTTCTGGTAATCAATCTATGGGCCCCATAGGTGTTAGGAGTGGGAACATTGAGAGGGGGGGTGAATCAGTGTTCACTATATTTGACCTTTTCCTTTACTCTTTAAACAATCTTGAATGCTTAAGTACTGAAATGAATATTAACATAAATAGAAAACATGAAATCAACACATAACACCAATATGATTATAGGGAAACCCAAATAGGTAAAAACCTCGGTGGGAATTGACACCCACTAATATTCTATACTAGTGTTTTATGATCCTTCTTAGAAGATCCTTAACCTGTTAGGAGTTGTCTTTACATTACATTTAGTACAGTGACCTGGTCAAGGGTCAGAACCTATTAGGATTCTTTTACAATAACCCTATTAGGGGTGTGGACACACTTTCCTAGAGCTCACTACTCAAGTGGTGAAGGCTACAACCTTCTGATCTCAGATACACACTATATTTGCTAGATGAACTGGCACTGTGACACTACTTGTCTGATCAGTTTATTTGATGCACTAATGCTTTGACCTCTTGCAAAGCTCTAATACATCTTATTAACTCTTTGCACACTTTTTCTCTTCTTATCTTGACTCTATATCCACATTCATACTTAATTACAATGACACATCTAATATTTATATGTGCACACAAAACAATTAACTAATTCGGCCCTTTAACCGATTACATACAATGCTTCCAATTGAATTGGCTCAAGTGTGTTTAAAAAAAATAAAATTATATGTCTACAACCTAATTACAATAGGTGCATAGCCCTTACACAAAAATATTATAGTCACTAATCAATTTACCATCAGTCAGCTGCGTACACTGTTATGTTCTGGCATTCACTAGCTATGTAACTTCAACTATCTCTAACTTCGTCATACTTGCATATCTGATCATGCACTCATAGACTAAGCATGAATAAACTCTTACCATCTTATCTTCTAGGGTGCATACCATAACTTAGTTGTACGCATGTGCGCTGATGCTCTGAACTATTGGTGCTCTGCTAACTGTCCAGTCTTCTGTACTTAGCCAATTTTTGATCTTCTTATCCTGTGCGTTGACTCCAAAACACTATATGAATTTGTTTCCATAATTAAAACACTATATTAAATAATATACAATAGTATAGTCAACTTGCCAACAATCTCCCCCTTTGTCATTGATGGCAACAAAGGAATATGGCACAGTTACTAACTGTTCTCTTATAGAAAAACTTTTGTCATACTCTATCTTGTATCTCCCTTATATTCTTTACTATACATCTTCTTTACATATCTATATGTCCATATTATATACATACTCCCCCTTTGAAATTAATGACAAAGGTGCTAAAAACTGAATCTCTACAAGTACTTACAGGGAAAGTACATCTGGATATGCTATCTTCAATTTGTGGATCTCTTGCTTCCAGAATGCAATTAGTGCATTGACTGTTTGGAGATGGGTGCATAATGCATAGTTCAGCTTCTCCATCTTCTTTAAATCTGAGCTAGGACCTTGATCATATGTCACCATGGTGGCATCAATCTCCTTGATATTTTTATTGAGCACATCTAGGGAGGGCACAAGAGCATTCCTAAGCTTTGTTTGCCTTGCCCTTATTTTGGACATCTCCTTCTCTACTCTTTCAATCTTGTCAATCTGCCCTTGATATACATTATTACACATATTTATATCAGTGGAGGGGTCTTCTACCAATTTCCTTACTTGTTCTATCATTGATTCTTCCTCTTGTATCTTCTTGAAATGGTCATCAGTTAACTTTTAGATCCATACAGTCAGCAATAATCTTTCTGCCCTTTGCTGCAAACTCCTTTAAGGATGCTTGACCAACCTTGAGTGAACTTAGGTCAAGTGCAAAGTTACTAACCAATTCACTGAGTCTTTTCTTCCTATACTTCTCTTCTGAAACTTGAGATGCAGTCTCTTCCAAGGTATAAAAATTGGTTTTAAAGGCTGTGAGGAGGTTGCTAACATCATCAACTGAATGTACCTTAGACAATTTCTTGTCTGAAGGCAATAGACTATTCAATATGTTGAATGATTCAACAAACAATGGGTTCCTCATTACCTATTTCTCTTTGGCCTTTTCCATGGCTAAGATACTGATCTTGGTTAGGTCTTCTTTTCCCCAAGAATCTAGACTAGTGGTGTTTGTAGTCAATCTTGACAACAATGATATAGAAGGAGTGATAGGAGTGCTATCCACTACTTCTTGCTTTACTTTGATTAAAATTTCAACTAATGGTTCATCTGTTGGTTCATTTCCTTTTCCCTATTCTTCTCCTTTTTCTATTTCTGTTTCTTTTCCTTCTTCTTTTTCTATCGCTTTTTATTTTTCTATCTTAGGTGAGTTACCACCACATAGTGTTTCAGCCTCTTGTGTGCTTACAAAGGCTTCTTCAAACTTGTCCAAGTCCTTATCTGTGGCTACCATTGCAATCTCAACATTATCAATAATGATTGTGCTATCCTTTAGTGACTCTGTCATGGGAACAAACTTATCTTCCTCTGTATGTGTTTCAACTATAGGCGCTGAGTCTTGAGGACCTATCATAGGTACATTAGTGGGCTCTGCCACCTTGACTTCCTTTGTGGGAACTTGACTTGTAGGCACAGTAGGTGGGTACATGTGTCTGTTCATGAAAACCTTCTCAAATTCTTTCTATGTTTCCTTAGAAACCAATTCATAGTTCTTGTCCATTATATGCAAAGTCCTTGACTTGGTTCTAAGATGTGGCTTCACTAGATCTAATAATAAAGTCTTCTCTTGTAGAGAGCATACTGGGAGGGTTTCATCTAAAGTCTTTTCTCTTATCCTTAGATCCTCTTCAATAGCCTATCTCTTTAGGAATTCTAATATGTTCTACACATTATCTGGAATCATTGTCTTTATTTCTAGGAGTGTCCTTTTAAACTTCAACATGTGTTTGATAATCATTCCATGAATTTTTGATTTATCTATTTCACTATATTTTTCATAGAACTTTCCTACTTGATCTATCCTGCCTTCATCAACAATCCTTGAACTCAACACACTGAGACTAGGTTTGAAACTTACTTTTGGAGGTGTTTGAGTGTTCTTCTTACTTCTTGTTTCTGGCGAGGATGGATGACTAGTGCTTGTGTCTTTCTTCCTCGTAGGCATTACCTTATACTCTAGAGGAGCTGTAAGGTCAATTGTTTCTGTGGGTGCAGGAGGGACAACATCAAATTTGTCCTATTTATTCTTAGGATCTTTAGATTTCTCAAAATTGACCTTCTTTAACTTAGGGTCATCTTCTTTTTCTTCTGCTGTTGATGCACTCTCAATTCCCAAAGCAATCTTTTCTTGTTTTTCTTTGTCAAGGTCTTCTTGAGTTACTTCATGAATTCTAAGGATCTCAGAAGTAACCTTAGCTACTTTCCTTTAAGTTACCACACTGTTCAAAACAACATCAACTTCTCTTGTTTTCTCTTCATAAGTCCCCCACCTTGGTTCATTAGGGTCTTAGGGGCTGATAGAAGTACTTGTGCATATGCTTCTAGAACTTGTTCATGAAACTCATATCCAAGTGGATGGATCCACTTTATTCTTGGTTCCACTACTTCCATATAGGTTGTATCATTTTCCACCATGAAACAAATTATGTCCTTGTATTTATCAACAATATTCTATGGAATTATGTATCTCATATGCATTTTGGCTCTAAATGTCTTCAATTCTAGTGTCATGTAATCCTTCAGTGTACCCTCAGTAGATGCCTTGAGAGATATTTGTGGCATTGTGGGTAAGCTTTTGTCCAAATACAAGTCTGAGACCTTTCCAACTATATGGAAGTACATGTATATGATCAAAGACCCAAATCTGAATATTTTAGCCTTGTCATGTTTAATGGCTTTGATGTTATCTATTAGTTGTGCGCACAGGATCTTGCATAGATTGAACTCTCCATTCTCTCTCACAAGTGTTATTGCTACAAAAATTGTTGCCGTTGACACACTGTTAACCCTGTTGGTGTGTTGCAACCTATATCCTAGTATCATAGACATCAATTTGATGTGTTTCTCCTCTATAGGCTCTATAGTCATTCTATGCCTATCACTTCTTGATTTGCATGTTTGTTCAACAATCTTCCTTATATCCTTACCCACTGGAAGAATGATGCCTTTTCTTGAGAGGCCTTTCATCTCATGTATTAGGTCTACTGTTATTCTGATTGACACTTCACCTATCCAAAATAGGTCATCATGAATATTGCTAAGTAGAATTTGTATCCATTTGGACTCATAGAACTCATAAGTCATATCATATTCAATAATGGGATGGTTCTCTAACTACGCATACTCATCTAGGAGGGTTTTATCTGGTTTCAACATGGTTTCTAAATGTGCTCTTCTAAGTCAAGTCCTATTGGCTCCTTCTTACAATATATGTATGCACAGATGTCTTTGACATGCATAACCCCCACAGGAGTACGGAGGAATGCCCCATCTAGGTCATCCAATGTGGATTTGAATGGGTGCCTCTTAAATACATACCTTTTCTTCTCCACAACATCAAATACAATAGGAGTAGCCATCACTTATATATCACTTTCTTAATGGTTTCCAAGAACTTCTGAATCAACGCGACAGATTAGGGATTTCACAACTGATCAAACATACTGCTTCGCTGGTGAATCAATCTGCAATCCTTCACAATCAACTACTAGGGCTTTTGTGCTCTTCAATCACTTTGAAATCAAATGCAATGAGTGATTTACAAGCTTCTATGTACTTTAAAGTAAAATTTTTGCCATTAATGCTTGCCGCATAAACTAGGTTGTCACTGATAATTTCCAACTTTCATTCTATAATCAATCAGCTAGTGCGCTCTTGCACATAGGTTCTGCTAGTCTCCAAAAAGTTAAGTCCAAAGGCGCATACTTTGAGGGTGAGTATATTGGCTACATATGGGTTTAGAGCTAAATTAGCTCCCCCTATGACCCTGAGGGCTATTCATCCAGATGTAGAGGGTGCGTCCACTATGGATGCATCTAATACATTCTCATCAACCTTATCCTTCTTTGCCTCTGATCAAATCAAGCTTGCATCTTTTGAAGCTTTCACAAACTTGACTTCTCCTTCGGTATCTAGTATTGATTCTTCTAGCTTTTTAGGGCTTTCCTGACTTTGCATTCTTGATCTACAAAACTTTGAGATGTGTCCAGCCTTGTTACATGAGTGATAAATAATTGGAGGCCTTATATTCCTTAGTGCATTGACATGGGTTACCATTTTACACTGTCTAGCTGAGTGACCATTATAGTTACATATCTGACATGTAACATTCTAAGAACTTCTTACATTTGACTGATTCTAATTTCTCTAATTATGCCAAGTCTTGTTTTTTTAACTTATCTTACAATTCATACCTTTATGACCAAATTTATTGCATGAATAACAGTAACCATTCAAAGCTCTTACCTTTGTACAGTTCCTTGCTATATGTCCATGCTTGTTACATGCATAACAAGTTTGATCTACTAGCTTGCACTCATTATTGGATGGTTCAACATGATCTTTAGTCTGACTTCCAATCTCCTTAGCATCTGTGGTGTCTTCTAGTGCTTTCATTCTTGCTCACATGTTGTCAATCTGATTTTGTGCTTCATTGAATCCAATGCTACTAGTATCTCCTTTAAGCTTCCTAGCATATAATTGAGATTCAATTAGATCCTTGCTTGTGTGTAATTTATCAATGTGATTCTTAGCCTCTTTCAATTCAGATTCCAAGCTTTCTTTCTTGTTTCTCAGCTCCAATATTTCCATGTTTTCTTGCCTCAATTCTTCATTTAGCTGAAGGTTCTCTTTGATCTGTTCATCATAGATTTCCTAATTGTTAGTTAGCTTGTCATCCAATTCTTCAATCTGATCTTTCAAAGATGTGTTTTCTTCATTTAGCTTTTTGACCATGATCCCTAAATCACTGATAGAACATTCTTTTAAATCTTTTCTGAGTCTTTTGATGACTGTTTGAGCATCACTGACTTTTTCTTTTAATTCTTCAATTTCCTTTTCAGATTTGTCCAAGTCTTCAAGAGCAGCTTCAAGATTTCTTTTCAAATGTTTCATTTCTATCTTGTCCATGATCTCCTCAAGTGGTTAAACTTCTGTGCTAAGGACCAGAGCTCTGATACCAATTTTTAGGAATGGGAACACTGAGGGGGGGGGGGGGGGGGGTGAATCAATGTTCACTATATTTGACCTTTTCCTTTACTCTTTAAACAATCTTGAATGCTTAAGTACTGAAATGAATATTAACGTAAACATAAAACATGAAGTTAACACATAACACCAATATGATTACGGGGAAACCCAAATAGGTAAAAACCCGGGTGGGAATTGACACCCACTAATATTTTGTACTAGTGTTTTATGATCCTTCTTAGAAGATCCTTAACCCTGTTAGGAGTTGTATTTACATTACATTTAGTGTAGTGACCTAGTTAAGGGTCAGACCTTGTTAGGAGTCTTTTAAAATAACCCTGTTAGGGGTGTGGACACACTATCCTAGAGGTTACTGCTCAAGTGGTGAAGGCTACAACCTTTTGATCTTAGATACACACTATATCTATTAGATGAACTGGCACTATGACACTGCTTGTTTGATCAGTTCCTTTGATGTGTTGATGCTTTGACCTCTTGCAAAGCTCTAATACATCTTATTAACTCTTTGCACACTTATTCTCTTCTTATCTTGAATCTATATCCACATTCATATACTTAATTACAATGGCACATCTAATATTTATATGCGCATACAAAATAATTAACTAAGTCTACCCTTTAACCGATTACATACAATGATTCCAATTGAATTGGCTCAATAATTTTTACAAAGAAAGATAATTATATGTCTACAACCTAATTACAATAGGTGCATATCCCTTACACAACAATATTATAGTCGCTAATCAATTTACCATCAGTCGGCTGCATACATTGTTATGTTTTGGCATTCACTGGCTGTGTAACTTCAACTATCTGTAACTTTGTCATACTTGCATATATGATCATGCACTCATAGAATAAGCATGAGTACACTCTTACCATCTTATCTTCTAGGGTGCATACCATAACTCGGTCATATGCACGTGTGCTGATGCTCTAAACTATTGGTGCTCTGCTAACTGTCCAGTCTTCTATACTTAACCAATTTATGATCTTCTTATCATGTGCGCTGACTCCAAAACACTATATGACTTTGTCACCATAATGACAACAATATTAATTCATATACAATAGTATAGTCAACTTTCCAACAATAGGGACCTCTCAACCTGTAATCGGGTATATAAGGCCAATTCCTGTGGCATACCTTGGATGCGACCATATTGGCATAGGACCCTCAGAAAGAAGAATCTCTCAATAATCAAGGGTGTGTGTCCTATCATCTAATGAACCATGCACATAAATGGTAACTCCACGGCATCCTCAAGCCATGCCTCGCAACCAATGTATGGTCGCTAAATGACCTGATCAATGTCATCAATGATATGGCGCCAGTAGTCCAACTTGCCCAAATGGGCTTGAACCACCATACCCTTGTACATCCATGAAAAGGGCCAACCTAGATGATGGTGATGAACTAAGATAGGTTGAGTAAAAGGGATGTGCTCCCATGTCCACAACTGTAAAAGGACCACCCCAACAAAAAGAGTGGCCCCGTGTTGATACACCACATTGTGCATCTCATGATATAACTGTGCAAGGACACAAGAACCCCAATCAAATCTATGAGGTTTTGTAATCATATCTTCCAGGATACAACCCCAAATAATAGCAAAACCATGACCTCACCATTCAGGTATAAGGAACCCACCAACAGGAGCACCAAGAACTACAGGAATCACTGGAAAGGATGAAAACTGTGCCCACTAAATCGACTCATTCCCAATGGTAGGATCAAAAAATAGCCACCTACATGATGCTCCATCATACACCTAGTCATAAGATATTAGATCCCCATGAGTAGGGATGAGAAGTAATCGATACACATCCTCAGGATTAATGGTCATCTCCCCCATCGGCAAGTGGAAAGTGTTATGGTCAGACTGCCATCGCTCTACCATAGTTGTTAGTAGACCTTAATTCATTTAGAATCAAGGGAGAGAGAGAAGAAAGGACAAACCACATCAACCAATAACTCGGTGCTCTATTCCACTCAAGTCATCTATCATACTGAATGGCAGTGGATACAGGCCACGAACACTGATCTTTTTAAGCTCGGCCTGTAAAAACAAGTTAAGCACATCAGAAATCAAAATCATTACATATTGGATCATCTCAAGCCAATTAAACATTTAAAACCTATCAAACCACAATCACTTTTCCTGATTCTACTTAGAGAGGATGAAAAATTTATGATCATCCATCAGCTACATCAAGATTGACCATCAAACATTCAATATAACATGACTAGAAATGACATCATACAACTTGCTATCAAACTAGACTTGATACCTAAGCCTATCGACTGGTTTACAACACCAGACGGATCAAAAAACTGACTCAGAAGCTCACAAATTTTACCAAACAGGGTGTACATGATTTTTAATTTCTTAAAAGCACTAAAAAGCAAAAGCGCAACATAAAGTGTTAAAAATGCTATAGAAATTTTTTAATGCACAAGAACAACTTAGTATGCGCTATAGAACTTAGTACGCGCTACAAGAAACTATGGATGCACTTTAAAAAGTTTGTATGCACTGCTAAAACTATTGTATGCACTATTCAATTTGAAAAAAAGGAAAAAATATAGTTTTTTCTATAAAAATCCATTTAAAAAAAAAATTAAATGCAAAAATTTGATAGAGCAAGTTGTCGGAGTACATACCAAAGGTCTATAGCCAGGTGGATGTAGATAATGATGGCCTCGCTTGAATTTGTGCTCATGAATCAAGATCACCATCAACAAAAAGGGTCAGAGAGGGTCATATCAAAAAGTAAAAAGGGGAGGTAAAAATGAATAGTAAAAAGACCTTTTACCCCTATATATAGCCCATTTTGATCTGAAAGGGTGTTGTTTAGCAGAAAATGACTAGGGATCCAACATTTTCACCCATTTAGCCAAATCAGGGGCATTTGTCATCACATCATCACGAAAATATTATCGGAAATGAAATTGAAATTCATTATTAATGGACCTAATTCAACTCAAATTGATATAAAAATGTAATATCTTTCACCTAAACTCAAATTTCATTTCATTTCTGAGGGGGCATACACTTGGACAATCAGGACCGACATCATAATCAGTAAATCAGGGGCACGACCATCAAATCAAAGCTTAGTCTTTTATTAGAAATTTGTTTACTTATTAATCAAAAGGGGCATCAAACATCAAATCATATGAAATTAGACATCATAATAGGAAACTTATCATCAGAACAACCATCAAGGACCTAAAATCAATCAGCATTGCATCAGTTTGATCATCAAAATCCATATCTTCTATCAAGCATCAAATCATACATCAAAGCTAATCAAGACTTGGCATCAGAACGATCAGCACATTCTTTGAACTGATACACTTCATGCATCGATTCAAAGAGGGGCATTTGTAATCACCTGAAAATGGACAAGATCAATTAAGTGAGCAACTAAGGCAAAAATCAAAGTAATTAAATAAAATCAAGCTAAATTACAATTAAGCCATAATCCAAATTTAATTGAAAATCAAAAGCCATAAAATCAATTTAAATCAAATAAATCATGATAAATCAATAAATTGTGCAATTAATCTAATTAATTGCAAAGTTCATTTAAATCAAATCAACCCATTCAAGGGGTACACATGGCTAAACATATTAATTAAATTCAATTAATTAAATCCTATTTTCCCACAACCACCAAATGGGAGGAAAATGCATCAACTAATAGGATTTAAGAACCAAGCTCACATCAAATCTCCATCAAACATAAGGAGAAAGAATCTTGTCCACCCATTTTTTCCTCTTGTCCCAAGCTTTGAGAATAAAATATTTAAATGGTCTCCAAAGGTGGAACCATGGACCTAAGCCTAACCCAACCATGATCAAATCAACTTCACCCCATACCCTTGCCAAAATCTATAAAAGCAAGGCTAAAATCAGGCATTTATGATCCACAATTATTTGAATAGCATTGAAAACCTCTTCCAATTTAAGCTAGAAAGGAAAATCTAGGAGCTAATTAGACTAATTTCTTTTGGAATTAATTGTGTTAGCTAGCTTTGTTTATTGTACTTTATCATATTAGGACTGTCACTAATGGAAGCTTGTTGAGAGCTTCACATTAGCATCCCTAATTAGAGAGCCATAGAGTGCTCATTTGTCATTTATCTTGCTTATTTAGATTGCTAATTGTGGTAATTTAATTCTTATTTTGAATTATTTGACGAAAATAACCCTATCAAGGTACTTATCTTCGTACATAAATTGTATAGTTGAATTAAATAAAATCCAACCCATTCAAGGTGTACACATGGCTAAAGAAAATAAATAAATCAATTAATTAATTCCTAAAATTTCTCACCTACCACATGTGAAGGAATTGCATCAACCAATGGGAATTGAGAATTAAACTCACATGGATCAAAGCCAAATTGAAGCTCAATCACTCACCTTGAGAATGCATCCTGACCACTCATTTTGTCTCGTTGTCCCAAGCTTTGAGGGCAAAATATTTAAATTGTCTCGACATTTGAAACCATGAACTTAACCCAAACTTGATCATGATTAAACTTACTCCACCCCCTAAGCTTTGAGAAATCTATAAATAGAAGGCAAAAAGTAGGATAAAAAGGATCCCATTGTCATTTTAGAATTGCATCTGTATTATAGTCAATTTGATTTGCAAGCATAGTTTTAGCATATTTTGATTAAATTAGGCTTTATTGCATCATTCTTAGCTTAATATTACCATTTTAGAGTTGTCTCTAATGGATTCTTGATGAGATTAATTCATTAGCATCTTTAAATAGGGATCCATGAGATGTTTCTTGTTTTAAGCTTGAAATTCATCATGTTTTAAAGGTTAAATTAGCTCATTTTGAATTGATTTAAGGAAAAATAATCTCATGAAGGTATTTCTTATACACAGATATCAATGTGCTTCTTTCAAATTTCATTTTTTAATATCCATATCTAGAACCTGGAATTGGTTTCATGACTTTATCACTAGTATTTCATATTTTATTAATGTTTGAAGTTGACTAAACTGTAATTTTGACATGCATTGTTTTTGTAACTTCTAACTTGTAGTGTATTTGTCCAATTTCAATTTATTTTTTGATAGAAAGAAGACTTCAATACTAGGGGCATTGATATTTTTTAGATTTTTTTTTCTCTTTTTTACTATTTTTCATTGAATGTTGAACATAGAGTTTTATATTTGGTAAGAAACCTACATTTGATTGGCGTTAAAAAAACATGTACATAATCAACTCAAAATTTATCAAATTTATAACCATTAGAAATCTTGTTTTGAGTACTAGTGCCATGAAAAAGGGTGTATCCTTAATGTTCCATTTGTGCCCTATAATTGTGCCCCAAAGCCATGAAATGTTAAAAAATGTGTTGGCCTTTGCAAAATGGATCTAATTTGGAAGTTTTGATAGAAAGTAATTTCGATCAAAACTAATAGGTTTTGATTGAAATTACTTGAGTTTATTTGCATGGTTAAAGTCTTAACTCAAGTACTTTCGACTGAAAGTACTAACTGACTTTTGATAGAAACCTGGGTCAGCCGATTAAGTGAATTTTTAGGCTAGTAACGATCTTATATAAATAAACATATTTTTGCCTTATTTTGTAAATTCAAAAGTTGTAGAATAATTTGGATTTTGGAGAAGGAAGACATTTGGAAGTGTATTTTTTGAATTTTTTCAAATTTCAATGGAGCCATTTTGCGAGGTAAAGTGATGGAATATAAAAAGAGAAGGGTAAATAAGACTGCATGAAATTATTCACCTGAGATCGAACAAAGACTATGTGAAGAATTACTGGAAAAATATTATCATAGGAAAAAAGCTCTCTCTCTCTCTCTCTCTCTTTTTCTCTCTCTTAAGTGGATGGTTAGGACTTATCTCAATGAAACATGCATGCATGATATTGCAATACTAAATAAGACCAATTAAGACCTAACATAAGTAATAAGACATAATAGGACCTAATAATTAATAACACCTAATAAGATCCTTAACACCTAATAGGATCACGTAAGACCTAATAGGACCCCTTAAGAACAAATAGGACCTATTAAGACCAATTAAGACCTAACATGTCTAATAAGACCTAATAAGACCTCTTAAGACCTAACATGATTAGTAAGACCTAATAGGACCTCTTAAGACCTAACATGAGTAATAAGACCTAATAGGACCCCTTAAAACCAATTAAGATCTAACATGCGACTAATAAGACCTAATATGACCTAATAAGACCTACTAGGAAGTTAATAAGACCTAATACCTGACTAATAAGACCTAATAGGAATAATGACCTAATAGGACTTATTAAGATCAATTAGTACCAATTAATACTAATTAAGACCTAATAGGACCTAATAATACCCAATAAGACATAATATAACCCTTAAGACCTAATAGGACCACTTAATACCTAATGGGACTGCTTAAGACCTATAATGGGATTAATAGGACCTATTAAGACCAAATTAAGACCTAACATGACCAATAAGACCTAATAGGACCTATTAAGACCAACTAAGACCTAATAGGTGTTAGGAATAATAGTCCACAATACAACTAAGAGCGGGGGTGAATCAGTTGTATAATAGAATATTAAACTTTAAACTTTAAGCTCATCAATATCAGAAATAATGAATACCAACATAATAACACAATATTTTGGTTTCGGGGAAACCCTGTTAAAGGTAAAAACCCCGGTGGGATTTAGCACCCACAAATGATGTATTGAGAGTATAGTAATCCTTGTTAGAAGATATAGCCCTGTTAGGAGCTTATTGAAACATTACAGTACATAGTCCTTGTTAGAGGATAGACCCTGTTAGGAGTCAAGGAACAAAAGAGGTCTCACTACCCAAGGCTCTCTGCCCAAAGAAGGTTAAATCTACCTTCAGAACTCACTAGTTCGCAATAGGTGTATATGAAGAAATACATAATCTTTTGAACTATTTGCCAACAACTATCTTTGCTTGATCAGTTCCAATGAATTCCACCAGTAAATCTCTACTCTACATATAGCAGAAACAAGCTCGTAGCTTTCAAAACCTCTCTATATCACATATACTCCATCCATATCTTTTCCAAAGAAAAGATTCTACATATATACCTTTTTACATTTTACCATGATCAGGTCGGCCCATGAGACTTTCCTAATTTACAAATGATTACATAAAATCTTTCTAAGATACACATAGTATCTAGAACAAGTATACAATGATTACAATACAACAATTAAGGACTGACATGCTTAATTCATGCTTGCCAAACAAAACACATGCTTCCTTTCCTAAGTCAGCTTCTAAATAAACCATCTCCAAAACACATGCCATAGATGATGTCACCAATCACTCCATACCTTGCGTTGGCCAATGAACATCCTTCAGTACCCTATCTTTCATCCTTCAAGTTTTCATACCTTGAATCCAAGTCTTCTGAAAGATATACCAAAAACCCAGAGACTAACTCTTTCAATTCTCATTGTCACAGTCCAATGATCAGTCTTCATTAAACCATTTGTATCTCTCTCAATATGAAACATATAAAGATATGATCTTAGATATAAGATCACAACATCCATATCAACTCTTGTCCAACTTCATAGCATCTAAAACATATGTATAGTGTCTGTACACTGTGATAACCAGCCTGGTCTTCTCTCAAAAACATATGTTGATATCAGTGACAAAAGACAAATGACAATAGTATGAATGTCCATTCAATAACGTAGTGATTAAACATATTAAATGTCTTAATCACCTTTCCATGTATTAGCAATATCCAAAAATCTCCCCCTTTGGCATTGATGTCAACATATGGGAAAAATCCATCCCAAGGTTTAATCAATCCAAAAGTGTTCTGAAAACATATAGTGCTCTCACAATAATTCTTCATACAATCTCCCTAAGCAGTAGGGATTTTCTCATAGAAACACTCCCTCTTTGACAACAATGTCAAATGGTGCCATGAGGCTTTGGTTGCCTTCACAGATAAAATTTCTTCCATGATCACTCCCCCTGAGGAGTAGATCCATGCATTCAGTCTAGATAATGATAAGGCTCTGAATACTTCTGAACTGATGTATTTCTACATCAATTAGTTTTGACTAGGAGGGCCCTGAACCCCCAACATACCTCTGAAATATTCAAAGGTATCTTTTGGTAGTGGCTTTGTGAAGATGTCTACAATCTTCTCTTTTGTACTGATATATTCTAATTTGATTTCCTTTTGTACCACCTTGTCCCTCAAGAAGTGATACTTAATAGAGATATGTTTAGTTTTGGAATGCATCAATAGATTCTTTGACATGTTTACTGTACTAGTGTTATCACAATGGATAACCACAGGCTCTTCAAAAATTACTCCAATGTCTATCAACATTTGTTTCATCCAAATAATCTGAGTGTAGTTTATAACAGCAACAACATACTCTGATTCAACAGTAGACTGTGCTATACAATCTTGTTTCTTTCTTAGCCAAGAAACCAACTTTTTCACAAGGAAAAATCCACCACCACTAGTACTTTTTATGTCATCAACATTTCCTGCCCAATCAACATTAGTATAGGCATGAAGTTCAAAGCTATCATTTTTGTCATACCATAAACCATAGTCTATGGTTTCTTTGAGATACCTCAGTATCCTTTTCACAACCGCTAGATGTGTCTCTTTGGGTTCTGCCTGATATCTAGCCACAATTCCAATAGCATTACCAATATTTGGTCTAGTGTGAGTCAGATATTGTAGCCCTCCAGCCATTGATCTATACAAAGTCTGAAAAACACATTTTGATTCATCATCAATTGTTAGCTTGTTGCTAGTCACCATAGGTGTTCCTACTAGTTTACAATCTTCCATTCCAAATTCTTTAAGCAATTCTTTGAGATACTTGGTCTGAGAAATGAAAATACCATTCTCATTCTGAGTTATTTGTAGTCCAAGAAAGAATTTCATTTCACCTATCATAGACATCTAAAATTCACTTTCCATTTCTTTAGTAAACTTCTTCCATAGATCATCATTACCTCCAAAGATAATGTCATCCACAAATACTTCTACCATCAGGATTCCATCTTCAGTAGTTCTTAAATAAAAATTACTATCCGCATTACCTTTTTCTGAATCCAAGCCCAAGTAGATACTTGTCTAACCTTGCATACCAAGCCCTAGGAGCTTGCTTTAACCCATACAAGGCTTTCTTCAATTTGCACACCATGTCTTTGTCTTCACATAAAGGAAACCCATCTGGTTGTTCTATATATACTTCTTCTTCAAGATCTCCATTCAGAAATGCTGATTTAACATCCATCTGATACACTTTGAAGTTTTTGTGTGCAGTATAAGATAGGAATCATCTTACTGCCTCTATTCTAGCAGCATGAGAAAACTTTTCTTCAAATTCAATGCCTTCTTTCTGTGAGTATCCCTTACACACTAGTCTTGCTTTGTTCCTTACAACCGTTCCTTCTTCATCCATTTTGTTTCTAAAGACCCATTTTGTTCCTCTAACATTTTTATTTTTAGGTCTAGGAACCAATTCCCAAGTATTATTTTTCTTTATCTGATCCAATTCTTCTTTCATGGCATTTATGCAAGATTCATCTTTAAAGGCTTCATCTGTAGTTTTTGGCTCAACTTGAGAAATCAAACAAATTTCTTCTCTAGCTTTTGACCTAGTTAGCACTCCCTGACTGGTATTTCCAATAATTTGATTTTCAGGATGGTTATTTTTTACATACCTTGGAGTTTTAGGAGTCTCAATAGTCTTTCTTGTATCAGCATCACAAGCCTCTTTTTCACTTTCTTCCTCAACAAGTTCTTCTTCTATAGCAGTAGTGGTTTCTTTCATTTCTGAAATTTGACTGCTGTCATACATTCTTTCTTGTATCTAAAATTTCTCATCTATTCTTACATTGTTACTTCAACCATCTTCCTCAATCTTAGATTGAAACATTTGTATGCCTTTCTTTTAATAGAGTAACCAAGGAAGATTCCTTCATCACTTCTAGCATCAAATTTCCCTATCTCATTATCCCTCTTGATATAACATTTTCTACCAGAAATTCTAAAATATTTTATAGTAGGAGTATGATCAAACCATAGTTAATAGGGAGTCTTACTTGTATCTTCTCTTATTTGAATTCTATTTAATGTGTATACTATTGTTCCAATAGCCTCTCTCCAATGTACATGAGACACATTTCCTTCAATCAGCATTGTCCTGGCAGCATCAAGTATAGTCTTGTTTCTTCACTCTGCTATCCCATTATGTTGTGGAGTCCTAGGAGCATATGTTTGTATTTTTATCCCATGCTCTTCATAGTATGAATTTAATAAATTTGATGTAAACTCTCCACCTTTGTCCGATCTTAGACACTTTATTTTCAATCCTGATTCATTCTCTACTTTTTCTTTAAATAACTTGAATTTATCAAATGCTTCTGATTTTTCTCTCAAATAAGTAACCCACATCATTCTTGAAAAGTCATCAACAAAGAGTATAAAATACCTTTCACCATAGTATGACTTTGTTCTTGTAGGCCCACATAGATCCGTATGTACTAGATCCAACTTTCCTTTTGATGTAAATGATTTGCTTTTATGACTGCTTCTAGTTTTCTTTCCCATAACACATTCTCTGCATACAGTGTTAGAAGGTTTCACAATCTTCGATAGATCTCTTATTTCATTAGCCATACTTGCCTTCACAATGTTATCAAAATTAACATGACAAAATATTCTATTCCATAACCATCATCTACCTTTGCAACAAAAAAAGAGGACCTAGATGTGTTTAGTTCAAATACATTACCTCTAGATTTTGAACTGGTAGCAATCAATTTTCCTTCCTTGCTTCTGATGAAGCATTTACCATTAACAAAACTTAACTGAAAATCTTTATGCATTAACTGTCTGACACTCAACAAATTTTGTTTCAGTCCTTCAACAAGTAGTACATTGTCTTTTTTAGTCTTTCCATCCAAAGTAATGGATCCTACTCCTATGATGGATTTTGGAAGATTGTCCCCAAACCTTACAACACCTCCATCATAATTTACTAATTTAACAAACTTGTTCTTATCCCCAGTCATGTGATGAGAACATCCACTATCAATTATCCATTCATTTTTCTTGTCAACATGAGATACTAAGGCTTTTTCTTCATGAACTACTTCATCTTTAATAGTAAAAAATCCAATCTCTTCATTGTCTAAGTCATCATCATCATAGATTCCTTCACTAGCATAATAACATTCTTTATCTCTTCTAATCTTTTCATAATTAGGTTTGTATTTAGAAACACTTGTAGGACATCTAGATGCAAAATGACCTATTTTATTGCATGAAAATAATTTCAAGGGTAACTTGCCTTCAAATTTTCCCTTACCTCTTTTTTCTCTTCTAGCAATCAGTGCAACAAGTTCTTCCATCTTTCTTTCTTCTTCTATTATCTTTTCCCATTCCTCAGCATACTCACCAAGCTCTTATTTTAGGTCTTCTTTTCTTGTGCTTGGAAGTGCATATACTTTCTTGTGTGCAGATGCCCTAAATGCAGATTCAACTTTAGGTGCAGCTTCTCCTAATTCCACAACTTTAAAAGTAGTTAAATTTGCAATCAACATCTCTCTGCTAAAGTTTGGAGTCAGGGGAGTAGTTTCTTGACTAGACATTGCCTTGAATTTGTATATAGGATTCAATGATCTGAGGATCTTCACAATAACTTCCTCTTCATCATAAGTACCTCCAAAATTTTTGATTCCAACAATTGCTTCTATGACCCTTTGAACATAGGCTCTAATGCTTTCATCCTCATTCATTTGGAGCTTTTCCATTTATTTTTTCTAGTTTTGTAACTTTGCCTGCTTGGTATATTTATCCCCTTCATATAATGCTTATAATCTATTCCAGATTTCATGTGCCAAATCTAGGTCTTTAACTTCAGTGAACTCACCTTCAGATAGTGTGTTGATCAGTGCTTCTCTTGTGACCATGTTATATGAAAATAGCTTCTTTTCATCATCAGTAGCAGATGGAAAATAATTTTCAGTCTTTAGGGCTACCTTCTTCTTTGCAATCATCTAGTAATCTATGCCTAAACACAATAGGTGTGCTCACATCTTTTTATTCCAACTGTCAAAGTTTTCAGGATCAAATTTAGGACCATCCTTCCTATAGAGTGCCATCTCCAAGATCACCTCAAGATGTTAATCTTTCTCTCTGAGGAGCACAAGCTTTGATACCAATTGTTAGGAATAACAATCCATAATACAACTAAGAGGGGGGGTGAATCAATTGTATAATAGAATATTAAAATTTAAACTTTAAGCTCATCAATATTAGAAATAATGAATACCAACACAATAACATAATATTTTGGTTTCGGGGAAACCCTGTTAAAGGTAAAAACCCCAATGGGAATTAGCACCCACAAATGATGTACTGATAGTATAGTAATCCTTGTTAGAAGATATAGCCCTGTTAGGATCTTATTGAAACATTACAGTACATAGTCCTTGTTAGAAGATAGACCCTGTTAGGAGTCAAGAAATAAAAGAGGGCTCACTACACAAGGCTCACTACCCAAAGAAGGTTAAATCCACCTTTAGAACTCACTAGTTCGCAATAGGTGTATATGAAGAAATACATAATCTTTTGAACTATTTTCCAACAACTATCTTTGCTTGATCAGTTCCAATGAAGTCCACCAATAAACCTCTTCTCTACATGTAGCAGACACAAGCTCGCAGCTTTCACAACCTCTCTATATCACATATATTCCATCCATATCTTTTCCAAAGAAAAGATTCTACATATATACCTTTTTACATTTTACCATGATCAGGTCGGCCCATGAGGCTTTCTTAATTTACAAATGATTACATAAACTGATGCAGGAGCATCTTGGGTGTAAGAGCAATCTTGCATTACCCAAAAATATTTCTCTTTTTGTATTCAATAAGGGCTATCTTGTGCGGAGCTGTTATTTATGGAAACTTGCTATTTTTAGTAAGTTGGTCATCTAATCTCAGAATGTTCTGATTTGTTCCCTAGAGGTTCATTTTGGTCATATCAGCCTGCCAGTAAAGTTTCATTGACAGATCAAGTCTACCTTTGTAGATATTGAAGATTTTTGATATTGGCAATAGGGTATATGTTGGCATGCTTTTAGCACCCCTATTTTAAACTTTTAAATCAAGCCCCCATTCCATTAAATGCAAGTGTTGGATAATTTTTAAATATTTTGTGAAAGTTATGTGAAGTAAATGCATGTGTTGCAAAGTTGGTCCTCCCGTTGAACTACAAATCTTGAACTATTTTAGTTCAAAGTTCAAGGTTCAACCATTAGTTGTAAATTATAACAAGCCTTGGGTGGTATTTAATCTATGCCTTTATGATGCTTCATTTCTTTGTAACTGTGATAAGGGTCAGTGCTTCAATTTAAGGCATCCAAAATGATTCAAGATGTCAGGTTCAGAATTCGAAACACAAATTTATCTTTCAACACTGCAATTTCAAGTTTGAGCACTAGAGTTTAAATATCCAAGGTCAAAGTACATATTTGAGTTTGAGTTTGAAGTAAAAACATAAATTTAGAAGTTCAGAATAGTGAGGCGAACAGTTGAAAGATGCTACTTAATGTGGAATATTGTAGAGTGGAGGTTTTCCTCGTTCTCGAGATCACTAGGTCTCATCTAAGTTACAATGACTTTATAGATAATTAATTCAAAGGAACTGAATATGAAGAAATAACTTGAGGATATAGATATATTCATAAATCTTATTGAAGGAATATATGCATGGGCTTATCAAATTGTAGGGCCCATTCTCATTCTGAATCTGATTTGAGTTATCTCTTTCTCAATTAATAGCATGAGAGAATATGTTCTCATTCCTGCAGTACAGAGGCATATCCAAAAGTTTATAAATCTCTCATGATTGACCTTCCAATCTCATATGTATTTTCATGGAGGTTAAAGTTGAAGGGAGAAAACATTAATTAATTCCTAGTCAGTGAAGAATGGTCACAAAGTGCCAAGTTTGAAGCAGAGTGGACTGCATGCAAATTGCTTGATGAAATGCCTACCATTTAAATCCATCTCAAATAGATGGTGAAAATTGATCAAGTAGGAGGTTGCATATGCAATATAGACATCTGAGAACTATGAATAGTTCAAATTTTGGTGCAGTGTATTTGAGAGCAGAAGATGTGAAAGTCACTGAGAATAATTTTTCAACAAGTCTGATTTTATGACAGTCATATATACCCTCACAAATCAGCCTGTAACTTTTGACTAAGATATTATTTTTAAAATCTCTCTAGTCAGAATTCAAATAGCTAGGTTTCAGATAACATATCCAAGAATGAGCTGGATCCAAAAGTTGAACAAAAAGTTATGCCCCCCGCATGGAGACCCATTTTTTCTGTCAGAGATATTTTTAGTCCGCCCAACATAACAAATATTTTTATTCTTGGTTGACATAATCAAATGCCACTTGTCTAAATTTTATTTGACATGTTAAGTTATATCATTATAAACTTCAAAATCAATAGTTTATAATGATATCAAATTATCAAAAGAAAAACATTAGAAGTGAATGGAAAATAGTTTCAAGAATCAGTTATGGGATAAAAATGGAAAAGTTACGGGAAGTGAAAGAACAAGATGAAAGTTTTCAAGAATCAGTTAACTAGGAAAGGGGCTGAAGATTATTTATTGGAAGATCTTGATGAAGTAGGGGTTCTTCTTTTTCCAGCAGTCAGTTGGCAACAAGGAGAGGGAGAACATTTTTTTGAATTCTGTATTTACAGCAGAGGATTGAAGGAGAATTGATATTTCAGTTTTGTTTTTGTAGAGCTGGTCTTTTTGTGCAAAGATATGATGATCAGTTGGTCATTATACTAAGCATCTAAGAATAGATAGATTTTGTATATCTAGATCTGTAGGTTTTGGTGTATGATTTTTTGATTGAAATAAATCTGTGGGTGATTCCAGTCATTCTTAGGTGTTGTTTTGCCTCTCTTTTCTAGAATTAAAAATGTATTACAAGATGTTAAATTCTCCTTTACTTTTTTGTTTTAGGGAGTTTAGATGAGAGATCTTTTGGTCATTCATTCATTTCTTTCTAAGCTTTTAAATCTTTTAATCACATTTTTCCCATGTTGATGGGTAAATGTTAGGCTGCCTTCGTGTCTTCTGGTTAAAGACATATCTAGTTGTTTAATTTATTGTAAATCTTTCTAAGAGGGAGCTGTACCTCTCAATTCAGAGGAAGATTATCAATTCAATGATAATCTATCCAATTGTTAGTGATGTTTGTTCTTCTTTCTTAGCATTTGGAGATAAGTTATTTATTTATTTTTGAAGGATAAATCTATTTACTAACAGATTTTTGGCGACTCCACTAGGGAAACGGACATGAAAGATCAGTATTTTTTTTCTCAGTAAAAACTTCTTTTTTCATCTCAGTGTAAAAGAGATTGGCGACTCTGTTTTATAATTTTTAGAATCTTTTGGTTAAAAAGAGTCCAGTTTATTATGGCTTTGGTTGCAGCCCATCCATGGAGACCCCAATTTGGGCCTCTTTCTCTGTCATTACTTTTAGCTGTACCTAAAAGGCCAAAAGAGTATGTTCCTACATTTGCTGGAGATAAAAATGAATGCCCAAAAATTCACATTAAAGCATTTAGTATTGCCTGCAGTATTCTTCATGTACAAGAAGAAAATGTCTATGTGAGATTATTTGTTAGAAGCCTGATTGGTAAAGCTGCTGATTGGTTCTAGAATTTAAAAAGTGGATGCATTACTTGTTGGAATGACCTAGAGGTAAAATTTCTTGATAGATTTGGATATGCAGTTGATATAGGTGAATGACTAGTAAATTTTGTTCAAATCAAGATGGAGGAAAATGAATCTATGAGAAGTTTTATTGACAGATTTAATAGATGTGTTAGTAAAATGCCTCAAGCAAGTCAACCAACTAAAAATAATCAGTTATCTATTTTTATTGCTGCATTGCAAATTGAGATCAAATTTTTGTTGAGGCAAAAGAAATTACAAAATTTAAAAGATGCTCAAAGGGAAGCTATGGAAATAGATGATTGTATGACTTTGAGTGGAATAAAGTGTTTGGATACATATGCTGCAAATATATCTCAATCTAAAATTTATCTTTGTGATCAAAATTTGTATCCAAAGAAAATCCTTTTACAAAGGGAGCCTGTCATCAAAGCAGTGCAGCCAACACAATCTATTTCTTGTTTGCAAAACTTGATTGTTTTTAATGATCAAGACTTCCAATCAGCTCCCATGATTGAAAATGATCCTTCTAGTGTTGCTAGAATACATTATTTACATGTTGAGCATGAGGATGCATTAAAAAATGTGTATGACCATACTACACTATCAAAAAACTCATTAACATGCCCACATGCACCGTCCATTGAGAAAAGATCCAATGATGGAATAATGTATGCAAGCTTTCCTGAGAGCATTTCCTTTTTAGAGTTTGAGCCTTCTACATTTGATGTCATTAATAATTTTCCAGCAAGTAATGATGATCAGATTGATATGACAGAGTAGCAAAAGCAAGTAGTTGGAAATGAAAATTTAAATGAAAGTTTGCTGGAAAGTAATTCTTTTTCAGATTTTGAAGCCTTTACATTTTCTAATGCATTTCCAACAAGTAATTTTAAGCATGCTAGTATGATGGAGCAGGAAGAACAAGAAATCTATAGTGATGATAAGATAGAAGATATCTTGCATATTGATTTACAAGCAGATTTTGAGTCTTTTCAGTTTGATTGCATGCAAGATGGTAAAGAGTTTTTACATTCCAAGGCATTGAAGAATCACGAGAGATTTATGAAGAGAAAGATGAATTTCTTTTTCCTTCCAGTTTGACACCACATACACAGTCTAAATTAGAGATATTCAAGTTTGATTATGAAGATGAGTTGCTTGATAGTAATCCCATGCTGGAATCATTTTGTTTTGATGATATTCTTGATAATGCATCATTGAAAAACAAGTATCAAACAAATTCAAATTGAAATTTTAAAAGGAGCATTATTGCAGATCATCATTTCACTCTTGAAGAATGTTGTCCAATCAAATGCCTAACTTGTTTTTCTAACATTCATATGGGAGGCACTAGTTTTCTTGCTACAAATCAGCTCATTCAATATGGTGTCAGCACATTGCAACCAGAAATCTATGATGAAACATGGCTCTTTGGGAGTGAGTTTTTACTTGCAAAATTCTTGCACACTATTGATTTATTTTTCAATATTGGAGAGATCATCATATGATAGTTGGTATGTGTTTCTTCACATGGATGCATCTCATTATTCTGGAAAGGTTCATTCTTTTCACAGCCCGCAAACGGTTTTGTGTAAGTAATCTTTTCCCTAGTTCTCGTGGTGGGATTTTCCTACCTGTGTGCATACTTGTAAATAAGTTTGGCTTGGCTAGTTTTTGTGGTGTTGGTAGTTTTGTTGTGTTTTTCTCCCTCCATCCTCTACATGCAGCTCCCTTTTATTAGCTTTGACTCCATTGCCCAATGGCTAGACACTGTTCTTACCAAAGATACTGGATTCTTTGTGTCTTTATCATCCACATCCCCAGTCGGAGCCAATTGTTGGCATGCTTTTAACACCCCTATTTTAGACTTTTAAATCAAGCCCCCATTCCATTAAATGCAAGTGTTGCATAATTTTTAAATATTTTGTGAAAGTTATGTGAGGTAAATGCATGTGTTGCAAAGTTGGTCCTCCCGTTGAACTACAAATCTTGAACTATTTTAGTTCAAAGTTCAAGGTTCAACCATCGGGTGTAAATTGTAACAAGCCTCGGGTGGTGGCCAATATGTGCCTTTACGATGCTTCATTTCTTTGTAACTGTGATAAGGGGAAGTGCTTCAATTTAAGGGATCCAAAATGATTCAAGATGTCAGGTTCAGAATTCAAAACACAGATTTATCTTTCAACACTGCAATTTCAAGTTTGAGCACTAGAGTTTAAATATCCAAGGTCAAAGTACATATTTGAGTTTGAGTTTGAAGTCAAAACATAAATTTAGAAGTTTAGAACAGTGAGGCAAACAGTTGAAAGATACTACTTAATGTGGAAAATTGTAGAGTGGAGGTTTTCCTCGTTCTTGAGATCACTAGGTCTCATCTAAGTCACAATGACTTTATAGATAATTAATTCAAAGGAACTGAATATGCAGTAATAACTTGAGGATATAGAGATATTCATAATCTTATTGAAGGAATATATGCATGGGCTTATCAAATTGTAGGGCCCATTCTCATTCTGAATCTGATTTGAGTTATCTCTTTCTCAATTAATAGCATGAGAGAATATGTTCTCATTCCTGCAGTACAGAGGCATATCCAAAAGTTTATAAATCTCTCATGATTGACCTTCCAATCTCATATGTATTTTCATGGAGGTTAAAGTTGAAGGGAGAAAGCATTAATTAATTCCTAGTCAGTGAAGAATGGTCACAAAGTGCCAAGTTTGAAGCAGAGTGGACTGCATGCGAATTGCTTGATGAAATGCCTACCATTTAAATCCATCTCAAATAGATGGTGAAACTTGATCAAGTAGGAGGTTTCATATGCAATATAGACATTTGAGAAGTATGAATAGTTCAAATTTTGGTGCAATGTATTTGAGAGCAGAAGATGTGAAAGTCACTGAGAATAATTTTTCAACAAGTTTGATTTTATGACAGTCATATATACCCTCACAAATCAGCCTGTAACTTTTGACTGGGATATTATTTTTAAAATCGCTCTGGTCAGAATTCAAATAGCTAGGTTTCAGATAACATATCCAAGAATGAGCTAGATCCAACAGTTGAACAAAAAGTTATGCCCCCCGCATGGAGACCCATTTTTTCTGTCAGAGATATTTTCAGTCCGCCCAACATAACAAATATTTTTATTCTTGGTTGACATAATCAAATGCCACTTGTCTAAATTTTATTTGACATGTTAAGTTATATCATTATAAACTTCAAAATCAATAGTTTATAATGATATCAAAATATCAAAAGAAAAACATTAGAAGTGAATGGAAAATAGTTTCAAGAATCAGTTATGGGATAAAAATGGAAAAGTTACGGGAAGTGAAAGAACAAGATGAAAGTTTTCAAGAATCAGTTAACTAGGAAAGGGGCTGAAGATTATTTATTGGAAGATCTTGATGAAGAAGGGGTTCTTCTTTTTCCAGCAGTCAGTTGGCAATAGGGAGAGGGAGAACATTTTTCTGAATTCTGTATTTACAGCAGAGGATTGAAGGAGAATTGATATTTCAGTTTTGTTTTTGTAGAGCTGGTCTTTTTGTGCAAAGATATGATGATCAGTTGGTCATTATACTAAGCATCTAAGAATAGATAGATTTTGTATATCTAGATCTGTAGGTTTTGGTGTATGATTTTCTGATTGAAATAAATCTGTGGATGATTCCAGTCATTCTTAGATGTTGTTTTGCCTCTCTTTTCCAGAATTACAAATGTATTACAAGATGTTAAATTCTCCTTTACTTCTTTGTTTTAGGGAGATTAGATGAGAGATCTTTTGGTCATTCATTCATTTCTTTCTAAGCTTTTAAATCTTTTAATCACATTTTTCCCATGTTGATGGGTAAATGTTAGGCTGCCTTCATGTCTTTTGGTTAAAGACATATCCAGTTGTTTAATTCATTGTAAATCTTTCTAAGAGGGAGTTGTACCTCTCAATTCAGAGGAAGATTATCAATTCAATGATAATCTATCCAACTGTTAGTGTTGTTTGTTCTTCTTTCTGGGCATTTGGAGATAAGTTATTTATTTATTTTTGAAGGACAAATCTATTTACTAACAGTATAGAAACTTTGAACTCAGTTTTGAAGGCTTTAGAGACCCCAGATGAGGTAAAAAATTTGGGTGATAGGCGCGTGCACAACATAGGTCTGTAGAGCACTTCGTGGCCTTTTCAAAATGGGGTTATAATAGTCAATCGAGTCAATTGGTGATGACTTATGGTCTTCGGAAGTTGGGTCACCTAAAATTGCAGAAAATGATTTTCCTTCAAAATTTCTGTTTGGGTTTCAAAAGTTATTTTGAGCTGACTTTGATGTAATAAATTGTAAAATAAAATAATTCTAAGTTTGGCCAGCCTTGTTGGCTAAAATTTTGGAACCTTCCCAGGCGGTGGAAAATTACCTATATAAGGAAGGCTATAGTGTTGTCTTAGGTAGTTTTGGGATAGTTCTGGGTATTGATTCAAGGCTTTGTCCTATAGAATATTGTAAGGGAATGCCCATGTGGCTTTTCATTTTGTAATTTTGAAAATTTGTAATTCCACATGTGTGGAGATAATAAGAAGCCCATTTTTTGTTCTTGCATATTGTTGTTGTTTCTCTATTTCTGTTATGTGTTTGTGGTATTAAGGGGAGCACCCTTCATCAAGTGGTATTAGAGTAGGAGTTCCTGAGTGTGTAAATAGATTGCCGATTCTAAGGCAATTTGCACTAGGACCATGGGTTAGGGTTTCTGTGTAAATAGATCACCGACTGTGAGGTAGTTTGCACCAGGACCGTGGTTAGGGTTTCAACGCGCATCAAGAAAATGCCTCCATGAAGGGAACATGGTGGAAGAGCTAGTGTTGTAACACTTGAGGTTAGAGCGCTCTAGAGACAAGTGCAAGCATTGCAAGAAGAGATTCATAGAGGAATGAATCTTAATGTCAGAGATGAAAGTGAGGATGAAGCCAAAGAAGAAGATCAAGAAGAAGAAGGTGAAATTTTGAATCAAGAAGAAGAAAGGCTTTTTCGGGCCATTTCCAAGATTGGGAAAAGACCTAAGATTGAGGTTCCTGCATTTTCAAAAAATCTTAACCCAGAAGAATTGATCGACTAGATCAATGAATGTGAAGAATAGTTTGAGTATGAAGATATTGAGGATCCTGATCGGGTCAAGTTTGTGAAGGCCAAACTGAAAGGTCATGCGAAGATCTGGTGGCAAGAGATTCAATTGGAGTGAAATAGAAGACGGAAAGATAAAATCAAAATATGGGATCGAATGGTAGACAAATTGAAGTGACAGTTCATTCCCATTGATTATGAGCTTAACCTACTATGGAAGATGCAAAGTTTGAAGCAAGTAAGAAGATCTGTTCAAGAGTATACAGAGGAGTTCTATCAAATCCTCATCAGAATAGGACATGCAGAAGCTGATAAGGAGAAAGTTTCCCATTACCTTAATGGGTTAAGGTCAAGCATTTAGGAAGAACTGAATCTAGTTTGAATGAACAGTATTGAAGAGGCATACCAGTTTGCCCTAAAAGTAGAGGAAAAGTTGAACAAAATTTTTGAGAGAAGACAAAGTGGAAGAGTTCATGATGGAAGATCTAGTGGAATGTCATATGGAGATCAAAATGAAGATTCAAAAAATCAGGATGAGGCCAGTAACAATCATAATCAAAGAGGAGATAATTTCAATCATTTCTATGATCAGAATAATCAAGATCAATGAGGAAGATAAAGAGGACAAGGATCTAGAAGAGGAGGCTTCCGTGGAACATGTTTTCACTGTGGAGAAGAAGGTCATAGGGCATTTGAATGTCCTCAATGCCAAGTAAGGATGGATAAGAGGAATGAAGGCCAGGCTAGAGTTGCACATGTAGATGAAGATGCCAGATCATCAAATTCTGAAGATGCTAAAAGAGGAGAAACACTGATCAACAAAAGAGTCTTGCTGAGTGGTGAGAATGAACCTGAGCAAAGGAGGAGCCTATTTTGCACTAGGTGCAAGTGTGAGGGTAAGTGTTGTGATGTGATTATTGATAGTGGTAGTACTGATAATTTGGTGTTAGAAGAGATGGTGACAAAGTTGAAGCTCAAGAGGCAGAAACATCCACATCCATATCAGGTTGCCTGGGTGCAGGATGACCACAAGGTCATGGTCAGTGAACAATGCCTAGTAAAGTTCAAGATTGGCAAGTACCATGATGAGGTACTATGTGATATCATATCTATGGATGCATGTAATATGTTGTTGGGTAGGCTGTGGCAGTTTGACAAATGTGCTATACATGAAGGTCGTGTGAATACCTATTCCCTGACAAAGGATGGAGTGTGACATAAACTAAAACCATTACAGGAAACAGAAGAAAAGGTATGTGGTAATGCAAGAATAAATTTTGTGATAGAGGAAATTTTTTAGATGGTATGCAGCATGAGCATATGTGTTTTACCTTAATTCTAAAGGCTGGGAAAGAGGAAGTAGAAGATGTACCTGTAGAAGCTGTAGAATTATTGAATGGGTTTTAGGATATTGTATCTGATAATGTGCCTAATGGATTACCTCTAGTAAGAAAGATCAGTCATCAGATGGATTTGATTCCAGGAGCCAGTTTGCCAAATAAGGCAGCACACAGAATGACACTAGCATAGAGTGAAGAGTTGAAGACATATTTAAAGTTTAGTTCATCACAAATTATATATGGAAGTAGTCCCAAAAATGCATCTGAGTTGAGAAAGGTAGATAAAGGAGAAATAAGTAGTGCTGAAACCAAGGATTTTGTAGAACATTTGAAGAACATCCATGAGGAGGTGAGGAAGCATATTACCAAGATGAATGCATAGTATAAGGCTAAGGCAGATGAGAAAAGGAGGCATAAGGAATTTTAGGTTGGAGATGAAGTCATGGTTCATTTGCGGAAGGAGCGATTTCTAGTTGGTACATATAACAAGTTGAAAATGAAGAAGTTTGGGCCATGTAAGATACTGAAGACGCATGATTCAGGAAATGCATATAAGGTCAAGTTACCTACTGAGCTGAATATTTCACCAGTATTTAATGTTTCAGATCTGACAGAGTATCATGAAGAAGGTGTTGAAGATGAGGTTACAGCATCACAGTGGAGTATTCTAGCAACTAGTTCAGATAACAAGGAGATTGAATGCATACTAGATAGTCATGTTGGTAGAAGCACAAGGAACAAGACATATGAAGAATATTTGGTCAAATGGAAAGAATGACCTGTTGAAGATTCATCATGGCTAACGAAGAAGGAGGTTAACTGTCTTGGTTTTCCTCTACACACCTAAGTCATGACAGGGTCACTTCTCAAATTACCTTGGGTGTTTGATGCAGGAGCATCTTGGGTGTAAGAGCAATCTTGCATCACCCAAAAATATTTCTATTTTTGTATTCAATAAGGGCTATCTTCTTTGGAGCTGCTATTTATGGAAACTTTCTATTTTTAGTAAGTTGGTCATCCGATCCTGGAATGTTCTAATTTCTTCTCTGGAGGTTCATTTTGGTCATATTAGCCTGCCAATAAAGTTTCATTGACAGATCAAGTCTAGCTTTGTAGATATTGAAAATTTTTGGTATTGGCAACAGGGTATAGAAACTTTGAACTTAGTTTTGAAGGCTTTAGAGACCCCAGATGAGGTCAAAAATTTGGGTGATAGGCACTTGCATGAGTTAGGCATGTAGAGCACTTCGTGGCCTTTTCAAAATGGGGTTATAATAGTTAATCGGGTCAACTAGCGATGACTTATGGTCTTTGGAAGTTGGGTCACCTGAAATGGCAGAAAATGATTTTCCTTCAAAATTTTTGTTTGGGTTTCAAAAGTTATTTTGATCTAACTTTGATGTAATAAATTGTAAAATAAAATAATTCTAAGTTTGGTCGGCCTTGTTGGCTAAAATTTTGGAACCTTCCCAGGCGGTGGAAAATTGCCTATATAAGGAAGGTTGTATTGTTGTCTTAGGTAGTTTTGGGGCAGTTCTAGGTAGTAGATCTGGGTATTGATTCAAGGCTTTGTCCTATAGAATATTGTAAGGGAATTCCCATGTGGCTTTGCATTTTGTTATTCTAAAAATTTGTAATTCCACATTTGTGGAGATAATAAGAAGCCCATTTTCTATTCTTGCATATTGTTGTTGTTTCTCTGTTTCTGTTATGTGTTTGTGGTATTAAGGGGAGCACCCTTCATCATAAACTCTTGATAAGATACACAACGGTATCTATAATAAGTATACAATGATTATAATACAACAATTAAGGACCGACATCCTTAATTCATGCTTGCCAAACAAAACCCACGCTTCCTTTCCTGAGTTGGCTTCTAAATAAACCATCTCCAAAACACACACCATAGATGATGTCACCAATCACTCCATACCTTGTGCTAAACAATTAACATCCTTCAGTACCCTATCTTAAATCCTTCAAGTTTGCATACCTTGAATCCAAGTCTTCTGAAAGATATACCAAAAACCTAGAGACTAACTCTGTTAATTCTCATTGTCACAATCCAGTGACCAGTCTTCATTAAACAATCTGTATCTCTCTCAATATGAAACATATAAAGATTTGATCTTAGATATAATATCACAACATCCATCTCAACTCTTGTCCAACTTCACAACATCTGAAACATCCGTACAATGTCTGTACACTGTGATAACTAGCCCGGTCTTCTCTCAGAAACATATGTTGACATCAGTGTCAAAACAAAAATGACAATAGTATGAATGCCTATTCAGTAGCATAGTGATTAAACATATTAAATGTCTTAATCACCTCTCCATGCATTATCAATATCCAACAATAGGACCTATTAAGACCAATTAAGACCAAATAACATTGATTAAGACCTATTAGAACTTATTAAGACCAATTAAGATCTATTAAGACCAATTAAGATAGGTAAAGCACCTATAAAGACCAAATAAGACCTAACATGTCTAATAAGACCTAATAGGACCTCTCAAGACCTAACCTGAGTAATTTAAGACCTAATAGGACCCCTTAAGACCAATTACGACCTTATAGGACCTAATATGACTAATAAGAGGTCTAATATGACCTATTAGGACCTAACTTGATTAATAAAACCTAAAACCTAGTAATAAGACCTAATAGGATGGTTTAAGACTTAATACCCAAGTAATAGGATGTATTAAGACTAATTAACACCAATTAATACCAATTAACACCTATTAGGACCTATTAAGACCAATTAAGACCTAATACAACCTAATAGGGCCCCTAAGACCCAATAGGGGCCCTTAAGAGTTAATAAGACTAATATGACCTATTAATACTAATTAAACCTAACATGTGACTAATAAGACCAATTAGGACCTATTACTTGACCAATTAAGACCTATAGTACCTATTAAGACCAATTAAAACCTAATAAGACCTAATAATACCCTTAACACCCAATAGGACTACTTAAGACCTAATAGGACCCCTTAAGACCAATTAAGACCTAACATGTGACTAACTTGACCTAATAGGACCTATAAGACCTAATAAGACCTAAGAGGAAGTGAATAACACCTAATACCTAACTAATAAGACCTAATAGGACTAATAAGACCTAATAAGACCAATTAAGACCTAATATGACCTAATAAGACCTAATAGGACCCTTAAGACCAATTAAGACCTAACACATGTCTAATAAGTCCTTTACACTTAAGACCAATTAGGATCTCTCTCTCTCTCTCTACTTATTGGATCATTTGTTGTAATTTTATTTTTATATCTAGGAAATGCTCAAGAAGCACAACCTTCTGAAGTTGGAGAAGGGTCATCCCAAGATCAACAAGCACAACCTTCTGAATTTGGAGAAGGGTCATCCCAAGCTCAACAAGAACAGCATTTTGAAGTTTGAGAAGGTTCATCCCAAGATCAAAAAGCACAAAATTTTGAAGTTGGAGAAGGTTCATCTCTCTCTCTCTCTCTCTCTCTCTCATCTCATTTTGGTGAATATGTATTTTGGGTCTTCACCTTAAGAGTATTTTTCTTGAACTGTGTGTAGCCTTTTAAGACTCTATTAAGAGTTTTTTTTTTGTTTGCATCCCAAGTTCAAGGAACAGATGAGAATGTTATTCTAGGTAAAGGTCTAAAGATAAAAATAAATCGTAAAATCATAGATCATTTAAATGAAATGGATGTGGAAAAATTGATATATTATGCTAAACAACCTACAAATACTACAAAGAGTTTATTGAATAAAAAGTCTAAGGAAATAATTGCACAATTTGATAATCTTGATAAACTTGAAAAAACCCAACTCTTATCAATTTCACTTTTTAAAGATGAGTTAAAAGAGTCATTAAATCTTTTGGGTGTAGATGAATCTTTGAAAAAGCTAAAATCATCTAATGTACAAAAATATATTGTTGAAAGTGCTAAGGAAGGTTTGCATTACTTTGGGAAAACAACTAGATCTGTCGATAAGTCCATCTCAAGAAGAGTGATATTGACATCTATTTTAAATAAAAACATGTCCCAAAAAAGACAAATCTCTTCACTTTCATCTCATATCAAGTAGAGTAGGAAGACAATATCACATTATTTGAAAAGGAGAATCAATTTGGATGATACTACCTTGGAAGGTAATTGGGCACTAATGTGTAGCTCTCCTCACTCTGATAGGATTGATGAAATAATTAGGAACTTGATTAAGAACTTTTGGACTGATCATACGCGTCCTTCACCAAATTTTAGAGATGTTATCAAGCATAGGACTGGGCCTAAGGAATATTTATAGCCCACAAAAAATTAGCTGGACACCACACAACATGAAGTTTATTTCTCATTTTGTAATTAAAACCCTGACATAAAGATTGCACAAACAATGTTTAAAAGATTAAAGCCATATTATGTGAGATAAATAAATATTTTGAAACTTTTTGTTGTCAATATCATATTGAATTTGATCTCTGCTATCAAAGGTTTCAAAAGATGATAGAAGAAAGTGATGGTTCTCAAAATTCTTTTCCTAAATGTCCAAGCCAATTCATAACATCAATCTTATGTGACAAATCAATTAAACATACAATATGTGAAATAGATTGCATAAGAGGAACTTGTGAAACATGTGGGAATTTGGCTAAATTTCCTTTGAGATTTGAAGATACTGACATGACAATGATGGTAAAATGTAAGAGTTCTGAAACAAAATTTGGGAAAGAATCATCAAGGTTGGAATATGTAGAGGAGGAGATACCTGTTGGAGCATTTTATGGAGAATTTTTGTAAATTGATTCAACCATATATACGTCATGGTTTTTTTTGCTAAGTGGCATGCAAAATAGTTCCAAATACTAAGAGAAAAATTCCCACTCGGAACAATTTTATTAGTTGTTGACTTTGCAAAGAATTACTCTTTTGTTTCTCAAAAACAACTTCATGCATAATACTATTATACAAAGAAGGTCACTATTATGGTCCACGTGTGTTATCAACATGCACAATTATATTTGGATGGTGTTGAAAGTACATATCAAGCACAAGTCATCAAGAAAGACTATCAATTTTAGATTATAGTGATGATAAAGAGCATGACACACATTTTGTCGAACATTGCTTTAAGACATTTTTTCAATATTTGGAAAACAAAGGCATACAAATTGAAAAGCATTTCATTTGGTCAGATGGATGTGTGATGGGGAGGTTAGGATAGACTAGCTAGTCTATGCCCCTGGTCCTCAACTGGAACCTAGTGTTCTCCTAACACCTTCTATGGTCTATAGGACTCCTTTCTATTCAAGAATCCCCTAACCTAGCCTAACCTGACCACCAAGTATAGCTGCATCATCTTGTTCTTTTCCAAACACTTCTACTAAGCACCATCCCTTACATTGGCCTATAAGGGTCTTTTAGGGCTCAAACACCCTTCCAAGATCTGACATGGAAATTGATGAGTTTCAGGGAGTTTTTATGCAATTTGAATCAACTCCAAAGTGGTAAGGAGGTTGGTTTGTTACCTGATTGCAGGGTTCCTTTGTAAATTAGGGCTACTAGAAAGAGCCCAATTAGCCCTCTCTTTGGATTTATAGGACCTCTAGCCCTCTTACTTCATGGAATCAAAATTCTTGTTCAAAAGAGACTTCATTAAAAATGCATAACCCTCAAATTTTTTTAGGGTCTTGGGCCTCCATCTATCCATACTGTACTTCTACCAAATATGAGGGTTTTTAGGGCTTTTAAGCTTCTCAAGGTCACAGAGCTAAATTGTCTGCAACAACATCCCACCTGGACTGCTTAGGCTCCCTCCTTCACACTAATTAACCTTCATACATGCCACTTGACTCCCTCCAAAGGGAAAACTTTGACACTCCTCCCACTGTCTGCTAGAGCTCTAGCACTACTAACCGCTCCTAACTGGGCATTACCTTAGCTCACCTAGGGCATGGCCAAACAAATAGGTGCACTCTCACTCCAGGGCCTTGCATTTATATACATACAAGGTAGGGTTTTTACTTTCAAAATCCAAGGTTCCATGGTGTACCCATGGTGGAAACTAAAGCTATAGCCCTACTTTTACATATCTCTCCAAACTGGCAGAGAACAGCTTAAAACAAAGAAATAAACAAAATGTGAACTAAAAATTGAAAGAACTACTCCTAAGTCACACAAATGAAAGAAAAAACACTATAAACAACACTCCATTCCTAAAATGCATAAACTTCCTTCTATTTTCTTCCAAACATATCAAAATAACAGTCACTGTCACACAGTTTAGTGGTTCAGACTGGTTATCCCATATAGTCACCATACAAAATCAATGCCAACCCTTGTATTAGGGTTTCTCATGACTTTAATAGTCTTCTCCTTGGGGTGAGTGTTTATTTAGGGATTTTTATCCTCTTAGCATGGTTAGGAAATACAAAGAGAAAAGTTTCTTAGCAACTTTTGAGCAACTTTTTGTTGCTTGAGCAGCTTTTGCTCTCACATTACAAATGACCATTTTTAGGTCCTCCTAAAGCACACATGTGCTCATATCTCAACCAAACACCTATCCCTAAACTTCTAACTCATAGAAAATCAATGATCTTAGGATGAAAACATTCACTAAGTCATTGTGCCACTTACAAGGAAAAACCAACTGAACTTCTAGGACCTAGCCTAGGCCTAGACAAACACACTGAGCCAAGCTCTTATTTTAATTACATACTTCATCTCTAAAGTTCAACACACCAAAAATGTGATGGTGGGAGCCCTTGGAAGGGTGCTCCTGCACCAATGTGCACCACAATTTACATTAGCAAGGCTATTTTATGCACTATGTATATACCATTAATACCAAACGTTACCACACATTTGGAGTTTCTTTATGGAAAGGGTGAGCATGATGGTGCAAGAGCTTGTATCAAG